>SJOL01009025.1:239483-293262 GCA_004794785.1 Opisthorchis felineus
GGGGGGGGGGGGGGGGGCAGCATCCCAGATTACATAAATACGGAGATGCTGGTCGCTTGAAGCAACACCTTATTCCTTATTGCCTTCACACTCCTATCGCAGAAGACAGTACGACTTTACCTCCAGACCGCCTTGTAATGCGAGTTCTTGTAGTATGGAGACTCATTTTTCTCCGCCGGAGTGCCCCCCGTTCGCATTCCTGGTATGGCTGAAGCTTTAAGAACTGAGTTCTAGCCAGTATAGCCCACAGGATCATTGCAGCTCGGAAGCCCGACCACCACGACAAGGTGACAGCCTTCGGTCACCTTGGGAATGAGTTCTTCAATTATATGCTGAACATCATTTGTTTATGGCTAGCACAAACGTTCAACACAAGCACTGACACCGTGTGACTTGGGGGACACCAGCTGTGGACCATGTAACAGTCAATTGCCAATGGAGAGCTTCGGCACAAGATTGTCGTTCATTTTGGGGTACACCGCTGGACTCCAGTCACGGCATTATGCGTGTACGCGTGACCATTTGCTTTCCCTCTTAAACACGCCGGTTGGTGCAGAGCCATTCAGTTCATCATCTTCAAATGGTCTCCGTAGCTCAACAATTTCGCGTTGAGTTCGCTAAGAAGCTTCCAGAACTCGATGTGTACGATGGTGGTGATGTGATTTGGTTAATGGTTGGAGAAAGGTGAAGGAAGGCATGCTCGAAGCTTTTGAAACCATCTGTCCGAGGTCGGTCGCACACCCTAATGAACACTGGGTCTCGTCACGACCAGCAACTATAATTGAAGCCAGGAAAACTACACCGGCAACAAACGACTTTGATGGTTCGCACAGATCCCTGAAAATGCTGAATACTGAAGTACCTAAGTATTAAAAGTGCTTTAGTGGATCTCAAATCCTGGGAAGCAGAGAAAGCTTTTTAAATGGGGAAGGATCACCCTCTGTTCCAGATAATCCGATCAACTGTTTCGAAGAAGGTGGGTGATTGTGAGACTGTCTGCATTCACAGAAAAATGGTCTTGAACGGTGGGGTGAACACTTTGAAGAACAGTTTATCTGGGTCCCATAAAATCTTCCTCTCGAAGGACGAAGTGAACTTGTGTGGGACGTCGAAATCAGTCCGCCATCGACGACGGAAGTCCAGCGTGCAATTTCGTTGCTTCAGCGCAGCAGATTACCTGGTCCAGACGGTTTGCTTCCCGCGCTCTTCAAAGATGATGGCCAGTCTTTCGTGTCTAACGTAACGATTCTACTCCAAAATATCTAGAACGACGAAAAATTTCAACAGAATGGAGAGCTTGGGTGTTGATTCCCATATTCAAAAAGGGTGCAAGAACGTCGTGCGAAAACCACCAGGGTATCAGCCTAGTGGCTATAGCTTCCAAGGTTTTCTGTGACATTATCCCACGCAGCTCGATACGTCATCGGGAGGGTCAGGTCGCAAGAATCAAGCTGGATTTCGACCTGAGAGGAGTTGCACCGATCATTGCACGGCAGCGAAGCATCGGTGTTGCACACTGATGTCATGCTGTCGATGATGATGATGATGCACCGATCATATTTTCTGGTGGTGATGTGAGGAGATCTGGTAATTTCTGGTACTTTTGATCCCATCACTGAAGCCAATCTATGCTGAAAAACCGAGAGCTGGTTAATCCTTGAGAGTCATCAGTAGTGCGCATCTCATTAAATTCAGAGTTGGGAACCCGCGACCTTCCGGCCAATGGTTGGAAACCCAGCCGTTTGACTACGAGCGACGGGTCTGCAGTGTGATTAGCTCTCACTTAGACAGGACATAGCGCCACTCAACCTTCAATCTCGGAAACCACATTGACTGGCTCCTCGAATACCAATCGACAGCTCCTGGCCGAGCGGTTAAGTGTTCAGGCACTAGTCAGAAGATCGCGGCTTAGAAACCCTGAGTTTCGTGAGATGCGCACTGCTGATGATTTCCAACAAGGATGAATCAGCTGTACAGTGCTTCTTGGCTTTTCAACATAGGTTGAATTCACTGACAGGATGAAATCTCTATTGAACATCATATATTCACCTTGCAACAATTGTTGGAACTGCGTCATCCCCTGTCATATAATCACCTTATTTTTCAATCTCAAATCTGCCTTTGACTACGTTGATCGTCAGAAACTGTGGCAGTGTCTGGCGATGAATGGTGCCCTTCTAAATTCCCATCTCTTGTAACGGCTTTATATGTCTCTCCTGCGGGCGCGTACGTGCTCATGGCAATTCCTCCCGAGTTCACATCCAGTGGTTTCAGGCAAGGATTCCTTATGTCGCCCTTCCTATCCGACTTCGTAATCGGATCTGGATCTTTATCTACCTCTAACACCTCGGGAGTCGAAATACTAACGCGGCTTTCACTCACGGACTTTGAGTACGCCAACGATATTGCTGTTCTTGGCTCAGACTCTTTTAACTATCCTAAATAGTCATGTACATTCCGGTCTGTGCTTCTCACCTGTAAAGTGCAAATTTCTGCTGCACCATTGGGTGGGATCAAGCCCAAACCCCATGCTTTCAAGTGAACCGATCGATGTAGTATATGAGTTCGTTTACCAGGCAGCTGCATAAGTCCCGGCTGACTGGCGAAGACGAAATTACTTCCCGAATTGAGAAGGCCAGGTCATCGTTTGCTAACCTCCGACATCTGTGGAACCGTTGTGACAGTTTGACTGTCAATGGTAGAGTGTACAATGCCGCGGTCCGATCTGTCTTACTTTATGAATCAGAGACGTAGCTGTTTCTTGTGGAAGACCTTCGAAGCCTCTCTCTGCTTTACCATTAGTGCCTCCGAAGCGTTGCGTGAGTTTGGTGGAAACACCACATCAGTAGCGCTGAACTGCGTTAGATGGTTTTCGGAGAAATTCGGTCTCCATCGGCTGATCAGCTCGCCGCGCCCCACAGGTCACGCTGGTTAGGTCGTGTGCTTCGTACGTCATAGGACCGTTTGCTTCGCAGATCCCTGTCCGCCCAGTCTTTTGTCAAATTGAAACGACCCCGATTTGGTCAGTCCATGACTTGGCGCCGAAGCATGAATGCCCTAACCGGTCAACCCAGTCGCCTTGGTAAATGCCGTCTTCCTGGTGGGGACCGCGAGATCAGACAAGCCAGTGGTTAGTGATCCTGACTGAAATGACTGTGTCATGCAGGCAACGGCGGTGTTGTCGGATGCATAAGTTGGACGAATAAGTCCGGAAGAAGCGCAGTTGAATGATAGATTTGCAGTCCATGCTCAGCGTACGGATAATGGGGAGCGACTGCTTCAGTTGTGTGCAGATCATCGTCTGTTCCTAGGCAGTACGAACTTCCAACACAAACGCTCACGTCGAGTTACCTAGAGGTCACCTATCACTAGACAGTCGTGGACTTAATTTACCGTGCTATCAGTTACCGATGGGGGGCCTCAGTTAAGAATTGTCGTTCCTTCTGGTGTACGCAGCTTGACTCTGATCATGCCATTGTGCTGGCTTGGCTATCACTTCGCTTTCCGTCAGCATTACGCATGCGAAAGCGGAGCAGTTCTATTCATCAACTTTGACAAGTTTCAGTAGCTGAAGAGTATCGAGGTTACCAGGCTAGAAAGCTGGAAGTGCACAGTGATGCAAAATGACGAAGATTGCTTGGAGGCTGAATAGAAGCATTTTAAACAACCTAAATGACTCTACCGCACGGTCTGGCACACCCTTCACACATGCAGATTGTAAAGTGCTGCTACAAGACTGGGTGGGACCAAACCTAAACCTCATGCTTTCAGACGAGCCAATCGGTGTGGTAGATAAATTGTTTACCTGGACAGCTGTATAAGTTCCGGTGGACTGGCTTGAGATTATTTATCGAATCGGGAAAGCCAGGGCAGCTTTTGCCAACCTGCGACACCTATGGCGCCGATGTGACGCGAGTTTGTCTGTCAAGGGCACAGTTTACACTGCGGCGGTGCGATCCATACTGCTTTATGAATCAGAGACGTGGCCCCTACGCGTAGAGAACATACGAAAGATGTCAGTGTTTGACCATCGGTGTCTCCGAAGGATTGGTCTCGGGTCTGCTGGGAACATCGGATTAGTAATGCTAATGTACGCCAGATGATCCTAGGAAGAGGGAACTGTCACATGATAGGTGAATTACGCACGCTTCATAGGTTACGCTGGTCAGGACATGTACTCCGCATGCCAAAAGACCGTCTGCCTCACAGAGCTCTTTTTCCCCAGCCCTGTGCTGAATGGAAGCGACCGACAGATGGATAGTGTATGGCCTGGCAACGAAGTATGAAAACACTAACCAGCAAACTTAGTCCGGTCGACAACTGCCGCCTTGGATGGGGACCCCGGGGCTGAACCCACCAATGGGTAATGGCACTGGCAGAAATGGCCCAATCGCGCAGTCAGTGGTGCTCGCGCATCAAACCTATCGCCCTCAATGCGTAGCTACCCAGTTCCCGAACTAACTGAACATGCCATCGCCTCCAAGTTTTGGCTGTATGTTCCACATTCTCCCACTTTCCGGTGTAACACTCACTGAATGCCTCGGTTTAGCACGAATACCATCCCGTCGTCTTTTTTGGAGGGTGGTTCGCGTAGGAACACACCTGGCCTAGTCTTGATTTGGAGTTTGGTGGATGACCTGAAAATAATCGGTTCTTAGTCAAATCACAGGACCGTAACAATGCGGTCTCGGCTGAGGGTCACGCTGTTGATAGAGTTTTCGGGAAATTGATTGACCTACCGTAGTTTCCGTCTATAAAATCCTTCCTCAAAGTTGCCGGTATATAGATTATGTTTGCCACTACTTTCTGTAACGATCACCTTTAAGAAACTCTGGAAACCTGTTTAACGGTGGTCTCGAGATCAAAATTAGAAAGGTATTTTCGCTACTCGGTACATCTCAAGCTTTCATTATGACATCAACGGGTTTGGGTTTCTCTATCCCAATACCGCTGGCGTCCTCCAGCACATGATATTTACTTATCGTTCTGTGTTCGTGTGCCCCAGTTACTACTTCAAATGAATGGTGCATCTTATTCTGATGGAGACAGGACTCAATTAAATGGCCTTTTAACCCTCAGTAGTTTTTAGTACAACTGTAGTTAGGTATTGTGTCGCCAAAGTTTGCATACGATTACGTTCCCAGAGAGGAGACTAGAACTTGTGTTGCAGACTACGGCATTGAAGAGGTAACTTTTGAACGAGCGAGTCGTATGGCTGAAGCGGGTACTAAAGTGGTGGTTACTACTGGGGTAGCCTTTAAGCTTGTTCTGGGAGACTTTGTTGGTTTTTGTCAATAGTTGCTACCTTTATTGCATTGCGATATAGCCTGAACTCAGTTGTATTCAAGGATGAACAAAGACTCCGATGCTTTTTCTTCGAGAAACGAGATGTATATAATTAAAAATTCCAGTTAATGTGAACAGTAGCTATCCAGCTCACCAACTCGTTCGCTTTGGAGTAACAGCGATACCACAACTTCTGGCGAAGATGAGAGGAATCCTACTGATCGTAAGAAATAAAAACATTTAAGGAACACTGTATAGTTTATGAAAACCCTTTCTGCTTGGCTCCATTTCCTTCGGTGTTCAGCAATCCTTTGCACATTTTTTGGATCAAAGACGTTCGTTAAGTTCCACGTAACCCGGGACCAGATTGGACGTCGTGTTCGTGTTTTTTTTCTGGTGGATAACTCTTTGTTTTTCTTACTGTCCACTCGTTTTGTTTGTTTTTGCTACGGGCATAGCAGGTTTCACTAGGATAGTAACATTTAGCTTTCGTCGTCGTTCATGCTTTTCTCACTTGACCTCCACAGTGTCGCAGACATTACATGGGGCGAGATACCTCAGTGGCTAGAACGCGAATTTACTAACCGGAAGGTCCGTGTCTCGAACCCGACCTCTGCCTCTCAACTTCCCCTGTCTAGGCCTTGGTAACCTGGCAGTATCCCAGCCCTCGTGCTTTCTTCTGGTGGCATGGTAGTTAGGCACCGAAAGGGTGCTACAGCTGAACGACATTACGTTTGTCTGAAGTGATCCGACCGATTGTAGATGGCAGCTGAGGAACTCTTTGCTGGGATGGTCAGGTACACAGCCTTAATAAGAAATACTGGGGAAGGGAATGTAATCGGAAGCTTTTCGCTGATCTACTGGTTGTCTCAGCGATTGAGCTGTCGCGAACTTCTTCCTCACACGGTGTCTGTTCGCGTGAACTGTTCAGCTGATTGGTCATACATTGCATACACTGACTGCGAGTATCATTAGTGGGCCCTTTTTGAGACCCGGGCCAGTCATCCATGTTTCCCAAAGATGTTGTGTTGAATGGATCAACTAGTCTCGTGCACATAATCAATTCGAAACAACTTTGGAACACTGAAATCCCTTATAATCACGTCACTTCTGGCCTGTAGTAATCTACTCTCATAAGGAACCCTATGAAAGCGTCGATTTTGATACATTTGGTAATCTCCCCAACGAGCGGAACTCCATCTATGGTCCTTGTGAGAAGTATATTAGAGTTGTTTTACTCCCTTAAAAAAATCCTATCAAAACCTATGCGGCTTCTCTGACTGATTTGTTCCCTTGGCCAATGGAAAACACTGTCACTTGAACTGGTTTCATTCACTGCAACAAAGATAACGAAGTTGAATCATAGGTTTGCCATCCTCCGTTTGTACGCGAACATCAGAACTATCTGACTGGTGTTTGATCGTTCATCGCACATCATTTGTATCCGTGACAGCCCTTTGCCAAGATGAACCAATCTGCTTACAAGCTCAATCCTCAACTTTGTGCTGATCAACACACTAGAGTTCCCATTACAATGTATGTCCAAAGCCCTTAGAAGGTAGATCCTTGTTTTCCATTGCGGCCCGGTTGTCTTGGACCTCGGACCGTTTGGCGGCTTATCGGTTTACTACAGTATCTCCTGCCCTGTGGTTGATTTCCAGTGCATTTAATCCTGTCGCATTCTTTCACTGTTCGTCTCTTTGCAGCTTCGTTGTTGTGGCCCTAAAACCTACACAGATTGGACTGCTAACCGATATTTTTCTTGCAACCAGACGAACACTAGTCCGGAAGCCTGCGGTGTTCCGTACTCTTGCTGTCGGCGAATGAACAACATAAATGTGAGTTATGAGTAGTCTTAACCTCAAGTTCCGTAAGCTGACTATGGAGAACTAGCTGAAGAAGTTGTAAAGTGTGTCAACCGTAACAGAATTCGACTAGTTGTTACCGCAAGTTTTCTTATCTGTCTTGGTTTCGCGGTATCCCCGCACCGCAAAGAGTTGCAAGATATCGTCCTCAATAACTTAATAGCGCTACCTTTGTCAGTGTAAACTATTCGAAACTGCCTCCTGATAGGTTCCGGTTCAGCTTTTGGTAGCAAGGGGTGGGTATTTCATGGGAGATTGGCTGTGAACAAAGCAACTGTTGCAACTAAGCCGTTTACTGCAAGCAGTGATGGCACCAACACGACTGTTTTTGGTTCTGGCTTGGCCAGCTGGTTCCTTAAAAAACCGCAGTTTCCCTATGATCTCGTTGCGTTAAGTCCTGTATGACTGTTTTACAGAAGTCACTGACCTCACTTTACATCCGCCAGGTTGTGGGATTCGGAAAAATGCCTTTGAACAGCTCAGTGTGTTTGACTAGTCGAATATGTCTCTGATCATCTTATCAAAAGATTCCTTCAGTTGATTGTCCTCCGTTTCTCCGTACTAGATAGCATAGATGACGTATGGGGCTCCACTAAGGTGATGAACATGAATAGACTTGAATAGACTTGAATAGACTTGTTTGGTCCTCACCGGTATGCTTGTTCGTAGGATGGATTGAACATCCTGAATAGTTTCCTTTTAGAGGACATATGAAATGCGTTCTCACTTGCTTGCGAACTCCGTACTTTGCGGCGTCGCCCTTCAGGTTAGGTTATTCGACAACTGGCTCCCGAAGATGTTCCCTAAGCGAATCTCCCACTCCTGTGTGGGCACTTGGGTACCATTTTCCACACAGACAAACCTTTGGATTACGACAGAAAAACATCACCTACCTTCAGTACCCTCACTGATTGCTCATCTATCAACGAAAATCCTGTCTCTACTTTTTGTGCGCTCCCTGTCACTGAGACTATTTCCATACCTCTGGTCATTGAGGTCCATATCAACATACCGGACTAATGCAGTACTCTCCTCCACCTCTGCGCCACCTTCACAGTGCCCTCGTGGAATATTTGTACGCTTCAACAACCTGGACAACACAACCGTGACGGCCCGTTTATATATTGAAGCATCTAACACCGCCTTCTTATCGTTTCTACCCACAAACTAACTGTTTCCAGCTGTGGTTTGGTCAAAGATAATTTTTGAGCTCAGCTTGATGGCTGATCGAAGAGAACTCTTGGACGAGACATTGTTCTACTGGTTGGAGGTATGAACGCATGATTTAACCGTCTGACGGGAGAAAAGGTGCACCGTCACGACTTTGGTTTCATACCCATATTGTCAGATGACATTCTTCGAACGCTGCTTTGCCTTGAGCTTTTTCATCTATCGCGAATAGCAAACTAGTTTCCGTAACGTGCTTTGCTACGTAGACTAAATAGTCACAACAACAGAATTGTGCGCCTAAACACGTTTACCAACAACAAGCGATTTTTGCCCTCCTGGATAGCCATACTACTTCCGACTAAGTTGGTAGAACTGCTCTTTGGAACTGATTCACCGAGAATCGTGTACCGGATAAATTTGTGAAGATCTTGCGGGCATCATGCTACGAAATCTACGGATAAGTGTGGTTTTAGAATCAGCTGTCAATGAAATTCCCTGTCACCAGCTCAAGGGCTACTCAGTACAACCATTTCTGCTCAACTATTGTTCGGTACATCCTAATAGTCGGTCTATTGCAGTTCGAAAGTGGTGGCTAAAGAGGTGGCCAGGACCTGCCGCTTCTGGTGTAGTACTTTCGGACGAAGATCTTGGTGTCATTCAAGTGAAGATTGATCAACCTACCTTTGAGGTCCCTAAAGTGAAATATTCTTGCTTGTAGCCTCACCTATCTTGGCTCTTATGAACGAGCTCTTTGAGGCTGTGTTGCTTCGCTTTCATTGGTTATAACACCCATGCTGTCTGCTGGTCTAATTTTCCCATATGTATTATCTATGACGGGCGAGATGGCTCAGTGGTTAGAGCGCGAATTTACTAGCCGGAAGGTCCGTGGTTCGAACCCGACCTCTGCCTCTCGACTTCCCGTGTCTAGGCTTGGGCAACCTGGTAGTATCCCAGCCCTCGTGCTTTCTGGTGGCATGGCAGTTAGGTACCGAAAGGGTGCTACAGCTGGACGACTTTCATTTTTTTGTATGACGAGCTAAGCTTACACATAGAGTAGCGACCGTGTAGCGTGTCTCCTGCGAGGGTGCGGGTGTTGGCCATTACATGCGCCAAAGCTTCGACAGTCGTCTTCATTCAATCGCTGTTGTGTACGAATTATCTCGTGGATGTGACGCATGAGCAATGCGAAAATACGGCAACCGGCCCTAGATGTTGCAGGCAACGTGGAATCGGAATAGCTTGTCATACTATATCCACTTCGTTTGTTGTGGTATGTTCTTAGGATGGAGTGGAAACCACTAACAAAATGAGCCTTATTCACAGTCCGATCAAGATCAAAAGGTGGGCCAATGCGGGAACGAAGCATGAAAGGCTGTACTGTCAGATTGGTCCCGGTTAGATTGTTTTGGATGGGAATAATTGACCGTGAAAGTTTGTGGAAGAAAATTAGTTTACATCCTACAGAATAGTACTCAGTGACGTCCACCTCATTTTAGTTGCATTGAGTATTTTTATACCTCTGTTACCTCCGTTTGGCGGGAGGTAATATGTTGTCTGACACTGATTCTTCTGAATCGGGTGTTCGTTAACACAATGTATCGGATCGAACTCCGGACCTGTAACTGCAGATGGATTCGTTTTCACTGCTGGGTTGCGTTCACCTGAATGACAAAAAGGTAGTTTCAAATAGCGGTAGTGACAAATGAGACCAGTCGAAGCGGACCCTGGTTAGCATTACATTTTGAGACACTAGTTAGAGATGTCTTTTATGCATTGTATTCACGTGAAGTTTCAGCACTTTGTGTCATTCCTTGCCACAGTCGTAGACTTGCTATCTTTTACTACCCTACTTTAAAAAATATTGTTTCTTCGTCGTAGACTCGTTTTTTTTTCTGTTGCCCCAAAATCTTTCCATGGAGTTGTCGAAGTTGACATCCTACTTAAATCAGTCCCACAACCGACAAGTTTCTGTTGCTGGGATACTTCGATGCACGTGTCAGTCGAGGTCAATCTCTGTGGCCGGGCGTTCTCAGACGCCATGGTATCGGAAATTTAAGTGCCAACGAATGCTACTCAACATCCTGACGGCTGAAGTGATCGACACACACATCCCTCCTTGCCGTCCTGTTTTGTGCTTCCTTTTCCCACTCAGCGCGATTCATGTTAGCAGCTTTTAGACTTTCAACCTAAGTATCAGGCTTCCGATTCTCCGTATTTAGGTGACGGTATAGAAGCTGCTTTGGAATCCTGTTTTTGTCCATTCGACGAGTATGTCCCAACTACCGTAGACGGAGTGCGTGATCGTTGCCTCCATTCCATTAAAGCGCGCCCACAGGAAGCCCTTCGCGTCCCGCACTCGTTCAGTTCAGTGAACATGTGTCTACCTCATGCAATACATGTGAAAACATCAGAGGTCGCGCCGCTTTATGATCGTACAAGAGGACAGTTAGAACCTTGTAGACGTGCAACTTGGTCTCCATTCGCAGATTCTGGTTACTCCACGCCTCCTTCTCGAGTTTGCCAAAAACCACACTAGCCTTGGCAACATGGCATCTCATGTTGTGGTCGACTGTCAAGTCAGCAGACAGTGTGCTTCAGAAGTAGCAGAAGCCCGTCTATTACTCCGGAAACTCTGCTTTATTCTCGATGCGCGGAATGTTGGAGACCACGGCCGGTGCAGGATGGTCTTCTCGTTGATGATCAAAGCAAACTCCGCGGCAGCTAGGCGCTGCAGTTCGTCATGCGTATGTATGGACAATAAACAGTCGTCCGCAAACATGAGAATGTGCACCTTGTTCTGATAGAGCAGACTCCTCGCACTAAAACGTCCACTATCGAACAGGCATCCATCAGGCCGAAAACTCGATCTGTACGCCAACGTCCTCATTCACGAAGGCCGCATGCACGATAGCCGTTGGACGGTAATTGAAGAGAACATGGGCAAGGATACAACTTCGTTTTATGCCGGTGAGAATTTCGGTTGCACGTTCGCTCCTATTCCGTCGTGTAGGCTTCGGATGTGATTGATGAGTTTTGGCGGACAGCTGTATATAAAAAACACTATCCACAGTACTTCTCGTTTAACGGAGTCGAGTCTATGGAGAGGGCATGAAGCGGCTGGCGATGTTCGCGCGAGGTTTCTTGGGGTTCTCATGCGGCATACTTCAGCTCCAGAGATGACTCCACATTTTTTCGTGGGTATTTGTTGATCTTTTCATCGATCAGGCTATTGCGTAGCATTCGTGATTGAAGCTGGCCGGTGCGGCTCAATACACTGATGCCTCTGTAGTTGTCAGGTGAATTATTGTTTTCTTTTACTGTGTACAGTTGCACGTTTAAAGCATCCCTGAATTTTAGTTGAACTTCCTCTCCCTGCCAGATCATGCCGCTCAGGAAGTGCATTCTTTACAGTCGTGCCGCCGTGTACTATACAGTATTATAATACAATACATATGGGATAAGCGTGAGTTGGCAGTGGAAGTAAACCGATCACTTAGCAGCCGAAATCGGGGCCTTTCTTGAAAAAAAAACACGTATGCTCGGTATTGCTTCCCTCGACGACACGGAGGGCTATGTATCACAAGATCTTGATCGCCAAACCGTGAGGAACTTGCGGTCTAAAAGTAATCCGCTGTATGAATACTACTGGGTGCAAATGAATTTTTTCGACATTTAGCATCAAACTGATGTAAGCAGCGGATGATTGTGCAAAGAATTGAGATCATCCCCCTTTTCTTGCGCAACGATACTGGCCCGTTTGTTTTATTTGTCACAGGAGCTGTTCCTGGCATATTTCTGCCGTATCTTCTAAGAAACCACCAGCATCTGTGATAACTTATCAGTCGCAAACACACTGTATTGGTTGTAAAGTTGTCCTAGAGTTACGTTTTTTTAGCGGGAGACAGCTGAAACTCACCTGAGTCCCTCAGTTCCATAAACCTTGCGGGTAGTGTTGTTTTGGACGGTTTTATTGATATGACTTGGTTTAAGGGATCTCACTCTGTGTGGTAAGTCGGTATTGAGGTCATTTGAGCTTCACTTGGCCACCCTTTCGGCTTTTCTTTTCACAAAACTGCTTTTCTGCCATTTGATCTGGAATGACGTGATGGCAAACAAAGCGAGACCTTCATGCTACTTGGTGTTACCCATTCTACGCTGATGTAACGCTGATTACGGTTGGCTTACTGACCACAGTCATACTCCAGCTCATGGAGTAAACCGGCAGTTCGTCCCTTAGATCTAACTGAATCTAAAGGTCGGTGCTGGGCACGGTTTTCTAGAAGACTGTTTCACGCAAGTAGGGTCCAAGCCAGAATTAATAGATAGCTTGTAAACCAATGTTTTTTGGGTGTGCACGTGTTTTAGGCATGCTCGTCATCCGTGTGCTCATTCGTGCGTCACAAGACCATCTGGAAGATCTAACAGAGCTCGGAAATATGTATCGCAATTGATGGAATACGCTAGCATTTTGGTCGTTGTGAGAGAATAATGTGTTGTTAGTCAGTGTTTTCGAGGGCTAGAGGAATTTGTAGCAAACTATGTTGCAAACTTTCACCAACAATACTACTGTTAGGAGAGGGTCGCTGTAGTGTGCTCACTTGGCAGTTGCTGATTTTAGTGAGATTGAATCCAGGTCTTGGTAGATTTTTGGTGCGTCACTAATTTGCCACTATATAGCCAAAATGTTCATGGTGTTCATTATGATTTCAAATCCCCCCCCTATTCACACTACCAAAGGGTCGTCCTTGTGAGATTACAGCTGCGCAAATGAGATGTTACTCGTTTATAATGACTTAGGTGTGAGAAATTGACTATCATCATGTGGGTCATGTTAGCCAAGTGGCCTTCGGCCCCTTTTTTTCTCTGCGGCTTCTTTCTCCGTAATTTATAAGCCCAGACCTATCTAGAAACTCCCATCCTAGCGAATTTTCTCAGAACTAATCGCCGAAATTGTTTCAACACGAGCTTCTCACCCGACAAAATTCGCAACAGCTCCTAGGAAATTACCATGAGCCCACTTGAGGACTGGTTACCTTCATTCTCTTGAATCAGTCGAAATCATTGGATCTCGCTGCAGTTTTCAAGTGTTGGGCTTCGAACGGGTTGTGAGGTAACAGTTCTGTACTTGTCATCCCCGCACAACCACTTTGCTTTTTCAAAATGCTTGTCACTATGCTGAAAACCAATACGTTGATGGAAATTCCAAAAATTAGCAGCCACATTCTGGTTCACAGAAGTTGATAGGCAGTTGGCAATTGAATTGGTTGCCGTATTTGTATAGTATGGACTCAAGAGGTTTCGTCATTGCAGTTTGAAAGTCAATGTTGATAGCTTCATCTGAAAGCGGTCACATGCAGGCCAAACATATTGGGTGGTACTTATGCTTCGGAGACGAATGAATCAACATCCAAGTAATCAAATGAAAACTGGTATCAAGAACCTTAACACCACAGGGAACAATCAAATAGAAGCGTAATTCTCACGAACAACAGGAGCCACAAAATAGGACGCAGGAATAGCCGATATCAACATTGTGATCCATTCGGTGTGACCGGGTTGCACCTCTAAGATGTATTTAGCGAGACGCTGCTGCGTGTTAGTGGACAACGTTGTCATTCAATCCGTGTCGGTCTTTCCGGCGTCGCATCCAGTTATCTTGGTACTTAATTCTCTCCGTAAAAGTTTATGGCCTTGATGACAATAACCTAAATAGGCAGGTTGCACTTTGCATAATAAGGCTTATTTGCTGGAACATACGTCCGGTGGTCTGTATCATTCGTATAACTTTCTTTTCAGGAATACGTCATCAATCTGTCCTGCGGATTTGGTGTCCAGAAGTTGTCTACTCCTCTAGCCAGTGGTCAGGTTTGGACTATAGGTTGTGTACAGGCAATCGTAACTTTCGTCGAGGTCAATATTGTCCCCGTGGCTGGTGCTATCAGCGGAATCGCAGCACTGCAGGTTGGTTTGGATCTATCCAGACTCATTACTCACATATTATTGTTATGTCACACCTTAATACCTTTCCCATATCTATTATTGAACGAAATTCAGCTAGCTTACTACCCCCTTGCGTTCAGCTGTCGCTTATGGGGGAACAAAGGATAGCAACTAATCAATATCTCTTCTGAATGGAATGGATCCGGCTGGCGACGAAACCTTTGAATCTGAATCGCGCAGCTCAGCAAAGAAACTAACGTTTTTTTAACTCCACTTTACTGTTGGAGGGTTCCACAGGAACCACTGCGTTTTAGTTCATGCGCACTTTATATTAAGTCGGGTTTTCATTCCTAAATCTTATTCTGTGTTTAATTTTTTGCCACTCAATTTGTGTTGCATTACGTGCCTTTTGGTTTCCACTAGATAGATTATTTTGGGATAATGAAGCGGTTGCTCCTGTGATGGTGTGCTGTCTTTAGGCCAACAGTATTGTTAACACTAGGATACCTGAATTCGGAATGACAACCATTTATATCTTTCGAAATCAATCATTACCAATGTCAAACGCATTGACTTTTCCGAAGGACGAAGTCTCTGTAGGCTTTCCCGACTATTATTTAGCTGGCAACAGCACTGAAAATGTGCAATAGTGTGAAACAGCTGGGTAGTAAAAATAGACGGCAGTTGGTTGCACGTGTAAAACTAAATTGGAAATTCATCGGACACTGCACTGGCTTTGACCTGTAACGGTGAACTGGTAAATTATATGTGCAAAAGCTGTTCACTGGCACAACCCAGCCCGGTTGCAATAATTCATTGTGGGACATTCGTTCATCTACGCTAATATCACAGATCGTTCAGCTTTAGCACCCTTTCGGTGCCTAACTGCCATGCCACCAGAAGGAAGCGTGAAGGCTGGGATACTGCCAGGTTGCCCAAGCATAGACAGGGGAAGTCGAGAGGCAGAGATCTGGTTCGAACCACGGACCTTCCGGTCAGTAAATTCGCGCTCTAACCACTGAGCCATCTCGCCCCCAATATCACAGAACACTGGCAATTATATTCTTCTTTGATACAGTTGAGAATATGTCGCCGCAATAGAACTTTCACTGCGCATCTTTAATGAGCGTGATAAGTGAACTGCTTCAGGTTATGTACTGACTCTTTTCCCAAGCGTTTTCCACTTGTCAACAGTGAAGTTGAAATTTGTTTTCATTGGTTACAAAAGCTGTATTCAGCCCATTATCCAGTGCATGGAATGACTGATCTCGCATTCCATGTTGGTTTACGCCGAAACTACGAACATTGGGAGCAATTAATTACTTTATCTGCACCCACCATGCGATGAGGACGTACCTTACAGGTACAACGTGTTTGCATTTCAATATTCTGATGAGCTACGTGTTAATGAGTAGAGTCTTATAAACTTATGAAAATTAGCCGCGGAATCCACTACTTTTCCACACTTCCTTTCTGTTGAAGTAGTATGATTTCGGTACATTTCGTCGGGAAGCTGTTTTTTACTGAGAAATGAACAAGGGAGTATCCTTTTCCCCGAAATTCTATTGTTTGTCTCGGAAATCATACTCCGCCATAAACGATGGATCTCTAAGTTATTGGACCCTAAAGAGATGCAGTACTATTTTTAAGAAACCGACGATCGACAAATAGAAGCGTCTCCTTTGTATTGTGATGTTTTGTGAAAAGATGTGCGCTAATATGTCAGATCGCCAGTCTCTTTGCTTGTGAGTAATGATCACAGTTTCAGGGAAACCGTTTCTGGATTTACTTAGAAGCGACTGAGGCCTAGGCCGGAGTGATCCTCAGCAGAAGTGTTATCTTGGTTCTGAATCCTTTAAATGATAGCCTGCTCGCTTACACACTACAAATCCGTATTTTGCTCGGGCTTGCACGTATACCGAGCACTCTGTTATGTTCTCGGAAGGTGTTAGTTGGCTCCTGGGAAATTCCTACTTATGCATACCGATCACCACAATTCACACGCAAACAAATCAAAGGGTCCTCGCCGATGAGTTACTTGAGGTCTGAACATTGAAAAGCCTCGGCGATCGGTTGCAAGGTGCTTGATCAAGTATACTGTTCAACTCTAAAGCGCTCCTGTTACCCTAGGTTCCGTGTCGCCTAGTGATCCAAATAACCTTCTACTTGTACGGAAATAGGATCTTCGCATCGAACACCAGCGTTCGGACGCTTGGTGCAATACGTCTTCGAGTTGAGAGAAGTTCAACTATTTCTCCATCTTTATTCCATGTGCAACACTCACAACGGTGTGCATTTGCCAATTTGAAACGGGACTCGTGTACTCTACCGCGGTGGTTAGTGCTTCACCTATCCTGTCTTCCAGGTCATAGCCTGAATATGAATGTGTTTACTTAGTATCCCTCTGCTTTAGATCAAATTGGTCATTTCACCAGAGCGCTTAGGTATTATCAAGCACACCGTGCTCCTGTACGATCAGCGTGTTCTTGTCTTCAGTTTGAGTACTTTGTGAATTTGGATTCGAAATTCATGGTTGTAAGACTTGACAAGCAGTGTACTCACACACTTGAAGTGCCTTCATTCCCAGGAACCAGAGATGAACATTGAAATCCAGAGGCTGGTCTCTTTTAATTTGAATCTGATCGAATATGAACTTCGACCTGTGTCATCCTGCATTTCATTACCCGTGCACGGTGTACAGATGGACTGAATTTTTATTGTCGGAGGATACATAATTGAACCCATTCTTGTATATTTTTCCTCTTCACAGTTGGTGGCTATTCTCTTGGCGAAGACTCTCCACACGCAAATTGGTGATCAGCTTCGCCTTTTGCGACAAGAATCCCTCGGCTTATGATTCGTGCATTCACCGTGGAGGAGCGCAGCGGACTCGGAGATCAATACGCATGAATAAGAAAGTGTGCAATTCATCATTTTGCGACATTATTTGGGAATTCCTATCTCCCTAACTTACTTCCGCATGAACACCAGGTCTTTCGTCCGCTTGTCGTAGGACCTATTCTTTGACTTTTATCGGATTTTCACTGCTCAGATTGTTGTATTACTGTTCAAAAAGAAGAAAGATGATAGTGGCTCTATGTATGCGTTTCTGGATCGCTTTGCCAGTGTGAATTTCTGTATTCCACTCGATAGTGTCCTCTTGCATGGTTTGTGGAGCATGTTTGAGTATGTTTGAGGGTTTGAGTATGGTTTAACAGAGGTGTCGTTTAGAAATCTTCCGGTTTGATCGTTTTTTGGTCGTTTTTATACCCGTTCACCCCTTCCATCACAGCTTTATCTTCTGTCCGGCTAACCACTGGCTATTTAATGGCTTTATGCGCTTTCTCACTCCTCATAACGTCTTCCTTCACTTGTGTCCCTAGGATTGATCCCCTTAGGCGATTGTTTTCAATGCTTGTTCGTCTCTTACTCTCTTTATGAACAAAACAGTCATAGCCAGAACCATCGTACCCGCGGTACACGGTTCCTACCTGACAAACTACAATGAATAGTCATTCTTGCGTTTTAAAAGATGTATTACCACACAAAACTAAGCACTAGAGATTTCCTTCTGTCAGACAAGTGTATCTATGCTGAAAAGCCAAGAAGCACTATACAGATGTTTCGTCCTTTTCGGGAATCATCAGCAGTACGCATCTCATAAAACTCAGAGAGTTTCGATTCTGCTACCTTCCAGCCACTGGTTGAACACTTGACCGTTTGGCCGCGGGTGGCTGATTAGCTCTCACTTAGAGGACATGGCGCCACTTATCCTTCAACCATAGAAACCACACGTATTGACTGGCTTCTCAAGGGACGATTTCTCAGAAGGAAGTTTGACTCGTCTTGTGGGATTGTTCTTCTGAGCTACTTAGGGAATGATGGTGGTTTGAGGATGTTTGGCAATTATCATCGGAGATTTTGCCCTCTCAGTGGAGCGAGTTTGTGCTGGAAAGCCGAAGAACTCGTCGCTTGAGGAGCGAGTGAATACTTTACCCCGTGATGTGAATGAATAATGAGTGGCGCTGCGTCTCGTCTACTTGAGAGCCAGTCACACTACTAATCAACCTTTTGTGGCCAAACGGTTGTGTTCAATCACTGGTCGGAAGGTCGCGGGTTCGAAATTCTGAGTTTAGTGAGGTGCGCACTGTTGATGACTCTCGATAATGATGAAATCCCTGTTGAAACTTAGAAAATCTCTTCAGATCATCAATCATTCATCTGTCCGCCTTCTATCCTGTAGGTTGACGTTTCGACCCTCCCTTGATATGCGTGAAATGCGCATTGCTCGTTAGTCCTAACGAGGATGAAACAGCTCTACAATGCTTACCAGCGTTTCAGCATAAGTTGACTCTGCAGGAGGAAATCCAGAAGTGGATGTGAGATAATCCTGTTCCGAAGTAGTCGAAAACAAAACCTAGATTTAGGCTGTGGTTAGTTTAACTGTGATTAGTTTAACTAGGTCAGTCGCTGCTAGGAGGTCGCTGATGCTCAAATAACAGTTTTATTTTCCCACTGTAGGGCGCGTAGACTGCGATGAATAGGGAGTTGTTCGTATTAACACCGAAAAATCAATTGACACAGATCCACTGTTTGGGATCACTCAGATACAATCTCTTCGTCCCTTTCGAGTTATACCGTTTCATCAAATAAGGTCGCTCGCGCGAACACTAACTGCACGACTTGGACGTTTTGGCTACCTGGTTGGCGGTTTACGTCATCGTTTACGTGTATCTCTTATCTCCCAGTTCATTTCGTTCGCTTGTCAGCCAATCAGCTGACAAACAGAGTTTCGGTGGTCCTTCATACGTGCGTAGTCAAAAAGAGTTGCTCAGTTTTTAGCTATTTCCACTGCGGACTTCAGTTGTATAAGACAGATGGTCGGATGTCAAAAAGAAAAATAATCTATATATTCTTCGGAAGTGTTTGCAGCCTCACGGTCGTAGCGCAAAATGGGCCATTGATAGGCAGATCGTCAACGACGGATTTTGAACAATATCCGTCCTTTAGGTTCAAAAGTTCAAAAACTAGCCAAATAAAGATAACACTCCAGTGAATCCCCTTCAGGAGAACACCCAATGTTTGATTGAAATCCTTATCTCCAAGGTATTCTCTGTAAATTACTTGGAACATTTTACCTATGCCAATGAGTTTAGAATCTTTCTTCAATTTTTTTGGAAATGTATGCATTTGTAGGTCTTTACTCGACCTTATTCTCGCTAACATAACCCAGCAGAGTCTCCGTATCCGATCTGGTAGCACCATCTTAGGACCAGTCGACGGCGGATTTCGCTCAGAACTGAGCTTGCGCTGTTGATGTCTTCACTTATTGTGTGAAAGCAACTCGGAGGAGCCAAATAAATTTCAATTTCGCACCGTTCAGTTGCCTGTGGCAAGTTCTGCAGCACCAGTTTCATAGTTTTTACTGAAGTATCACCTGGCGCTCTCTGTCGCCGGGCGTGAACCCAAATGGACGACATCGGAATAAGTTCCCGATTGTGCGGAGTTATGTGGGACTGTAGGTTTTATCCGAACACCTATGTAGACTCCAATCACTCTTTAGTCTGCGCGAGAGTTATCGTTCACTTCGGCGGACGCCCCAACAATGCATTAGGAGAGTTGATCAAACTCTGCCGGCGCAGTCCCAAGTGCTGAACAACTATCAGGCTGAACTAACTTCAGCTTTCATAGCCAACTCTCTAAGCTTGAGATTGCTCGACGATTAGGACGCGAGATCGTGGACGGGAAGGTCCCGGTTTGAACTCAACCCTAGCAGTTAAATTGCTACTGTCTGTGCTTGGGAAAATTGGCAGTATCTCAGCCCACGCGCATCCTTAGAGTTGCACGGCAGTTGTGCACCGAAAAGTTTCCATGGCTGAACCATTGTTATCCCAGCGCTCCTGGTGACATCACAGACTGCCGGTCAGACATCTGAGATGCCTCAGAAACTGAGTGCTGGTATCTTTAATATTCGTTCTTATCTATAAGATGGAGCACTTGCAGCCACAACCTTGGTGCACACCTCATCAATATCGCTTCAGAACTCCTGACACCTATTATGCTTCACCGAACACTACGAACAATCAATTCATGAAGAACAGGCAGGGTTCCGGCTGAACGGAGGTTACATTTTTCACGTGTCTACCCATACAACAACTGCTGAAACTGCGCTACACATACCGAAGGTTTACTCTCCTGGTCTTAATTGACATCCAAAGTACTTTCGGAACTGTCACCAGAACTATTTTGCGAGGCCTTGTCACGGGAACCGGAGTTCTGTTAGAACTGGTTATCGTCCTGAAGGCACTCTGCGCGCATATACTTGGGCATGTTCGAGCGTACGACAAACTAACCTTGGTTTTCTATTTCAAGCGGCGTTCGACAAATCTAACAAACACCTGCATTACTGTTCAATGTTGTTATCGATGACACCCTCAAGAAAATCTCTGATACTTTCACAAATAATGGTGTTGAGCTACCACCGTCCAACCCAGTATACGCCGTAGTACGACAAAGTACTGGGAGGTGTGATGTCACCGACAGGCTGACTTCTTGCACTTGTTGTGAATTCCATTTCCGGTTGCACAAATGTAAGGCAGTGGTGCCAGACTGCAGCTCGCCTACGTTCTCGCTCGATTGAGTCACATTCGAGGTGTTTGAAAAAGCTTAGAAGCTGCTTCAGCACCACGCCTCCTCCCAATAGGGAACCACCACCCCAAATAAGGTCACGCCACTCCGGCGCCGTGCGATTTGCCTTGAATTTTGAGAGGTCGTCTAACAAAATCTATTGTAGGTGTCTCTGAGGTGCAATTTTCCCCCAAAAGACCAGAACGAGAAATTCGTCTCTTGGGTTCTTCTACATCAATCAATAAGCGAGCACGTGACTGGTTGCAATATACAAAGTTGTTTCCAAACCAGATGCCGATTCCAAACATGATCTTCAGTTACATGAACGTTCAATACTACAGTACTCCCCCAAGACGGGCACTTTTCAAGAAAATTTACTTCTCTCAGGAACGTATAGTAGCATTTCCTGTTGTTCACGATTAAGTAAATTGACCAAAGTCTACTTTTTTGTCCACTGGAATGTGGAAATTCGATTACTTAGTCGGGCGTAACGTTAGAATCACTGTAAAGTTCAACGAACAGCTACACGACACACTGGTTTCCTTCATAGTGAGAATTCTTGCCTGTTGTCCAACGGCTCTTAAAATTTTCAGCTCATCCCTTAGTGCACAGTGTAGGACACCATTACCCCCTCATATTATGTATATTGTGTAAACAGCAGGGTCAAGATTATTAAAGGACGTCTTACATATTGATGTAAATTGTTTCCTTTAAGAGAGGTCCTTGCAAATA
Source organism: Opisthorchis felineus (assembly GCA_004794785.1). Lineage (NCBI taxonomy): Eukaryota > Metazoa > Platyhelminthes > Trematoda > Opisthorchiida > Opisthorchiidae > Opisthorchis > Opisthorchis felineus. The sequence goes on from SJOL01009025.1 coordinate 261,104, forward strand.
AATGCCGCTCCCTCCCTCAGAAAGGCATAATTGAGTGTGCGAAGGTCCAACCCCTCAAATTTCATTAGTTTCTTCTCAACTCACGCATCCATAAAGAGTATTGATTCATTCTTTGAATTGTTCGCACATTGGTGAGGTTTCTATATTTTGCGGCAATACTGGTAATCCAGTGCAGCAGTACGGAAAACGTGTGAACGTCTTTTATCATCAGACACAGCATGTTAAGTGTCCTTAACGGACCAAAAATTGGTCAGCTATTGTTCGTTAGCTTTCACCATACTAGGACCCTGTACAATCATAAGAATCTTATCAAAGCCTGTCCCGGGCAAAAAAAGCTTTCACTAGCCACGGAAAACACGGTTATATGCACACAAAAAGCGCTTACTGGCAAGTGAGTGCGTTCTGGTAACAGCCCAGGTCCGTTAGCAATAGGCGGTATGTTTACGCACTCTTAGGGACTGAGATCCACGGATGTCTGCGGATAGTCTCTTGTATGATGATGCAGTAGCCCCTAGCTTGAGCTCTTAAGCATGATAACTTGAATGGGCTTTTTGGTAAACAAATCTAGCTGTCAGTTGATTGCAATTATCTACAATACTAAATACGGTGCTCGCCCAATAGACTCAACCTCTAATTGGGGCCACTTCACTCCGGTCCTTTGACATCAGCCTTAAAATCGATGGCTTTAGAAAGACCAGTCAGTATCTCATCGTGCGAAATACCATCCCACCAAAGACCAAGATGCGAGGTTCGTGCACCGGATCTTTATTTGTTTTCACACCATCTGTGTCTCTGAATAATAGCACGCCAGTTGATCGAGAGTCTCACAACATGACCATATTCTGTATAGCACGTGACTGCTGGAGCCTCCCCCCTTTGTAAGGACCACCTTTCAGCCGATACCACTCATCATCAGGTTTTTTCAGAAGGGGACAAATATTAAAAGAAGTCACCTTTGGTGGGTCCATGCACGTGGTCTTCTGCGAGAGAACAAGTTTACCAGTTTTTGCTCTAGAAAGACCGTTTGGGGAGATCGATCGGAAGTGATCTTTTGTAAGCATCCTCGTATTCAGAAAGCCACAACTGTACGCTTGTTCCCCTTCGGGAAACCACTTTAAAGGCCCCAACATAACAGTCTGCGATTCACTCTTGTGGGGGATAGTTCACCAGTGAAGCACACTTCACAGGCTAGACGAAGTGGTCTTTTTCGAGGGTGGAGACAATCAACTTCATCAGATGGAATCGCCATAACACAGAGCTTCACGGTAGCATATCGTCTGGAGAAATATACATATCATTATCATCTGTCGGAAATATATTATACTTTTGTAGATTTAAGATAGCTTTGAGGAGCTTCTATACTGGAGTTTCCACCACTGGACAGAACGCGTATAGCATTGAGATCAAGTACAAACTCGAACTCAGAGGAGTTTTCGGTGGAATTCCGGATGACGTTTTCAAGCCGATGGCTTCGTAACGGAGTTTTATCAACTTTTACCGTAGTGCTTATTTCACGTACGACAAAAGTGGTCTTCGCAAAAGCCTGTGTTACCTTGTAAGTGTCATTAAGAAGGAGCGCAATATCAACGTACTAGCTTCAGTGTTTCATCGAATTATTTTGACAGTAAATGGAACAAGTTGGGGACTTTTGGTATGGTGTGGTTATCAGTGTTCAGTGTATCCCAACTCTGCTGATGCAAGCAAAACAATTGTGGTATGATTTCCATCCAACCCCGCGTCTTGCACTAATCATGATTCAGGCAGGGTTTCATATGGTGTAAATCCTTGTGGCTGACATTGAGCTATTGCTAGTCAAGTGAAACATTTTTATCATCCTAATACAAACCACCCGATATGATCTTGTGGTCACGTTCATTGCTTAACCTTGTGCCAGAATTGCCATGTCGATCGTTTCTGGCCAGAAGCACCCTGTCATCTGATTATTCTGTTGTTTTTACTAGTATATTCGAAACTCTCTTCTGAGCTTCTGTGTATCGGTATTGCTCTCAAAGCGTTCCATGCAGCCTTATGTCTGTAGACAGTGCTTTGCGAACCGCATATTAATAAGCTTTCAGCGCACCTCTATTGGTTCATTCCCACGTCCATATTCATGTTGGCCTCGCTTTCAAAGGCTATCTGACGCTCCTCTCGTTACATTCCTCCAAACAATTGAATGTTGCTTGACGAACACATTTTTTCGTGCACTCATTGCAGCCCTCCAGATGCCATTGTTTGCGAAGCGCTTCTCTGTACCCAAATTTCCCTCCCGCAAGGCAGCCAGTATGACCAACTTATCTCAGTTGGATTCGGTTACAAGAAGCCAGGAGTTTGGTGTAGACTTCGGTCCTATCAGAACCAGATTGAGTGGCCGAAACCTCGTCTTTCGCGAGGGCAACTGGATAGTGGGTGAGTGTTTTGTCTCTTGTAGAAACCAGCCACTGCGACTTTCAGTTATCATCTGTGTGCTGCAGCGTCCTTCCATTGTAATCGGTAACAATATTGTTTTCCCTTGTGATTTCAGAAGGAGGTGATACTCAGAACACTGCTAAGTTAGATCGAGAATCCTTCCGAATTAAGAAGGAGAATCACCAACTCGTTGAAGAGAACAACCTTTTGAAGCTCAAAATCGATATACTACTGGATATGGTTAGTAGCCCCATTGTTTATTTGTTCACACCTAAGATCTTTGATTCCCCTTACTTCCCATTCCAAAGCACCCTCACTTCCCTTCCGCTTGAAAATGTCAACACAACACCACTAATGGGGCAGCAGTGACTTTCCGAAAAATGAATGCCTGCACGACGATGATCACACACACAAGTGCGGCTCTTTCGGTCCGTGAAAGCTTTTCGTAACTACAAAGTAATCCACTTTCTGTAAAATGGCATGGAAAGGATTTCGATGTCCGAAGAATGGCTAGCATTTCTTCGCAGGAAGTTCGTCAACTGTATCGTTAGAAAGACATTCTCATGTGTGGATGTCCGGGAGTCAGCAGTTTGTTTCACGATCAATGACACAGTATCTCCTCAGGGCCCGGTCAAAATGGTCTATTCCATGCATGAACCGAGTTGCTAGTTCGACATAACGACCGAGTGTCCATTCAGCCAGCTGGTTTGTTTTCGAGAGCTTTATGTTCATTCGTACTTCAAAGGGTTCCGTTCATAGTCACCTTGACATTATACACTACTTATGTCTTCGCAACTGAAAGACAAAGCGGTCTTTGTGCAACGCATTCAGTTGAAGAATACCATAAACAACAGATTCGGTTTAGTCTCCCGTCAACACCAACTTGAATCGCGGATTAGTATATTTCGCCACTTGCGTACTAGGTGTTCATATAAAGCATAAGGGTGACGGAACCTCGGTGACTATGCCTACCTGACCAACCCCAAGAACAGCGAAATCGGTGGTGCGCTATCGAACGATTTTCAGCAAGTAGTCTGTTATGTCGTGGAATATGATTCTTTTCGAATGAATTATCATTAAGAGATAGTATTGATTTGGTAGTCCGATTTCGGCAGAGTTAACTTTCCAATGTTGTCGAAATTGTGTGCTTTCCAGTCACTGATTCCAAGAGTCTCAGCTTCTATTGGCCAGATATGCAACGGAGCAGAATCCATCTTTTTTCGTCATTCATCGGCCGTTACTGAATTCGATTGTTTTTGTTTGAATATTCTAGGTGATATTTAAGCCTTAAATTTTTAAATGGGTCCCCAATGAATAATACATGTTCTTCACGAAAACCTTCAGGAACCACTTACAGCTTTTTACTGAATGACTCAATGAAATTTCTCGATGACTCATTCTTTATCAGCACTACTGTGACTTGTGTGGGGGTTGTCGAAGACAGTTCAGTCTTTTTGAAAAGTTCCTACGTTTTATATACGTGAACATTGCCTCATGAAAGCGTTTCTTTTTCTGCCCAGTTGAGTTTGTAGGTTTTCCGCTTTAAAGGATAGTAAATGTCCATCAGCTGGAAAAAGTTTGGAACCGATCGAGAAGTCATCGTTTCTGAAGAGCATGGTAAACAATCGGTAGTTTTCAATTGGGCAACATTTTGCTTTCGAAACAAAAGCTTCATCAGACCAAGTGAGCAGGTCATCAAGTTGGTCAGGTTTTAAGGCAGACGGAGAACCAATCAGTAAGACGTCTTCCTATTAGCGCGCTAGATCAGTGTTGAGTGTCAATTAACGGCTCTTATCGGTAAGTGTGGTTGCCAAAACCTTGCGTTGGTGGGTTGGGGATTTTCAAATTAGTTCCAATCGGGTTTTGTTCCGTAATCTTCCACTTCAAGGTGCTTCAGTTGATGGTTCACCGCGAGTGCCAGTGGTAGATTTCGTTGATCTTCGTGGGCTTGTGAGTGTTACGACGATTTACTTGGGGAAGGGAAGGTGGGTGAGGTTAAGTGCAGTTCAGATGATGACTACTCCTCCTTCTGATAACCGCACACCAAAACGTGTCAGCTCGACTAATCCAAAACCGTCCTCCACACGCTTGCCAGCTCCATGCCTTCTATTCTGTTAGCAATGGGATGCTTGGTGATTTCTACCGCCTCGACCATCAGTCTCTGTGACGTGGACGGTAGTCCTCCCCTCAAAACCTCAACATTTTCTAAATCTATTTTGTGTCTCGTGTCCAGTGCATGTTCCGCCATCGCCTAGTCTTTCAGTAACACTCGACGTTTATCCGCGTTTCTCGGCGGCCTGCTTATTTTCCTCCTATGCTCTCCGATTCCGGAGTGTGAAGTTACCGGTGTGAAGTTACCCGGCCTTCTGTCCTATATAGATAGATCTTAGTGCAGTCGTTACACTTAATTTTGTAGACACAGTCCGTGGTTCTGTTTGCCGGGAGGCCATCCTTCAATTGCACCAGTGCATAGCGCAGAGTGTTCCCCCTCAGGCAAGCTATAAAGACTATAAATGTCCTTTTTCGTGAACTACTCACCTACGTACTAGGTTCAGCACTCAATTTCAGGTCTACTGGTGATTCATCGTGCCGCTACTATGCATGTTTCTGAGCATTACTAAAGCAAAATACTCCATTGGATCCCGTTACTTTCCGTAGTTTGCTCGGTTACCCATGAGTCATGATAACCGCTGCCCATCTGTTGTGCTCAATAGACGACACTGGTAACACTCGAAAAATGTATGCGATGAAGGCAATATTACATCCGGACATGGTCTTGTAGGCATAAACTGTTTTACTTAGTGTGGTGTATGTATGGCAGAGCATGGCAAAGGTTTCTGAAATTTTCCGTTCCCTTTTGACAAGCAATCTTCTCGTCCGTGTGTAGTTTGCGGTACCGGAGCACAAAATTCCGTTTGAAAGTGATGTCTCATCTGTTGGAAAGTACTGTATATAACATAGAAATTTACTTCATTCAGTTGCAGGAAACAAACCCCTGTGGATTTTACATTAGTGTAAACCTACATAATCGGCAAGTGTGGTAACTCGGTAATTTGTCAGCATAACTTGCAAGACCTACCGGATCCACCGAAGGCCCTGAATGTATATTAGTTGGATTGTTGACAATGACTAATAATTTGCACAGCAAAATACGCCTTCCCGCAGGTCACCATTAAGGCCCATGACTAAAAACTACCATCTGGTGCATCAATCTGTGCTGATTCAAGTAGCTCTATTTCTGACTGCACTTCCCCATCAGCTGCCGTAACTGGAAAATGTTAATCAATTCAATCAATCAATTTATCAGCTGTAAACCGTGTACCATAGGCACATTGGTTTCAGCTGCTACAGTTTCGACCACCGGAAAAGGGGAAAGTGTGGAACATAGAGCCAAGCCTTGGAGGCGATGACATGTCCAGATTGTCCGAAAATTGGATAGCTACGCATTGAAGGCAATAGCTTTAATGCATTAGCGCCACTGACTGCGTGATTGGGCCATTTCTGCCAGTGTCAATAGCCACCTCCCCGGGGTCCCCATCCAGGGAGGTGGCAGTTGTCGACCCGACTACGTTGGCTGGTTAGTGTTTTCATACTTCGTTGCCAGGTCATACACTGTCCACCTCTCGGTCGCTTCTACTCAGCACAGGGCTGGGCAAAAAGAGCTCTGTGAGGCAGACGGTCTCCTGGCATGCGGACTACATGTCCTAACCAGCGTAACCAATGAAGCGTGAGTAATTCATCATTCGCGGGAGAGTACCTTCATCCTAAGACCATCTGGCGTACCTCAGCATTACTAATCCGATGTTCCCACCAGACCTGACCAATGCTTCGGAGACACTGATGGTCAAACACTGACGTCTTTTGTATGTCCTCTGCGCGTAGAGGCCACGTCTCTGATTCTTTAAGCAGTATGGATCGCGTCGCCGCAGTATAAGCTCTGCTCTTGGCAGGCAAACTGACGTCACATCGGCGCCATAGGTATCGAAGGTTGGCAAAAGCTGCCCTGGCTTTCCCGATTCGAGAAGTAATCTCATCTCTAGCCCATCCACCGGATTATCTGCCACATCGATTGGCTTGCCTGCGAGCATGAGGTTTGGGTTTGATCCAACCCAGTCTTGTAGCAGCACTTCACACTTTGCACCTGTGAAAAAAAATCGTTCAGCTGAAGACCCTTTCGGCGCCTAACTGCCATGCCACCAGAAGGAAGCACGAGGGCTGGGATACTGCCAGGTTGCCCAAGCCTAGACAGTGGAAGTCGAGAGGCAGAGGTCGGGTTCGAACCACGGACCTTCCGGTCCGTAAATTCGCGCTCTAACCACTGAGCCATCTTGCACGTGTGAAGTGCATGCCAAACTGTGCTGCAGAGTTATTTAAGTTATGTAAAGTGGTTTGCACTTTTGAAGGATCTGAACCAAGGAGAGCAATATCGTCCGCATACTCGATGTCCGTGAGCGAACGTCCCGGGAGCATTTCAACTCCAGAGGTTTCAGAGGCAAGCAGAGGAATTTCAAGCAGCATGTCAATAACAAAGTTGAAGCGGAATGGTGAGACAGGGCAGCGTTTTCTTACACCACTGGACGTGGTGAACTCAGGCGAAAGTTTGCCTTATACTCGTTAGCGCTCAAAGGAGTTCGCATACAGTGCCCTCATAACGGATATAAATTTGGAAGGGGCACCTTTGATCGCCAGACACCGCCAAAATTTCTGACGATCGACAAAATCAAAAGCAGCATTCAGATCAAGAAAAACGACCAACGTGGGACATTTGAAGGAGTGGCGCTGTTCAGGAATTTATCTCAAGGTAAAGATATAGTCGATGCATCATCGGCAAGGGCGAAACCCAGCTTGATTTTCACGAATCTGTCTCTCCCGATAATCGATCAGCCTACGCAAAATAATAACAGAGAGCACCTTAGATGCGACGAATACCAGGCTGATGCCATGATGGTTTTCGCATGACGATCTTACGCCCTTTTTGAAAACTGGGATAACGTTCGAGGAGTTCCTTTCGGCTGGTATTCTGTTTTCGTTCCAAATCTTCTGCAGTATGGTCACCAGTCTGTTCGCGAGGACCCCACCACCTTCTTTGAAGAGCGCGGCGTGTAGACCATCCGGGCCAGGTGCCTTGTTGCGCTTCAGGATTGATATCTCACGCTGGATTTCTGTTTTCGATAGTGGGCTGGTGTCGATGTTCCATTCAGGCCCGCATGGTTCTTCCAGCGGTTGTGTTGAAGGAGACCAGCTGAACTGTTCTTTGAAGTGCTCAGCTCACCGCTCAAGACGACGATTGCGGGAGCGAATTGTTGTTCCGTCTTTTTCGAATATTGTTTCATTAACACCTGCCTTCTTCCGACCGGTTGATCGAATCAGTCGAAACAGGGTGCGGCTGTTGCCTGCAGCGAAAGCCTTCTCCATCTCCTGGGCCTTCGAAATCCACCAGCGTTCTCTGTCAGTCTTCAAGCTCCTGACATCCGGTGTTTGAGGGATCTGCGTGCGCTATCATAGTCGGTAGTTGCTGGTATGGCCTTTCTGGCAGCAATAAGATTTGCTGATCTCGACGATATCCAGTGTACATTTAGTCGAGTCAGATGGCCTGGGCAAGCAGTTCTGAAAGCTGATAGCATTGCTTCTTTCACTCACCTCCATTCAATCTCCAAGCGATCTTCGTCATCCGCATGACTGTGCGTTTCCAGTAGCTTTCTAACCAGATTAGCTCGATACTCTTCAGCTACCGAAACTTGTCGACGTTGATGAACGGAGCTGCTCTCTTTCGGCACGCGTAGTGCTGGCGGAAAGCGAAGTGTTACGCGGGCCCGCACGATGACGTGATCAGAGTCAAGTTGCGTACCCCAGAAGGAACGACAATCCTTAACTGAGGCACTTTCTCGTCAACTTTTTCTTTACGGGTTAGAAAAGGCTGGTTGTAAAAACCACACACTCTGATCATTCAACGGTTGACTGTGACTCTCGACGAACGGTCGGATAACGGTCCAAGAGCCGGACTCGCCTCCAGACGCATCTGCCGTTCGAAGTAGCGTCAGATGCCAAATTAGTGGTTGCTTCAATTGTCGTTCCTGTTTTCAAGTGAGGTATTAAACAGAGTGCAGGAACCACAGAAACGCCAGTCTCATTTTGATCATCTCAAAAATTCTTGCGCGCACCATCCTGGAGATACTCAGCAATGCCCGAGAAAAGCAAATATATGCAAATCAGGCAGGGTTCCGTCAACGTTGTGAGTACACTGGCCGTTTCTTCACCCTTTGACAATTCCTTGAACTTCGCCTAACAGTCGAATAACGAGGACCGCCTTCCTCAGTCCGAAAGCGCAGCGATTGATTCTGTTGACCGCCCCGTTAATGGCGCCACCCACCTAACAAAGACATTCCCGCAATCTTATGCTCACTTTTCAGCTCACTGTACTTCAACACCTGTGGGCGAATAAAGGTCTACGGAAAATTCCCTCCTGAGTTCACTACCACAAATGTGGTCCGGCAGAAAACCGTTTTTCACCTTGGTAGTCGAAATGTTTATGAGGGAATAGTCTAAAATGCTTGTTGCCTCAGTAGTCGAAATACTCTTCGGAGAATACCTCACTGAGTTGGAGTACACGAATTATATCGTGCTACTTGGTTCGGGTCCTAGAAAATGCAAAATACTTTAACCAAGTTAGTTCACATGGCCACTAGTTTCGGGTTGTACTTTGCGCTGGAGCTCGCTTTGGAATCGCTACCTGAACACCGTAATCATTTACACGGTTCGTGGTTTATGACCACAGCGGAACACAATTTATTGTGTTGTAGACAAGATGTTCATCTTATGCTTGTTTGATTAGTCAGTTATCGTCCACCTCGTGTGCACATTGGTGTACATTGTCGTCGAAATCGTCCGGATGATTGCCCCTCTCTGTTCTCTAGGATGTTTTTTTTAATTCGCTGAGCTGGGCAATTTCGTTCCAGCCACTTTCACTGATTGTTTCCTCTATTGTTTATATCTATGACTGAGTGCGAGCTGCATGGTGTGACCTCTGCCATTTAGCTGTTGACTTATTTAAACGGTTCGAGTTCTTGTAAGTAATCAGATTGTTTATTCTGATTAATCATTCGTCTCCGCGGATGACCTTTTAATTACCGAGCCGATGCTTAGCACTCCGACCGAATGCTTGAAGGAACATTTTTTCGGGTAGGTCAGTCACATACGTCTTTCACATCTACTGGTACTTACCATCTGGGCATAGAGGATGTGTCTCACTTCATAAGTGTTTTCCACGAAGTTGTTCCAGTTTAAATTCTCACCATTTTCATTGTTCACCCACATTCCCCTGTGCAGTTCACTTTCAAGCGTACATCATCCCACTGTCATGGACCTCATGCACTATCTCACTTTGACATCTACTCTTCCACCTTTTTCAGCTGGCAGAGACAACTGCTGAGGTCCATCTGCAAGGGAACGAAATTGAAAACCTTCGTACTATGCTGAACAAGAAGCCTCAAATGAATCCTATTCAAGCCTCCTAAACAATATCTTCTATCAACGACCATTCATTTTGCACTTTGTTTTTGCTGATATGTCTGTGATCCTACTTTTACTGATGAAACCTCACGGATCTCCACGCGTCCATCGCCTTCAGCTCTTTACAGGTCGTCTCCACGATGCTGTCACGGTCAATCTTGTTTTACATCCTCTCTACAGTAATGTTTTTGTAAATAGAAAACAAATGTATCCTATTGTACTAGCCGGTGCGTCCGATCAGGTTTTGCCGCTTCACACCACAAAGTCGCAAGACTTAGATGCTTCACGTGAGTATGGATGTATACAGCGCTTAAGACAGTTGTGCCTATTTACCTCATTGTGAATGACTCCTACCGCACGCCAATGTGTAGCCTCTTAGTTTAATTCTACTTTTTCGTAGTCGATTTCTACCAACGTTCGTCTACACTCCATATGCGAATGCGAAAGAGCAGGGTACTATGACGCTGTACATCCGATTGTTTTTGGGAAAATCAAGTCGCTCTCGGTAGACCATCTGCTCGCACTCTATAAGTGATACCGGCTAGGCTGAGTTTTTCGTATGTCATGGAACCCTTTTCTTTCTATGATGAACCGAGTAGGAACGACCAAAAGTCAATTAGTCCGTGACTCACAACACTATATAGAGACCTTGAACAGTGCACATATTAGTATTGGTAGCCGCCTTTGATTTGGTTTAGTATCACAGGACGAGACATTAGAGATGCTGATAATCGTGAAACCAGTGACACTCACGTGAGTCTTCGAATTTCATTCCATCAGAAAAGTAGACAACATGAGGACACTTATCTGCTTAAGTCACAGTCCCCAACATGTGGTTTTCCCGTCACTATTCGTCCCAAACTCGGTACACAAATCCGCTGAACCAAGAACGAACGTGTACACGGAAAATGGCTTTGTGGTGAATGACCCAAGTGAACCTAGTTGGTAAGTTTACCTTGTTTGGCTAACAATCCGTGAATTGTGTACCAAACCCCTCTGAAACAGCGACTTCGCAGTCAGTTCCAAGCTTTCTCCTACGTTTACCTTGCTTTTGTTGCCTCGCGAAGAATAACTGGATTTGTCCTGACTGACCTACGGTCAATGGAACAAGCCCGGTTGCCCCAAGTTGGCCTAACGTCATCGCCAGTGGGGACTCTACTTGACATGTCACACAGTTGACCCCGATCTACCTTTAAGCATTCTTTGGGATAGGATATTTTGATATATCGGTCTTTGATGAAATTGCCTTTACGGAACTTGTGAGCATTCGAGAGCTTATGAAGGAGTATTTCCTGTTTGGACGTAAATGACTGTCATTTTGCACTGGGGACGCTGATTTCGGATGAACAGCTCGGACGAGAATTGCTACTTTGTGGCAGACTTCGAATGTCTGGCCTCATTTGAGTGAATGTGTAAAATCCTAACTCTCTGTTTTTCATATGCAAAAGCTCATATCTAGTTCGCCTGTTTGATTCAGTGGGAGCAGTAGAGTAAACAGCACAGAATAATCGACCCTGATTAAATGCCAGAGAAAGTAGGGGTTGGCGTAAGGGATTTCGACATACTTTGAAAGCGTACTATGATTCAAAGTGCGCGGGGCCGAGAACCACTGGATGCCGGTAACTTTGATCGAGTTAGGAGGGAATAGGATGTTTAAAGCAGTCGGTGACTGCATGCATCCCTATTTTCATGTCTGGGTGAATACACACGAACGGGACCATACCTTACAAAAAGAAGGTTCGGTTTACCAGGCTCGTGGTCAGCGCTTTTGTGGAAAGTACGGAAGCCGGCTGCAAATCGCCTCAGGGTATCCACGGTCTCAACAGTCGGGTCCAGCTCATGGACATTCTGTAGTTAACATGATTCGGAATTGTGCAAAAAGTTCGCAAGTGGCTTCTTGGACGAGAAATGAGGCTTTTTTGAACTAGCAGGATATGCTTTAGGTGCTTAAAACCCAGTCATACGACTCAACTGTGTAATGAGCCAGTATACGGCAGACGGCAACATGTACTGATGCATCCTATTGACGTGGTTAACTGCTAGACCATCGTAGACAGTTGCTACACCGGGAGATTCGATGGTTCCATTAGGTTTCCTACCAGTGTGATTAATAAAGATGAGCTCCTATGCATTCATCGACGACGGGTCAAGCGCGACGTTTGTCTTAGACACATCTGCAGATTTTCAAGTTTCTGGAAAAGTGATTCGGAACTTATTGCGAAAGGTTACCTTAAGAACAAGACGGTCTCCTTATAGAATCCCTTTTGCATGTTTTTTTGGTAACCAGGCCTAATTGAATCCGTTACCAGTTGAGGTTTCCGTACCATCTGACATTTCACGGTGGTTACCATATGCCATTGCAATCGCTTCGTGACAAGCGCATTGGTTTACTGGTCAGCTGGAATGTGCGGGAGGCTAATAGTAGGCTTGAACCTTAAGTGTAGAAACCAATTTTTGGTTGGATTATTCGTGGATCTTTGTGTTCATACCCGCAGAATATTGCTAATATCCGTTTTGCCAACAGCCAAGAGTTTCTGCTCGGGGGCCAATCATTATATATATATATATATACCATACCAAGAAGCGACTACAGGGCCCCTGTTACGGGGATTTCGATTGGGTCAGATATTAAACCTGAAGATATGAAAAATTGGAGGGAATGTTTACATGCCATTGGCCTAGCTTCAGACTTGAGTGTTCCCCGTTGCCTGCATCCTTCTTATTTCGAAGCAGATGTACGAGCTCCACTTGTTTTCAGATGCTGCTGGTTATCTTGTAATGTCGTCACCTAAAGAATTGGTCCACTGCTTTCCCCTAATAGGTGGACCTAGAGTGTCGCCTACAAGGCATGCGAAGATCCAAAGGTTAGAATTAACGGCTGTTGTTTTATCGACTAAACTAATAAGGCATGCTCGCGAGAATCGCGTTTATCTCAGTCCTTGTGGACAAATCCCATCACTTGAAGAATAGGATAAACGAGAGATTCAGTTGAGTCTCCCGTGAAAACCAAATTGATTTGCAAATGTGTGCATTTGTCGAAATCAGTTCAATTTGGGTTCAAGTAGAACATAAGGCTGACGGAAAATCTGGGACCGGGCCTACCTGATGGGCCCCAAGAAGGGCGAAGCCGGTCGTGGGCTGTCGAAAAGTTTTCAGCAACCTTGTGAGTAGTGTCCTTTATGAAAATCTCATCATAGTTTTACATTAAATTGGAAATACTTCTCGTTACCCAAAGTTTGTTGCCTATAGCGTAGCCTTCATTAGTCAGTCTACTTCTTTATCTCAGTGGTGATTGTCATCCATCGAGTAGAACCCGGTCGACGTCACTTCCAGGGACTCTCCGACCCCTACTTCGAAAGGCATGCCCACGTGACTCAAAGGACCCAACGTTCTGCAGTAGAGTGCAGCTAACTGACCGGTTATGCTTACCACTCCGCTCCAAAATCCGTAGGCCTACTTTGGGCTGAGAAAATCTACCACAGTGGTCAACGCTGCCGTGTTTGAACGCAATGCGAATAAGCTAATTTGTCGGTGTTCTTGGAACAAGTTACTAAGGAAAGTACCTTAGACTCGTAGGTTTAAAAGTATTTGATCATCCCCGTCACACATAATGAGGTTAGATTTGTGCAGTTAGGCCCGCTGATGGTAGAGTTATCTCGTGTTGCCACTGGATATAATGCGTTTAGTCCAAAGGCAATACCTCCCTGATGGAACGAAATATGTTCGTATCGGTTTCTGAAGCGCCAACGACGAGCATGCCTTGCAAACTGCATCTTGTCATCTAAAGTTGCCTTCTGTGTGTCAGCCGAAGGTCCCAAAGTCCCTAAATATGAATCCTATCATTTTTCTTATGAAGCACCATGTCAGGAGGTTAATTATTCTTAAAAGAAATTAGTGAGAGGGCCAAGTGGGAGTATCACGTCGACTGGAAAGGAGTTTTGGATTCTCAAGGAAGCCTCCGGGGTGCGTAGGAGAATGTCACAAAGCACGCCACGCTCGGTCGACGAAGCCGTGTACACAGATAATAGTGACATTGTCAGAAGCTAGAAACAATCCAAGTATCCACCCTATTATCCCTGCAAGTCTAAACTGTTTTGGGCCCCTGACTGTGCCCGAGCGACGATCCTGTTTAAAGAAGTTTGTTTGCTCGACAAATACGCATTTGCATTCCAGTTTGGTTTTCACGGGCAACTCAGCTGAATCGTTTGTGATATTCTTCATTTGGATCTGTTGCCTCATGTTTTATTTGGTACAATATTCGAGATATCGCAGTGAACTTTCATGAAGGAAACTAATGTTGAAGAGTTTTCAGCAACCTTGTTAGTGGATCCCTTCAGTTTTGGTTCTCTTTCTTGCTTGAAGTCGAACATCGGGCATATTGAGGCAGCCGATCCGTTTACTACATATTCGTTTATTGTGACTGATACGTTTTGTCGAACGTCGTTGTTTTCCGGAGGGAGTATTCAGCGGCAACAGAACCAATTTCACCACCACCCAATCAGAATTTGGGCTGATGATCCGAGTCGAGCTTTCGGACATGAAACAACATCGCTCGTTGGAACACCAAATACTCCGGTATTTCAGTCCCCTGGAACACAGCCACAGATGAAGTATTTGACGGCGTATTTTACACTCATTTCGACGCATCTTGCAAGCTGTTCCGCGGGAACAATAAATAGCCGACGTAACACTGGTGACTTGCTTGGTGGAAGTGGAACGAATCCTTAACCATAGGCCTGTGGTCCTGGTGTATGACTACCCGACCTGGTTTGTAATGCTCACCCCGAGCAATCTGCTACTGCTTCGTATATACCATAGGATTAGCCGTGAAAATTAGCCTGCACCAGCGCTGCATGTGTGTCTGGAGACAGGCAGTGTTCGACGAAATTGCAGATCAGAGAGATAGTTAATGCCAAGGCTCGAGTTGAAGGTTGGTGACTCAGTTTTGATAACAGATGAATCGTTTTTCAGGTGTGTATTCCAAAGGGTTGGTAGTAGAGGTATTTCCAGGCAGTGACCCGGGGCGCTTTTTCAGTGAAGGTCAGGAGATTCGGAGGAATATTACCAAGAGATATAATAAAAATTTGCGCGTTACAAGTCGCTCAAACGGGCGCTTTGACTTTAACAGTTGCCTTGTTTTTATTGGCCCACTTTTTCCGTTTTCGCTATTGAAGTGCGTGGCTACACTCTTTTCTATCGACATTATGTATTTATTTATTGTCGTCCATTGGCTGGGGAAGTTACTTTCGAGGTATGTCGTCGTCTTTATTCGCTTCGTTATCTTTGGCACCGTATTAAGCTTCATTTACCAATCGTCTTCTGATATTGGTATCGACTTGGTGATCCTAGATCTTATGATCGTGCTTTTACTTGAGGCTTGACGCACGGACAGAATATATACTCCGTATGGTAGCAATCCAGCCAATTAATCCAGGTCTTTTGAAGGTAATTCGGAAATCAGATATTCGTCAAACGTGGAATGAAGATGGCTTGGCTCAATTTGAAGACTTCATGGGATGCTGCTAAGTTAAGCCCGTCGATGACTTCAATGTATGCTCTAGTGTCCTCAAAATTATGGAAGCCATAGAATCCTTCGCTGTTCTCTGAATGTTTCTCTTTTAAATCGTGTCAATCTCAGTTCGCGCACGCGAATAACATTGGTAAACCGCCTAAGTTTGATCCTTGTGTAAAAATGTACCACAGGTCAATCAAGCTCCAACATGAACCGGTAACATCGAATTTAGATCGGTCATCAAAGAGGCTTTCTTAGAGATAAATAGGAATAAATTGTTCCGAGGATTCACTTATGACTAAAGACTTCAACACTTTAGGATGGTCTCGTCCAGTTTAGAAGACCAACAGTTCATTCCATTGCTATACGAGTTGGTTTGCAATTGAATACAAGGGCGTCACGACTGACTTGTGTGCCAGAATAGGTTTATGGGTAATTTATGTACACTACTGTGAATAACGTGACGGTAAATCTTGGAACGACCAATCAAGTAGCTCAAGAAAGATTAAACAGAGGCAAGGCTAATGAGTGGAACAGGTTGATGATATGCAAAATAATACAGGTAACATGGCAGCGGAATACCTTATCTTATTAATGAGATTTCGTGGCCCAGCTAAACATCATGTAACCAGTGGCATCTGTGTTTATCACCGTTGCACTGCAATCACACTCCAATCTTATTGAGGATGCTGATTCTGCTCACACACGTCAAACTTTATTGAGCTCAGAAGCATCCCATCGCTGTGTATTTTCTCAGTCTCTCTCTTTATACATGATAGAGAATTGTTTTTGTTGTAATGTTTACACAGTTATTCGTTTAGGTAAATGATGACCTACATACTGTGCTTCTTCTATTCCGCAGTGGCTTTTCATCCCTCTTGACGGTTTCTTCAATCAAGGGTTTGTTCTAGATTTTGAGCGCAAATGTGATATGCCCGGCTCGCTTGACGGAAACTTCTCAGTTTAAGATCCCTAAAGTTACGCACTTTTTAATTTTGGTATAGTGCTTCATTCTTAGATAGAACTCTCTTTTTGGCGATTTCGTTCTCTTGTTTTGTTTGCGTAAACTCCTTGGGACGTATTCAACTGAGAGTGATACAAAATATGAACAGACTTAACAAAGTTTCTGAAAAAGTTAATAGTCATGTAAGGGTTTATTCAGCTAGCAGATGAAGATAGGTCAATTCCCTGAGTGACAACCCTGTTGTTCAGAAGAGACCAGTTTGCCCTGGCCATGCACAGGCCCCTGGTGAGTTGACAGTTGTCGACCGGCAAACAGCCTTAGGCGCCAGCCACTCATACTGGATGTGAATAATTCATCCGAAAACGGTTGGGTAAAGTCTTGCTCCAGATGTGTAGTCTATGTAACTCTACTAAATAGTATGTAATAAGTTTGATCTGGGGGACGATTGACCGCCTCTACAGGATAGCCTATCATGCCTTAGCACCAAGTAGGATCCGTCAGGTACCTTGGGTTCGGGGCACATCTTCGTTGGCGTTTCGCAAAAGTTACCGCTATCCAAAGGCAAAAACCCACCTCTTGACCGAATTATCGGGTGATGAGTGGATGCCAACGGTTTTGCAGTCACAAGTGTGCAGAAAAAACACTGAGCCTACCAGAAAACATTCAAGGCTCAACAAACTCGAAATTTCACGACGAAGCTTCCCTGCCTATATCTGGTCTAAGAGCAGGGTCAGAAAACTCACCGGGGATCTGGTAAATTTTGATGGCTTGATGGCTAACGTGGACCTGTCAAAAGCGGCGTCTCTTGCAGCCACGATTGCTGCGGTACAGTTATCTAAACCATTCCAAAGAACTGTTGCAGTGGCAATCCCGTGGCAGCGGATGCAGTTACTACCTATACGATTAATGTAGTCGGTACTAGTCAGTACTAGAGGAAGGACTTCCAGATTATAAAAGTATCTCGGTATACAGGCTATATACAAGCTGCCCATTTCAGCGCCAAATTAGCCCCATATTTGTGACTATACCCAAAAGGTTGGGGCTAAATTGACGCCTTAAAATTTCAAAATAATTGGTCCGAAGGGCGCATGCCCAAAGGGCATGAAAGTTGCTGTGCAGCCCCAGTATAGCCACTCTCCCAGCACTAAGTCTTGCAATCTTTTATTTCTTGGACCAGATATCTGACCGCTTAGAGAGTAGCATGCTGGCTCACGTAAGCCTTTTTTGACTTCACCAAAGCACTTGACTCCGAAAATCTGTTTTCTCGTGATTAAACTGCTGTACATGATAACTGCTATAACCATCTGTTGGTTAGGTGAGTTTCTGAGCGAAAGGTGTGTGGAGTTGTGTCAGTTTTCCTCCCTACTCCATGTCTCAGTCTCGGAACTTCTACTATCCTCGATCTAGCTGGGAGTTCCAGTGCTATGTCAGCAGTCCCCTATTTCATTTTGACCAACGATAGATCGTGGGAAATCCTTAGGCGCGTTTTAACAGGATCTAAATAAAGTGGTACAGTTGGCGAAAAACTGGACTCGTCCAGTCAACACAGCTAGGTTCTGTTTGTTGCCCCACCAGGGCCCTGTGCACGCACCATACTTTGGAGTCTGCTGTAGAATACGCATGTATACAAACACGTGGTACAAAAGGAACAAATCTGACCCAAGTTGACTCTAAACTTAGAATTAATTGCACTCCTTCATTACATTAGGATTCACAGGATTAAAGTGAATCCAACTCTGCCCTCTAAACGCTCAGTGTGCCAAGGGATCAAATATAGGTCCTCACCAATGAACCAGCAGAGAGCAACGCAAAAGCAAATTTTTCCCAGGAAGCGACTGAAGATTGAGACGATACCTCACATGCGTTAGTCATCACAATCCCTCATACAGCGTTAAACAGTCAGTATGATAAGGTAGCGGAGACCATTCTCGTAGACCTGATACAGGCAAAGCGAATGTCCCTCGTGAGCACCTAGCCTAATAAATAACCATGGACATTGACTTTGCACGATAATATGCAGTTTGAGGAGTCGAGCGATGAAGAAGAAAAGGCACAACCAAAAAATAAACAAGGAAAATAAACAGTTAAAAGGGCACAGAAAAGTAATGAATGCGAATAGAAAGTTGTTGGAGAAAAAGTGCAAGACGTAAAGGAGCAGGAAAACAGCAATTGTTGTGCATTGTGTATTTATGTTTATAGTTCACTTACATGTTAAATATCTGTCTAGGGGAGACCTTACCCCTAGCACAAGATTCTGGGCAAAAATACAGTAAGTGTGGCGGCTCCCGACGATGTCCTGTTTTGATTCCGATATTGAACCTACGGCGCACTTTGAACCGGCCGTCTATCTACCGGGAAGAGTTCATACGATGGACGCCGCACTTTTTGCACTCTTGCAGAATCCGACATGTTAGTTTCCTAATCACGTGATTAGCACCTGTACGCACCGGTGAATGGAAACAATTGATGCTTTTCTCTCTTCGGGCATGTGACAGAGCTAAACGCGATCCATCTGGTGCGCGGGATGATGATGTACATGTGCAACCAAGATAGACGGGCTGTTCTCATTGTAATGAAAAGAAGAAAATCCTTTTCCTGCAAACATTTTTTCTGTGACTTCACAATTGGGCTGTAGACCAAATTTAGTCAACCCAGCGTCATCAAATTCAACCTGATCATTCTAATCTCAGTTGGAAATAACTTTTTCCCAGTCCAACAGACTACGAAATTGTTGTGATAAACCCTACCTATTTGGAAGTTTAGAGGAAGTGGGTTATCTACTAGTATTCGCCGACATTCTGGTGTGATGTTTATAGATAACCAATTTAGTGAAACCTTTAACAGTCGAAAGTCATATCTATAATAGCATTCTGAAGGAGAAATTCCCGGAGAAGCTAGCAGTTCAAATCATGAAGAGACAATAGTTTAGAGTGATATGTGAGGTGCGTGGATGTGTGGCGTGCTTGAAAGATGAGGTGATCCAAGCATGGTATAGTTGGAGTCCACGGAAAGACGTATAGGATTTATAGAACAAACTGTGCCGGAGGCGTCACACCACGTGCCGTTAGTAATCCTCCGTTAATCTACACATGAGACAACATGTTTTTTAGATTTGCCATATTTTATATTTTGAAATCTCGGGATGTATGCTACAACCAAGACAATTTTGGGCCAGCCACACGGGCACTCAACAATAGCTTTTTTCTCCTTAATTTTTTTGTATACAAAGGCCACCGAAATAGCTTATTATCCCCATGCGTACTATCATATCTGCAAAGTGGCAAACCAACTCGCAGTCTTATCCTCGGCTTATGCAGCACTGAAGTCGAGCCATCGGATATTTTAGCTGATCGGATGAAAGGCCTGGCCAGTAATACAGCACAACCAAATCAAGCAGACATTCAACAGAAACCGCTACTCGATGCAAATCGAAGGGGTAGCGGAATATAACAAAGGAATTCTCTTATTTATGGTCATTGACTTTAACTTCAATTCAAGAGCGGTGATCCGTGAATAAGTATTAGAACCATGACGAGTTTGCCTGCCTGCATTATATTGGCAGTCTAAATCAACCCGTGATCCCTAGGCCAGCCAGCACAAATTCACCCTTATTTGGACACAATCAACGGCATACTGTTATATTCACAGTCGTACTAAACTTCAGCTATTCCCCATAAATGAGGTCCATGATGCTGAACAACCCCCCAGGCCACCTGGCTCAGCTAATCTCATCCCATTCTTTACACTTTGTGCTAAAAAGCCGAGAAATGCTGTGCAGCTGTCTCCTCCTGATTGGGACCCCTCGTTGGTACGTATCTTACTAAACGCGATGGAATCTGGACGCCACCAGGCCATATATATATATATATATATATATATATATATATATATAGTTGATATATATACATATATTGTTGATATATATTGTTGATAATGCGAAGAGATTCAAAAATTTTAATGAAATTATGTCGTTTAAGTAGAGGAGCACCGCACAGCTCTTTCATCACTCATGGGACTCATCAGCAGTGCTGCTTTACCGGAACACCAGTGATTCTCGGACCCGCGACCTCCCTGTCAACCATTTGAACACTTAAACTTTTAATCACGACGGGTTTTGCGGCACCGTGGGCAACTTGCGAATTTTAGAGACAAAGCGGGAGGATAGAACGCGTAGATATATGGTGCTAGTTAATCACTCTGCTGTCCGGTGGCTAGTGGCCAAACGGTCTTTGTCCAGACTGCTAACCGGGAAGTCGTGAATTCGGGATTCTCAGGTGATTTTGGATGCGCGGTGCTAATGTGTCCCAAATAAGAATGAAATCGCTGTGCAGTAACTCTTGGATTACCGGTATCGACTGACTTCATTTACAGGACAAAAGTTTCATTAGAAATCTCAAACCCCTTCACAATAATGACATTTTTAAGCTTCTCAATCTCCTCCCTCAGGTGTAGCTGCTCCGTCTGGTTGCTATCCACCCCGCCTTTTCTCTGTTTATCGCACTCGTAGGTTTCCGACGGGAGCAAAAACACACGTGCTCATTCTCACAGTGCTATCTACACCCTCAGCTGACATCCGACAGCTAAAGTTCATCCCAGTTATGCAAAGGTTACCAGTTTTGGGTTAAAACACTGAAGTTTTAATTATAACACGCTTCGACTATTCTCATCATTCTAATGTTCAATTTTCCTATAGTCCCAATTTCCAGCCATTCTATCAGAATGCTATTTGTGTTTCACCGTCCACGATGTCCATGCGTTTGGATCGTGCCAATTTCGGCAACCACCAGTCTTTGTTGGACAGCACCTTCATTGATGATTGCCCCGCTTTAGCGCATTTATGGGCACACGCAAGTGACGTCAGTCTTGCCCCTATTCGGATTGTACTTTTGTGATCATGCCAGAAAGTAAGCCCCCTGGCCGTAGTGAACACACATTGTTTTTATCAGAATGTGGGGCACCATTCAGATAGCTGCGCATTGGAGGCTAGCAGCAATAGTAAATTGGTACCTCATTTCTTCCGCCGAATTTATGTAGACGGTAGGCGCAAAACCAAGGTGAGAGAGTAAGTACGTGATTTTGCCGGGGAATTTAGGCCCATGAGTTATCGGGCAAGGACGTTTAGTGGTGGGAGAACTTGGTACGGACTGCTGTAATGTAAGTCAGTCAGGGAATGTTGTTACTTTCAAGCTAAGTTACAGGATCGCGTCGGATCGGCCGAGTTGTGTGGTCTGAAAATGGGCAACAGGATGACTAGGAATGATAAGCGGAGGCTGTAGGGAAGGTTTTGAGCATCGAAGATGCTGTGTCCAAACTCTCGTTTTGCAACAAGCATACGGTGCAAGCACCATACTACCGACTATCTTTATCTGAATTTACACTGAGACACCCAATGAACCATTCATTTGTTGCAGCTGGAAGCAGTTCATGGGGCGTCACCTCAAGTTAGGGATTCAAGCGTCGATAGCTTACCTTCCTCTCTCAACTCTACTTCTTGCTTCCAGCATTTGGATGCAATTCATCTGCTCCTTTGTGGCCCCCAATAAAGGCTCAGTTGCTCTTCTATCAAAATCCAGATAATTCTCCCAACACACGGGCGCACCTGCCAATTAGATTTAAAGACGCGAGTTTGCAAACCAAACGATAGTGCCCTTTGGTGAGTTACCTTAAGCGGACTTACAGAAACAGGGTTCTCCAGTCCTGAATTACAACCCAGCGTTCAGCACCAGCATCTCCACCCCTGAGTGAATGCATAACTCATCCTTATCCGGCATACAAAATTTTTTCTGCAACCATCGCGCCTAAGGTAAACTTCTGCATTAAAATGCTTCATTTATAGGTGTTCGTATTCAAAACAGAAAGCGTCATAATCTGCCTTGCTTTTGTTGTTTTAAGTAACATCCTTTTGTCATTTTTGGCGCTCGTCCAACTTGACAGTCATAATTCTGTGACCAAAGGCTCTCAGTATTCGCACAATGGAACTGAATTTTCGAAAGCTACGACGTGTCCCTGATGGACTAAAACAGACAGGCAAATGAGTTCATAATACCAGTCCAAACTTTTGAGCCCGGTATCGTCCATTACTTTGACACTTGAAATTCCCCACGTTTCTTGTCCCTACTTGTAACCCCCGCCCCACTTTTGTGTTTAGTACGTCTATATGAACTGACGTTTGTTTGTCCTTACCACTTCACCCATTTGGCCTTGAGGTCATCCAGCCACTTGTGGCCGACCTTACGCACGTGTGACTGTCTCACGTGGGAGCCTGTTTGCTCCTTTGGTTCGTACTTTTGTAGTCCTAGTGGACCATTTGTTGTTGACGAGTATCTACTGTCGAGGTTTGTACATTTTGTGAATTGATGTCTTATGTTAATAGTACCGTATAGAAACCCAGCTCCGACTTTGTTTTGCCCTCCCGGAGGTTCTGGTATTACGCGTCACTCGAAGATACCGTTTGCTCGTTACAAGCCCCGCCTAGGCATCCCGGGGTGCCAATGATGCTAGGAAGGTATTTCACCAGACTTTTTCCGCCAGAGGTATGACTGCTTCAGCGGACAATGAAATTTGGTGAGCTGCAAAAATATGAACGTAGATTAGGATGGTTTTTGGTTTGAGCATATACGCAACAAAATATAACATTTGGGCGTAAGAAGTTTTATTCCACTCGCAAAGATTTTGCAGCTAAGAGCATTGTGCAGCCAAGGAGCCCCATGACTGAACAAGACGTGGGTTTGATTTCAGAAAATTTTTGTTGAGAGATTGGTTGCTGTCCAGGTTTTCTTCGTTCACGACATCTGAGGACGCGTTGAATGAACACATGAGGGATAACTATGTGGTATCTGTGCACTCTTCGGTAAAAAAATCAAAGCTGTTTTACTTTACGAGTGGGCATACTACAGATGTAGCGAGTGACATCAAGTGAAATTTGAGGAATCAGAATAGGCCAGTAAGTTGAATGCCTTTGCTAGCGACAAACAGTATACAAAGCACCAGTTGCGCCGTCCGATTTTGTATAAGGAGGCGCGGAAACTAAGAACCAGTCACCTTTTTCATCCTACACATAATCATGGCGTGACTAAATTTTTACTGCTGTTTTCTTGTAAACCGACGTCTCACCGAAGGATAGTTGGGCGCATGCATGTTTCTTTTGAAATATGCAACGCCATTGCGTGATGTGTCACGGTTCAATGTAAATGGGTTCGGCAAGGTCGTTGCCACTCAGGATATCTAAAACTACCACCAGAAGTGTCGGTCGGCTCCGTTGAGTAAGTTACAATTAGTTCGTTTTCAATTGTGGATGATGTGCCTTCGGTTCTGGTGTAGCTCTGAAAAATCTATGTGCATCCACATTTTCAGCTTCAGATATGAGCAGATTGAAAGCTATGGATCGGTAGTATAATGCTGGCATCGAGAATTTGGAGCGCCAATCCGAGGAAGGAGGTGATGATAGCTTCATTTGAAGTACGGAAATTGGGATCGCCTGCCGGCCCATGTAGGGCAATTTACTCGACTGTTGCTACGATCTTGGGGTGGTGGTCGAGCAGCACCCTCGTTTTGAAGAGGTAAGCGTAATCTTCTAACTAGCGAAGTCACAAATTCATTCACTTCCAGCTAAAATGTTATTTGGATTCCAGTCTCTTCGTACTTTACTGAGGCGTCATGTATTTCAGGATCCTTCGTATTTTCTGAGACGTAATACTCTGTGGACACCAACCACAAGATACGACGGAAAACAAACGAGCATTTGAATATGATGCCGTGTAAGCAGGGTTCGATGAGTTCAAAGAGGGATTCCTGTAATCATTTTCTGCCATACACGGGCCCCATAGTGATATTTCGATTTACTAACTACCGTCCTGTATCCGTTTCAGGAAGTCACTGGCTCACTGAACACCACGCACCAAGGAAGCCGTACCTTTCTCGCCACAATATGAGTATTCATCAAAACGCCTGGTGGAATTGGACTTTTCATCTCGTCCAGGTTAACGAGGCACTGTTCCCAGTTTGGATGTGTGGACGCGTGTTAGTCGCGCATGTGAGCTATTTCGTTTAGTTGTCCGCTATGACTGACGTAAGTTATACTTCGCCAGTTGAATGAGCATCGTAGAACCCTAGCGGCATATTCGTCGTGCAGGTAGGCTAAACTCTGATTGATGTGTTGTGCGAGCGAGTACAGCAAGGTTGAGCATTTATATCTAAGACTTGTAGGCTTCTGCTTGATTTATGGTGAGATTCAATAGTTGGCGGTATAATCAGCAGTTTGTGATACATATCGATAGCCTCAAACTATCTGGCAACACCCCGGGGCTGCCTACAGAGAGCCCATTATTCTTCGCCATTTGTAATGGAGAACTCTGCTACCAGTAAAAATGACTTGAATGCTGCCAGGGTGATATCGAGAAGTTTGTCAGAAAACTCGACGTACGAGCAAAGGTCACATAAAATTCGTAACATTTACGTCTTTTATCCATTTGCTGTAACATTGCGTCTACACTGCAAGCCTTACGCCCTCCAAGTCTAGTGCGAGTCGTCAGATTCTAATGAGTCTTTTTAGCCCGATGATTAATTGAAGTGACACTTCTGGAGGCACGAAGATACGGGCTTCCGCATCCGTCTTGTTAGATAGAGGATACAAGACAAAATTTAGATGCAGGAGTGATCCTCCCCCACATTGTGCGTCAACGGACTGTAGCCAAGATACAAATAATTGTAGCTGCTGAACTACCTGCAACTTTCGTCCATGTCATGAAGATCACACTTTCCGGCAAGCAAAACATCATATTTTTTAAACACCGCTTTCCAATCTAAGGTGTTTACTCGCATTAGGCATTTATATCATATTAGGCATATATAACTATGAAGTGGTAACCTCGAAACCATCGCAGTTTACGAGAAATAATTTTCATCCCCTGGATACCGATCGGTCAACGCAAGAAACTTTATGGCTTCGACATTTGAAGCTCTTGGGAAAAAACGAATTCAGATGGCAAGGTCAGTAGTTTATGTGATAATTACGGCAATACCACCCAAAAGACCAGCCACGTTAAGCAACCGTTTGTCCTCTTTCACGTTTTTGCTTCGCTTTCCAACTGCGTGCACACGTTCTGCATCCTTTTGCAGTGCGAGCCGACTCAGGGACCTAGACATCTCCACCAACGGATGATTTGTGTAGGGGATTAGTAAAAGATTAGTTCCCATAGATATGGGGGCCTTATTTCGCCAAATCCATGCGAAGAATGGACAAGCAGCATGCCAAAGTGTTAGATGAACTTTTCCTCGAAGCGTCTCCACTAGTCCTCTTCACGTAACATTTTATATTCTTATTGAAAAGCCACCTTCCACTGGAATTACCTGTCTCCACTGGGATTCCTTTCATCCTCGTCAACGGGCCTAAACAGTGCCCCACAGATTCTCCAAATAACTGTTTGTTCAAGCGAATAATTGGGTGTGCCATATTCTTCAACTACCATTTTTCCTTAAACTGTTCATATTCAACGAGTTGGTCCATCAAACTAGACGCCAAATGGTTGGCACTCGTTAAGTAGTTGAAGATCGTCGTGCTTACGCTTCGACCGTGGGAAATGCCAGTTTCGGTCCCGGGGCACATGGTTTACGCCACTAGTAAACTCAGCTTGATTCTTCTGACCATCTTGTATTCCACCATCAAAATAACCGAACTACCCACTCTCAGTTCACATATATCTGAAACATGCACTCCCTTCACACGATCCCACCCCCCAGTATTTTGTTCCCATTGACATGCAATAGTGAACAATGTCTATCACCGCCCCTGCATTAGTAAATGATCAGCTTTCACCGGGTTGCGTAGGACCGCATGACTTGGTACGGCTAAGCACTCTCAGATACCCTTTCCAAATCCACTATCCTCGATCTAACCTGGAAACTTCTCGGGGGCAGCACCGGCATGGTTACAGTCGGGATCTGCAAAAGTATGACAGTTATGTGGGACAGGGATTGAGACCACAGGTACTTATGTTGGAGGATGGGCATCAGGAGTAGCTCGGTTTAGCCTGCACGATCAGCTATGTGTAACATGTTTGGCTAACAATTCGATTTCACCAATAAGTGACTAAACTGGTCTGACTACCAAACTAAGACCAAACTATCAAGCTCCAACCACCAGCCCGGTTGATGAGTTAACTGTGTGCAAACACGAGAAGCAACTCTTACCATCGATGATAGTCTCTTGCATCGCTAGCTGAATCTACTGCACACGCGCCGAGTAGAAGCCCACAAATAATGATTTGTTGTGTCCTCATACTGCATCGGCGACTTTAGCTAGTCCTTGATTGCTCGGTCAGCCAACGAAAAACTCCACCCTTTCATAGATCCATTTAACATACTGTCCTCCACCTTAGATTATTTCTCCTATTGGACACCGTTTTATTTGATGCTTCCCGGCACTCACCAGACAATACCGCTCTCCTCCTATCCCTCGCCCTTCCCCCACCTTTTGGAGCTTTGAAATGCGGTTATAACTGCTGCAAACGCCCCGTATTGACGTCATTCATTCGATCTGGCTGGTCCTCGGTTCACACCCACATGGTCCTCCAACTGAATCGAAATTACCTGTGACCCTCATCATCATCATCATCAAAGGCAGCAACATCACTTTTGACACTGATGTTTCGCTGCAGTACAACCATGAGGTTCGTCTAATTATAATTAAGGCCCTAGAGTGAAAAGAAGAGAAAAAGTGTGGATGAGGGAGGGGATATAATGCTGGCGCCAGTTCAGCCGACCCCAAGCTTATGACGGAACCGATTGTAGTTATAGCTTTTTGTGCTCCGAAAAGCACGCCGACTCAACCGGCCGCGACACCGGATTGCAGTTTCTATTCAACCGCTGCAGACAACTTGACTACCCAAGGCAGCGAAGCTCTGGAGGAGGCAAGCCTCACTTGGACGCAGCGCCAAAAGTACGTAGAGATGTCAGCGCCTCTTTCCGTAACGGACAATAAACGTGCAGCAGTGAACCCTACACTCAAGTCACAACTTCTGAGCTGGATTGGGTCAGACGTGCGGAGACAAGCGGCGAAGCCTACCAAAAAATCAGCCACATGCGTTGACCTTGACATCGGGGAATGCAGCAAAAACCCTAGAGCCACTGAGAATGCGAAGCTGCCAATCTCCAGCTCCACTCCGTCGAAAGTGACCTCTTTGTGGACTCAGTCGTCGCCCAGGGCACCGACAGCCAAAGCCACAAACCTGACCACAACAAACCGGAAAATCCCTCATACACCCAGTTGGCCACTCTTTTCGCGGGCGACTCGGGAGCCTACACAAAAACTAAAGAAAGGCGACTGCGGCCAAACAATCCACATAAGATTCGCCAAAGCAGGAAAATACTGGGTGGCTTCAAGTTGCAGTCCTCTGCAAAAACGCGCCTCATGGGAGCGCCACCAAAAGAACTACTTCTCTGTGCTGTTACCCAGCGCTCAGGGCCTCACAGAGACACCTTTTCGATCATACCGAGCAAAAACGCCGAAGAGACCAAACAGACGCACGTTTGCCCCAAATCATTAAGCAACAACAAATCTGGTCGTCTGTTACAAGTAGCGGATGTCGAAATTTTTGCCCAAGGGGAAAAAAACTCCGTCCCCCAAAGATAAAAGGCCCGCGCAAACCAGGCTCCCACGGGACGAAAAAGCCTTTCAAATGAAAAGCAACCCTCGAAACCACCAAGACAGGAAGCATACCAGTATGCCGCAGAGGCCTGTTCAAAGCCTTGGACTCAAACCCGACGTACAACTAAAAAGTCTGCTATCCTCTCCGGTTACACACCTCCCGGCTCCTCAACTTCGGAGGCAGCGGAGACAGTATTGAAATGCTTGTCAACTAACCGCCCCAGTCTTTTCAACAAGCTTCGCGATATTAAACAGTCAGTTTGCGTTGAACGGCCGTCCATAATCGCACTCACGGAGACCTGGCTTACACCAGAGATCTCTGACGCGGAGATTTCGATAGACGGCCACTCTGTATTTTGAGCTGACTAAAAACGAGGGAGGGTTGGTGGGGTTGCTTTATACTTACATGCGGCCCTCCCCATACTGTTTGTCCTCCACTCCTGCATTTTTTGTGATGCACTGTGGATTCAAGTCCCACTGCGCGGGTCCGATTCCCTCCTTCTCGGTGTGGTCTACCGTTGCCCCTCAAGTCCTCCGGAAGATGACCAATTCCTCATACGGACCCTTGAGCAACTCTCCTCCAGCTACCACTTCACTCATCTCTTGCTGGTAGGTGATTTCAACGCTCCAGCGCGACGGATCAAGTGGACCTTTTTCGGCGGCGCTGACCAAATTCGTTCAGCAGAGCGCTTGGACTCAACATGTCGTTGCACCCACCAGATACTGCGCGGGCCAACTACCATGACTCCTAGATGTGGTCATCACCAACGAAAGACACTTCGCTGATCAGGTGACAAGTAACGCCCCACTAGGATATAGTGACCACTGTGCGCTGACCTTTGATTTCATTTGCTACTGGGCCAGAAATCCGAACCTGAAACGTGGATTCAAAACTTCGGCCGTGCAGACTTCTCAGGAATGAGCATCTTTCTCGAACACGCTAAAATGGGACCAGCCTCAGTATATATTAGTGCATATATATATATATATATATTAGTGTATATTAGTGCATGCTTCAAACTTCGATGTAGTTGCGCAAACGCCCCGTTGAACCCTTATTCGTTTAATCTGGCTTGTCCGCGGTCTACACTCACATGTTCTCCTACTGTTTGGAAATTTCCCGTGACTCTGCATCGGCCTGACTCTATTTGTGACAATCTCCTCGTCTAACCCGCATCCAGCTGCCACGGAAATGCGTATCCCCTGCCCGATCGCGGCAGCCTTGACGACCGTTACGGGGCTGCCCAGACACCGAAGTATGTCAGTGCAATGATGGCATGGCACTGCCATACCCAGTCTGCTGGCACAACTACTTTCTTCAGAATATCGACCGCAGCCTCTCGCCCACTCGAGCCTGTAATCGCAACCACAAACAAATTTTTCACCTGGCCCCAACAGCCTCGTTCTAAACCGCTGAACATATCGTTCGGATTTAACCAGCCTTGCTTCCTGCCGCAATTTCGGTTTGCCTCTTCCAAAAGTTCAAATTCATTTACGGTGTTTGATTGGCCCCATGCATTTGCACCATCTCCCCATCAACACTACCCTTTACGCCTGACCTCCCCGCAACAGTGACATCGGTGAGTCTACTCAGTTTCAATTTAAACCATATTTTTGAGACAAAACTTGCCATTTGAATCCAGATCGAATTCTTCAACCTCCATCTCCATTTTTGCAATTTGTAACCATAGCCACTTACTCGGCCGCCCAAGGTCACTCATGGCCTGCAACGGTTTTCAGATTAAGTTCAGGTCAGCAGGCCTCATCTTTGAACTAGTCGTGCTTCATGCCCATTGTCCTCCTTTTTTTCGGTTCCCACAACTGTTGTGACTTTTCACATAATAAGCATGCCGGTTGTGTTGTTACCTACCGCGTTCAGGTTGCAACGACATGATCATGCCTCAATCAGCATGCTTCCTACAAGTTATCATTATTGTTATTAATGCCCAATGTTTATGACAATGTCCCCTTTCCGAGCATTACCCTGTACCCACAAACGCCGCCAGTCATTTTTTTATTCTGACAGTAACATTATGATCATGCCTGACGGCATGCCACCCACCAGTTGGGAATAAACATTATTATTATTATTATAGAAGATCTATACAGGACCATTTTCCAGAAGGTTCACGAGGCTGACACGATGTTCGTCCCAAGAAAAATAGCACGCAGCCAGATGAGCCGCAACCTACCGAAAAGGATTCGGCGTCTTCTGGAAAAGAGATCTCAACTACCTTCCAAAAAGTTGACTACAAGGGACACAGAATGCGAGCCGGCATTTCGTAAGATGCGGAACCGCTGTAAACCAGAAATCCGCCAGTGGGACATACGAAAACAAACCACCATTCTGGACCTCGCCCGAAAAAACAGAAATATGCTGTTTAAATACATAAGGCAGGGCCGAAGCAGCCAGCCATCCGCGTCTTGCATGATGGGCATGAACGGGCAGCCCACGAATGACCCGATAGTGCTATCTGAGGTCTACAGAGAACATTATGCAGGCATAACTTCAGCCCCAGCGTACTCGTCACATCCAAACTTGTCAAGGCGTAACTATGAACGGCCTCTAACCGGTTTGGTCTTCACGGTGGAGGAAATTCGTGAAGTCTTACACAAGCTCAAATTGTACTGCGCGTTGGGGACTGAAGAAGCCCACCAAAGGATGCTGAAGAAAACGTCCTTCACACTGGCATATCAATTCTACCTCGTGTTTCGTCAGTCACTTGACGAAGGAAAACTTCCCTCTGCTTGGCAAGAAGCGATTGTCACAAGATCTACAAAGATGGCTGAAAACGCCTGGCAACTACAGGCCTCTAAGCCTCATTAGCGTGCCGTGCAAGGCAATGGAAAGCATTCTGAAGAGAACCATTCTAGTCCACATTACATTCGACAGGTTGATATCTCCAGCTCAACAGGGATTAATCCAAAATCTCGCGTGCGTAACGAACATGCTCGTATTTATGGACAGCTTAACCCAAACCAAGGGTGAGGAACTCATATCGGATGCCATATTTTTCGACTTCTCAAAAGCATTCGATCGAGTCCCACACGTCCCGCTGCTCCACAAACTCGAGTCTTACGTGGTTCGAGGGAAAATTGTACACTGTATTAAGCCGCTCCTATCAGAGAGAACATTCCGAGTAAAAGTAGGCCTGACTTACTCATCTCCGGCGCCGGTCTCCATTGGAGTTCCCCAAGGCCTTCCAGATATTCTCGCAAGTCCATGTCTACTTTCTGCGGACGACTTGAAATCCTGGAGTCCTTTGCCAGTGCCCCCTAAATGGATGTAGACGCTGCAAAGCAGTGGTCGTTGGACTGGCACCTTCCTCTGAATGACGAAAAGTGCGTTCATATGTCATTCGGAGGAGACTCAGCGAACGTCTGTGTCGTGCATGGTGACATCACGAGGATAGATGTCAAAAACGATTTGGGTACCTGGCTCCCTTCAAACATGTCTTTTTCACTACACCATGAGAAATTGGCCCAAAAGGCATTCGCCGTTCTACGGATGATTCGGCGCACCTTCTCCCGTATTACTCGCAAGAACTTCCAAATACCCTATTGGGCCTACGTCAGACCGCTTCTTGAGTATGCCAACCAAGTTGTCTACTCAGGACGCACGAAGAACGTAGCCCTCATTGAGCGTGTCCAGCGAGCTGCTACGAAAATTGTTGCCGGCCTTAAATCCGTGGACTATGTAACGCGTCTCGAGGTGCTTGACCTCTTTCCCCTCGAGTATCGCCGCCTCCGAGGAGACCTAAGTCCTACTTACGCCCTGTTTGAGCAATGTTTGGCCAACAGGTTTTGACCCAGCAAACACACGGCGGGGACATGGTAAGAAGATTTTCAAGCTCAGAGCGCACACTTTCATTAGGCAAAATTTTTCTCATTTCGGATAGTTGCTGCGTTGAATAACCTTCCTCCGACGGTTGTCCACGTTCCATCTAGAACCCAGTTCAAAGCACTAGTAGACAATTTTTTATGCGAGTCCTCGCGCTGGCAAGCTTACTGCCTCGCACTGAGAACCTAAAGAGCAGTGCTATACCCTTTTCTCGCTTGTACCTTTTAGGTGAACGGCAGCCGCTGAACGACAAGGACAAAACCGACCCGGGAAACTTGGGCGA
>SJOL01009025.1:299112-585414 GCA_004794785.1 Opisthorchis felineus
CGCGTGATGGGTGAGAAGGTCAGGCCTGTTGCCACTCCAGCACCAAGACGAGCTCCAACTAGCCTCAAGAAATTGAACAATCTGGTGTGAGACTGTGAGCGTCATGCGGGCAGTAGACTAAAAGAGACGCCGGAAATGTCTTAGAACGAAGTGCATCATCCTGTTGGTGAAGGCCACGAAGCTCAACCTGACAGCGACACTCCACGAGGAAGGGATTGTGTATTAGACTGATTTGGCGGTCTGTGTACTTCCGCGGACCACTGAAGTATACCACAGGGCTTCCGTGAGACACTTGCAGTCTCCCATGCTGGGTTGGTCAGATGATGGAGGTGGTAACGGTAGGTTTATCTCCCAATTTGCAGTGAGCAAACTAACTGAGAAATGTTTGTTTCGTTACGGTTTGAGCGTATCCCATGATAGGTAAGTGTAAATTTTGGAAAAAAACTAGAACAATGGGACAGGAGACACGAGAATTTCAGTGATGAAGCTGGTCGATGCAGGCCTGTATTCTGCCCCAGCGAACTTGTCACACTCAATATTGTCAAGATGCAACTGGGAGCGGCTGAAAACCGATTTGGTCTCTGCGGAGGCGGACGTTCGTGAACTCTTGCACAAGGCAAATCCGTTCAGCTCGCTGGGGCCTGACGAGGTTCATCCAAGGATCCTGAAAGAAACGTCGCCCGCAGGAGCAAACGTTTCTACCTGGTGCTTGGTGATTTGCTAGATGAAGGCAACCTTCCCTCTCCTTAGAAAGATGCGAATACCACTCCAATTTACAAAAATGTTGGCCTTCTATGGCCCGACAGCTTCAGATCTGTTAGCCTCACTGGCCCCCGTGAAAGGTGATAGGAAGCATTCTGAAGCGTGTCACCTTAAATCATCTCAGTATCAACAACTCGATATCTCCAGCGCAATACGGATCCCCCTAACCGTTACTGCGTGACAAACATGCTCGCATTTGTGAACAACTTAACTCTAGCCAAAAACGAAGGACTCGTATCGAGTGCCATATTTTTTGACGGAATAAACATTGCTAATAGTATTTTTTATATCATTACTCTTCTTCTGCATCGGTCTCCATTAGAGTCGCTCAACGCTCCGTTTGGGGACCACTCGTGTTTCTGATCTACGTCAAAGATCTCTCGGATGTTCTTTCAAATCGGTGTCTGCTTTCTGTGGATGACTTGAAATCCTGGATTTTAATCGTCAACGCCCTCCGAATGGATGTAGACACTGCAAAGCTGTGATCGCTGCACTGGAACCTTCCTCTAAATGATTGAAAGGGCGCACCTACCCGGTGTTACTCGCATGCACTTCTAAATACTCTGTGAGACCTGCGTCATACCGCCGCATGAATACGCCAACCAAGTTGTCTACTCATAACGCTAGAAAGACGTATCGTACATCAGGCCCGTCCAACGAGCTGCTACGAAAACGGTTTCCGGCCTTAAATCCGTTGATTATGCAACTCGTCTCGCGGTGCTTGACCCCACTCCATTGCAGTATCATCGTCTTCAAAGAGACCCAATACTTTATTATGACCTCCTTGAACAAGGTTTGGCCAGCAGGTTTTTCGCCGTTCGCCCAACTAACACACGGCGGGGACATGGTAAGATTTGCAAGTTCAGAGCGCACACTTTTATTAGACAACAATTTTTCCCATTTCGGGTAGTAAGTGCGTGGAATAACTTTACTCCGACGGTTGTTCACGCTATATCTCGTACCCAGTTCGAAGCACATTTAGGCGCTTCATTATGGCCAAATTACTGCCCCGTCCTGAGTACATAAATAGGAGTGCTATGCCCCTTCTTCGCCTGTGTCTTTCACATGAACGAAAACCGCTTATCTACAAGAACAAGCACGGCCAGGGAAGCTAGGTCGTAGGCGTCGATGCTCTGTATCACTCC
This sequence comes from Opisthorchis felineus, assembly GCA_004794785.1. Taxonomy (NCBI): domain Eukaryota; kingdom Metazoa; phylum Platyhelminthes; class Trematoda; order Opisthorchiida; family Opisthorchiidae; genus Opisthorchis; species Opisthorchis felineus. The sequence goes on from SJOL01009025.1 coordinate 301,020, forward strand.
GTGAATTCGTGAGAACTGAAAACCGTTGATGACTATGAGTGACCTTGGCCAGTTGAGTTAGTGGCCAGACCCACGTAAAGCGTAAGTGTCGATCTACGGATTCACGGATTGATACACAGGGTCGAGGCTTTCGCCCAAGTTTCCCGGGTCGGTTTTGTCCTTGTCGTTCAGCGGCTGCCGTTCACCTAAAAGGTACAAGCGAGAAAAGGGTATAGCACTGCTCTTTAGGTTCTCAGTGCGAGGCAGTAAGCTTGCCAGCGCGAGGACTCGCATAAAAAATTGTCTACTAGTGCTTTGAACTGGGTTCTAGATGGAACGTGGACAACCGTCGGAGGAAGGTTATTCAACGCAGCAACTATCCGAAATGAGAAAAATTTTGCCTAATGAAAGTGTGCGCTCTGAGCTTGAAAATCTTCTTACCATGTCCCCGCCGTGTGTTTGCTGGGTCAAAACCTGTTGGCCAAACATTGCTCAAACAGGGCGTAAGTAGGACTTAGGTCTCCTCGGAGGCGGCGATACTCGAGGGGAAAGAGGTCAAGCACCTCGAGACGCGTTACATAGTCCACGGATTTAAGGCCGGCAACAATTTTCGTAGCAGCTCGCTGGACACGCTCAATGAGGGCTACGTTCTTCGTGCGTCCTGAGTAGACAACTTGGTTGGCATACTCAAGAAGCGGTCTGACGTAGGCCCAATAGGGTATTTGGAAGTTCTTGCGAGTAATACGGGAGAAGGTGCGCCGAATCATCCGTAGAACGGCGAATGCCTTTTGGGCCAATTTCTCATGGTGTAGTGAAAAAGACATGTTTGAAGGGAGCCAGGTACCCAAATCGTTTTTGACATCTATCCTCGTGATGTCACCATGCACGACACAGACGTTCGCTGAGTCTCCTCCGAATGACATATGAACGCACTTTTCGTCATTCAGAGGAAGGTGCCAGTCCAACGACCACTGCTTTGCAGCGTCTACATCCATTTAGGGGGCACTGGCAAAGGACTCCAGGATTTCAAGTCGTCCGCAGAAAGTAGACATGGACTTGCGAGAATATCTGGAAGGCCTTGGGGAACTCCAATGGAGACCGGCGCCGGAGATGAGTAAGTCAGGCCTACTTTTACTCGGAATGTTCTCTCTGATAGGAGCGGCTTATTACAGTGTACAATTTTCCCTCGAACCACGTAAGACTCGAGTTTGTGGAGCAGCGGGACGTGTGGGACTCGATCGAATGCTTTTGAGAAGTCGAAAAATATGGCATCCGATATGAGTTCCTCACCCTTGGTTTGGGTTAAGCTGTCCATAAATACGAGCATGTTCGTCACGCAAGAACGGTTTGGGAGAAATCCGTGTTGAACTAGAGACATCAAGTTGTTATCAGTAAGGTTACGTAGGATTGCTTGCTTCAGAATGCGTTCCATCAATCTGCACGGCACGCTAGTGAGGCTGATGGTCCTTTATCTGCAGGGCGATAGTCGGTCACTAGTAGCCCTGCAAGATACTTGCTTGAGTGAGTATCACTCTGATTGTAGCCTGTGTGCGTTTCGTCTGGATACGTCCGTCAAGAAGTTCCACATGCGGGAAGTTGGTCATTGTCTGCTTATCGTCTCTGCCCACGTCCCAACAGATTGTAGCTGTGACAGCTTTATAGACAATTCCTATCACGTCTCTGTTTAGCTGGCTAAAATCCCAGACCTCGCTGTGATTGCCGGGAGATTCATTACACAGATGGACAGACTTAGTGTTTGTGATTGACATAAATTGGACGAGGTACGTAGGAACAGTGGCTGATCGCGGATTGTTCCTTGCAGTACTAGATCCTAAAATAACCGGTCATCTAGACGACCAGCTGGCCACATGGTGTCCTCAGATAGCGTGTCAACCGTGGACCCGAATTGTTAGAATCACTTTCAGATACCGATGGCTTTGTTCAATAAGTGACTGCCGGTTTTTTTGGAACAATCGTGTAGATCCTATCAGTCTTTATACAGAATCCTACCCCGCAACTGTGTTTTGCTCTCAGGTTAGGAGCTGTTACGATCAATGGCCCAACTAGCGCGTGATGGGTGAGAAGGTCAGGCCTGTTGCCACTCCAGCACCAAGACGAGCTCCAACTAGCCGAAAAAAAGTCATTAAGCTCTCAGGATCTGCTATATACCGTTTTGCAGAAGGCGTTGAATACACTTGACATAGGACACGCTGTACATAGGCTGTTGACCTGTTTTTGGGTGTTTGATAGACTGGGTACCCTTGTTGGTTCCTCTGCTGAGAACTGACTTGGGGCATCGCCTTGCTGGCGAGCGGCAACCGACGACGTCTGTCCGCTACGATAATTATTGCAACGGGAACAAAAGCACTTTGAAGGAACAACAAGCTCATAAAATCCCTTACTTAGAGACTACGTCTCCAGACGCCCGCAGCCATTACCACTGAGCCTTCTCTTTCTGATGCAGCTGCGGCCTTAATCACGGAATTCAGACTTGACTCCCTCTCTCGTCACACTTCTCCTAAGCTGCAGAGATCAGGCTTCGGCTGCTTCACTGAACCGAGCAGGATGCTGATGTGACGTTATAGAGTCTCACCGCCGAGTGTCAACGCCCCATCAACTTGAAGCACGACACGGCTGTGATCGGTCGGTCACCTGTTACTTCAAGCAGTTGTGTCCGCGCAATCAACTCCAACGTCCCAAAGAAGTCCGAGGACAAGCCCAGTCAAGAACAGAACAAGCCTCTCACAAGTTGATGGCATTGCGGCGAGTGGCGTTTCGCTCTTAATTTTGAATCAGACGCCTTAGATGTACCAGCTGCAGTTGTCACGGTCACAAGAAAGATTTATGTCGACCTCAGATGGCACAGGCGTCCTTACACTACTGGGCAGCTCATAAGCTGCAGTCGAAGTGGGTGACGGCGACACTCAAAGTTGATTTAGCTCGCCGAAGCAGGTTTGTGATGGTGCGTATCAACAACACCCCTTTAGTTTGCGGCTTGATTCGGGTTCCGACATCACGCTGCCCGCTGAACGACGCGCAAACGAATTAGCAAACCTCATATGAAGCCGACTGAACGTTTGGCCCCCAATGCCTCTGGGGGGCTTGAGTTGACTGGTAAGGTCGGTTGCTCTATAACATTTGATGGCTCAACAGCCCAAGCCACATGCTACTTTATATCATGCCCCAGAATTGATCTCACGTGGTTGGATTGTATCGATAAGTTAAATTTATTAAAAAAAACAATTAATTCTATTTGCAACCTCACGCACGCTACATCCGGAGGTGCCCTTACACAGTCTCACGTTTTAGAGCGTTCGGTTGAAGACCTGCGAAGTCATATTCGCCGGTGAACGTGAATGGCCTAAAAAGGGGAGGCCTGACTGTGTCCCCTTCCCAATGCCGGGCCAGTTTTCAGGTGGAAACGTTCATTGCTGTGTGTAGTCGTGTCCACTGTTGACTAGGAACTGGACCGACTACAGAGGGCTGGTGATCTCGAAACGCCCGACTACTCGGCACTCTCCGCACCGCTCGTAATGATGAGAAAGGTTGAAAGAACCATCAGCTTGTGTGCGGGTTTCTCCACGGGTCTCAGTGCTGTACCGGATACCCATGCAGTACCCTCTGCCTCTTACAGATGACTTGTTCGCGAAACTGAATGGGGCGAAATGTTTTGCGAAGACTGATTTTGCCGAAGCTTGCCTCCAGGTTGAGTTCGAGGAAGAATCCCGAGAGCTTTTAGCCATTTATACGCGCTACATTCTGTTTCAGTATACTTGACTGTTGTTTGGTGTTAAGGCAGCGTGAGCCATATTCCAACACATCATAGACACGACGTTGAGGGATGCCCCAGGTGTAGCCGACTATTTTGACGACGTCGTCGTCATATATTCCAACCCCGACGATAATCGTCATCATCATCATCAGCAGCAGCAACAGCTGTAAAAACCGCGAACTTGCCGTACAGTGGTTCCACCTGTCACAGTTTCGTTCACCGATAATTTTTAGAGGTGGGATAAATAGCTGCGCATTGGAGGCGGCAGGTGATATAATTGATGTGAAAATACAGGGTTTTCAGTGGACTTCCTATCGGGGAGATTGGAAGGGAGCTATGCATTGAAAGCAACTAGTTGGATGCAAGAGCACAATTGATGGCAAAGTCTCTGACCATTGATGTATCCCGTTTTCGGGTCCTCTTCGAGAGACACAGAATTGACGAGCACAGTTAAGTTTGGTGGTAACGGCTTTCAAAATTCGCTGCCAAGTCATTGTTTTACATCCCCTGGACCGTTTCCATCCTTCCCATGTTTTCGAGAAGAGGGCTCTTCGAGGAGGTCGGTCAACTGGTATACGGAGCACTTGACCAAGCCAGCGCAATTTGTGGAGTGTGATCGGTTCATCTATCGTGGGAAAGTTATTTCTTCCGAAGAACGTTCAACGTACTTTAGCATTACTGATCCGGTGTCCCCACCAGACTCGAGCAATGCTCCGAAAACATCGATGGTCAAGCGTCAGAACTACAGTCCGTTAAGCCATTTGCCGACACTGCAAACATGCACCGTTTTTTATGTCGAGAGGCATTGAGCTGGATTGAGTCGCATAACCGAAAGGCGCAAAGACGACTTCACTGGATTCTAATTCAATCCAGCAAAATGCGTTCAACTCCGGGGCTGAATGCAAATCACACGTCCTATATTCCACGGGTCTTCACTTCTGGATCACCGGACGCACGGGGAGAGAGAGAGAGAACTGAGTTCGTATTTGGCGTTTTGAGATGCATGACGACGCTTGCGTCTTATATGCGTGTTTCAGAGACACAGCATACATCAATTTTTAGGGGTACAAGGTCTCGACGAGCATTGCCTGTTTGCCAGTTTGACAGAATACGGATGTTAAAGGCATAGTCACATTGTTTGTTGTTAGGAGACAGCGGGATGCGTAAGGCACATCGATCAGATAACTGACGATTAAATGACCCAGCAACGTTTGCATGTGGTTGGAAGGGGTCGGGGAGGGACATCGGCGGTCATAGAACTGTACGAGGCGAGATGGCTCAGTGGTTAGAGCGCGAAGTTACTGACCGGAAGGTCCGTGATTCGAACCCGACCTCTGCCTCTCGACTTCCCTGTCTACGCTTGGGCAACCTGGCAGTATCCCAGCCCTCGTGCGGCATAGCGGTTAGGCACCGAAAGGGTGCTACAGTTGAATGAGAAAACTGTGCAGGCAAATGATACTTCCCAGTTGCCCAGGTCGAGAAAAAGGGTTTGTTTGAGGTATCCCACCTTGAGCCTTTGACTCAGAAGTCTGACCCGCGAGGCAACGGGCAATAGGGTTTTCTTTGGAAACCCTGCGCGGAGCCGATGGCTCAATAGTTTGATCTGATCGGCTGCAGGGTGCAGGCCTGGCCCGAGGACGCGGGGAGTAAGACATTACTGTCTCGCTCCTAGTGCAGCTGCGCACATCAGAAGCCTTTTGAGCAGCACCGGACCATTTTGCTTCAAAAGTATTTCGACCGTATTGAATAATGCGTCGACGATCACGGCCAACCGTCGGGCAGTCGGAGTGTGCGGTTTTTAGGACCGACCCTTTCTAACCCGTCCGTCCTCCGGGGGAAGGCAGCATCACTGCTTCCATAAATATGGATATGCTGGTCGTCTGGGGGAAACACCTTACTACCATCACACTCCTATCGCAAAGGACAGTACGACTCTACCTGCAGGCCGCATCGTAATACGATTACTCTCAGTACGGAGACTCGCTGTTCTTCGTCCGGGTGCTCCCCGTTGGCCTTCTCGGCATGATTGAATCTTTAGGAACTAAGTTCCAGCCAGTATAGCCTGCAGGGTCATTGTAGCACAGAAGGCAGATCACCACGACAAAGTGACTGCTCTAGGTCGGGAGTCCGACCATCACATCAGGGTGGTAGCTTTAGGTCAGGATCCCGGCGATCTGGGGAAATAGAGCTGGATTGTTATGCTTCAAAGGCGGTATCTGATATTATTGATGGTTAAATACAAGGATGTCAGTGGACTTTTTATTTGAAGGGGCAAGCTGTGCATTGTTGACAACAGCTTGGATGCACGCGCTTCACTGGGCCATGTCTGTCAATGTTTCTAACAATTGGTGCGTCCCTTCTCGGGGTCCTCATCCAGGGAGATGACAGTGACCAGCGCAGCTGAGTTTGCTGTTAATGGCTTTCATACTTCACTGCCAAGCGAATGATTGACCTCCCCTGGCTCGTTTCCATCGTTCGTGCGGTTGTGCGATAAGGGCCGTCTGACGAACGTTGACCGGTACACGCAGCACGCAATCAGGCTAGCGTAACTTATGGAGTGTTACCGATTTATCTATCGTGGGCAAGTTATTTCTTCTGAAAACCATCTGAAGCACTTCAGCACTACCGACTCATTCTTCCCATCAGACCCGAGCAGTGCTTCGAATACAAATCTGGTTAAACTTAAATTTTTTCCCTAGTGCGCAGTTGTCAGGTTTCTGACCCATATAGCAAAATAGAGCACACATCATTGTAAATTGATCCTTGACAGATAAGCTGATGTCGCGTCTGGACCAAATGTAATGCTGGTTGACAAAAACTGCTATCGCTTTCTCAGTCGGATGGAAATATAGGCTCCGGCTTGACCAACGGGACTGATGAAGCTGCCCAGGTAGACAAATTTGTGTATTACCTCATTATGTTCATCCAAAATTATGAGGTGTGGGTGTGAGCCCACTCAGACTTGCAGCAGCACTCTGCACTTCTCAGGTATGGAGCTTATGCCAAACCGTGAAAAAAATTATTTAGGTTATTTAGTGTCTGCTCACTCGATATCTGTTGGTGAACTTCCTGGGAGCATTTTGACTATACAGGCACTAAATGAGCTCATTGCAGTTCTTTAGTGAGATGGCCCAATGGTTAGAGCGCGAATTTACTGACCGGAAGGTCCGTGGTTCGAACCCGACCTCTGCCTCTCGACTTCTCCTGTGTAAGCTTGGGCAACCTGGTAGTATCCCAACCATCGTGCTTACCTCGAGTCGCACGGCAGCTATGCACCAAAATGATTCTTTTCGACTATTCGGGTGGCCTGGCAGCTAGGCGCCGAAAAGGTGTTACAGATGAACGCTTATCTTATTTAACGGTTTTATTTTAGTTCTTCAGCTCACAAACCGTGCATCGAAATATAGTGGTTCCAGCTGCTACGGCTTCGTTCACCGAGGATAAGGAAAATAAGAGAATGAAAGCCACGCTTTGGAGGCGACGGCCCAATCAGTTCATTGATATCGAGTAGTTTTGTTTCTCCGGTGTGGCAAGTATTGAGAGCTACGCAGTGAAGGCGATAGTTTTGATGGCTGCGTGACACAGCCATATCTGTTAGGGTCACTAACCACCGGTTCGCCCCTCCCGCTGTGCCCATTCGGGAAGACGGCATTTTCCAACACGACTGGTGAGGGCTTTCATGCTTCGTTTCTAGGTCATGGATTGATCGCTCGTGGGTCGTCTCCATTCGACACAAGGCTGGGCGAAGAACGCTGCACGAGGTAAACAGTCCTCTGGCATACGAAGTACCTGGCCTAACCAGCGTAACATGTGAAGTGTGACCAGCCGATCTATCGATTTGAGAATGAACTCCCCCGAAGACCATCTGGCGTACTTCAGAATTACTGCTCTGTTGTCCCCACCAAACTCGCTCAACGCTCCGGAGGCTCCTGTGTTAAAACACAGAGACTTTGAAGGTCTTCCACATGCAACAGCCACGTCTGTCATTCACAAAGTTGGGCATATAGGACTGCGGCACTGCACACTCTACCCTTGACATTGAAGGTGATGTCACATGGGCGCAACAGATGTCGGTCGTTAGCAAACGCTGACCTGGCCTTCAAGTTCGGGGAGTAGTTTCATCTTTCGCCGGTCCACCGGGATTTATACACTACCCAGGTAAGCGAACTCGTCTACTACATTGATTTGTTCATTTGCGTGCTAGGCGGAATTCCGCAACGATACCTTCTTACCATTCGCAGGTAGGCGCTGTTACGTCCAGGAAACCTATCCTGCACGCGGTTGGCCCAAAGACCGGGCCGCTTGCCGGTCCAGCATCAAGGCGAGTTCTGTTTAGCCAAAAGTCTGAACCCAACAGCCAATCGTGATCCAGTAATCGCCGAATGCCGGTTGCCAATGGCACATCCAGAAGGCGTCAGCATTTCCAGAATATTGTCGCCTCGTACACTGTATAAACGACGCGCTGTACATGTGTTTTCGACCTGGTTTTGGGCGTTAATACACGTTGTGTACCTTTGGTGGTTGTTTTGACGGGAACGCAAGCTTGGAAGGTTCAGATCGAGAATTAAGCTGATAAAATACCGTTATTACACAATAATACAGCCCGTCACTGCGTCGCTGTCCGGTTTAGCTTGATTACCCTACGGTGTTATTGATGTAGTTGCTTCCATTTTCGGGCGACTACCTTGGTTTCACATCTGTGGCAGTCGTTTTTCGCGAAGAACAACCGTGGAGAGGTGAGGTTTTCGGTTTTTCTTACGTGGTGTGGGTGGGGATGGGTTTGTTTACCAGGCCATAGTCTACAATAAACAGATGAGTAGCCCATCTTCGAGGCTGTCTCTTCTGGAGATCACTGTATGGCTAGCCTGCATTCTGACCTAACTTCACTGCAAGTTTCGTCTGTTTTCAGGTTGGATGAGCAGACCTCCGGTTTGTCGTTACTATCAGGCAGGGAACTGCCTAAATGGAGATTCTTGTCGGTTTTCACATCCGACCGTAAGGTGTCGCACCTTCGCGTCAACTGGTTGGTGTCCATATGGATACAGCTGTCACTTTTGGCACGATCTATCGGGAAGACAGGCTGCGCCACCAACAATTCAGCGAAAAATATGTCAATTTTTCATCAACAACCAATGTAAGTATGGTGACAGGTGCTCATTCTCACATGATTTGGAGGCCCAGAACAGCTCTGGTTTGACGCTTGAGGAGTACAGGGCTCAGAAGAAATTATCACAAATTAGTCTCGCAAGCCAACCCAAACTCTTCGCCAAAAAGTCGTCGAATGACCACGTATTCTCTGTAAGTCCAGCGGATGTGCTCCGGGCCTCGAACAGCAGTTTGTTTTCTTGTGGCAAATCTACAGCAAGTGAACGGTCGCTGGTCACATCAAGAGCTCCCGTACCGAGGCCTGATAGGGCCGCGAACCAAGTCAGGCTAGAAAATGTAACTCAAGCTGACATAGACCGTTTGCAGTGCACAGAAGTGGCACGTCTTATAAAAGGAGTTCCTGCGGATAGACTCCGAGAAGTGGACGCTGACAAAACGGGGAGGACTTTCCACTTACGGTTTTCCTCCACGGACCCCGATTGGGTGAGTTCTTGGTTAACATCATCATCATTATGAGCAGCATAACATTAGCGTCCACAACTGATGCTTCGATTTCGTGCACCAGGTCGTCGTTACCACCTTACTTACATGCTTGCTAATTCTGGTTCAATTTTGATCCAATCAGGAGTCGCCATTCAAACTCGTAATCGGCAGAAAATACAGTATTGTGATTGCAACAACCATCCAAAACAGGTAGAACAAGAACACACACGATAGATCTGGGTTGACAGAAAACGAACCTCTTAACTGCATGAGATGGGCCCGTGGCATGAATAGGCCCATATTCAAATCAGAATAAATAACTTTGCACAGTGGACCGGTGCAAAGAATAGTCGATACTTTCGGGTTATACTGCGAGACCCACGTAGGACAAAGCCAGTAACTGACTGCCAACGGATTTGGTAAATCGTACTTAATATTCATAGCACAACCGCAGCTGAACCCTGGGCGGTCTTTGCACTACAAATCCGACCGGAGAACATGCAGAGGTTAATTCGGCTTTCACTTTTACGACAAGGTAGGAGTGCACATAGCGCTTGTTGTAGTAAAGGGTACCGAGTTCCCACAACGTATGCTTCGACTACTGACATGAGTTGTGTTACCGTTGAAATCAATTGATACGTTAGTTGATACACTCCTATTTAGGGCATAATTGCATTTGACATAGTTCAACTAGAAATGCGTCACCTAAATTCTGGCGGATAAACCTTATCGGAACGCGCCTTACAAACCTTTGCGCAGGCAACCAAATTGGAAGAAAAATCCTCTCAACGGCGGTCCACTTGGTGTGATCATGAAAACCACGACCAACATCTGTCCCAGCGACTAGCCTATGACCATATCGTCAATTTTTCTGTAAGACCGTTTGTTAAACTTGAAGCAAGCCTTTTCAACACACACATGAAGCGCATTATTTGAGGTGCCCTTGTTTTTTCGAGAGCGAATAGATTGCCTTATTGTGCTACAATACTGAGTAACAAAAGACAGAAGGCGTTTAAGTGTAGTATGATGTTCTCACCCTTCAAACCGGCTTAGCATTACAATTTGAAGCCTTTAAAATGCGTCACTACATTTCTGTTTGCATTCTGTTCATGGCATGCGATGTGTCTTATTGGGGAAGGCTTCGTTCTGAATTTTCTCTTTCCGTTGTGGTCAAAAATAGTAGCTTGTCGAAAATCGATGTCCTATCATATACGGGAAATGATGTAAATCTTTTGTACCTACGAACCGACCCCTTCATTCCTGATCTCTTTTTTCAACTAACTTCTTCGAGTGTTTCCTATCTGTCAACTGTGTTGGATGGATTTAAGTAATATACCATTTTAAGTTCAAATTGAGTGTGAGTTACTAGTGTAAAATAGTCACGTTTTCGCCGATTAATCGAATGGGCATTTTATGACTTCCTTCCCAACTGTTGGTCGTACTATATTCATCGCTGGTGTACCTTGAGTTGTTCTTTCTGTTACGACTTGACAGGTTTACGATGTGCGCGAAATCGTCTTGAACATACACTTTGATCCAGTGTATCCGGTGCAACCGCTGAAGGTTTGTGTTCTACCCATGGAATGCCTGCCGGCGATTCTTGTTGAGTAAGTGATCAAACGTTATCATGGTCTCACCAACGGTCCATTTTTCAGACATTTGAACAACACCATTTCATCTTGGATTTCTTGCCAACACAAGCGAAACCAGTTGGAAAACATGGCAGAACTTTATCTTCAGCAGTTTTTTCGTTGGCTCGACCGAAGCTTGGAACACCTGTTCACCGGGGGATTGAGAAAAGTATGTTATTTTACTTTGTGATGCATTGAATGTGATGGCCTAACGTTTATGAAAAGTTTAGATGTCTTGCCAGTTGTGCTATCTGTGCTCACTCTCTTTGCTGACGACCAACGCTCCATCGTTCCTGTTTCACACGTTGTCCTCATGCATGCTCCCCTGGGGTAATATACTGCAAAGATTCAAACCTTGTCTTAATACTACTCTTCCCAAGTTGACTGGCCGGAGCAGTCCTACTTTACGAAATCAACCCCACCCCCCCTGATTCATACTAATCAACGTGTAGGTTCGACTCTAATACAACTTTTTGGAAAACGTCTAGTAACACTTTCGCATAGTTAGTCTTTTTTCGAAGGACTGCTTTCAAGGTCTGTCACAAATGATCGTCAGTAACACTCGAGTGGGGTTTGCAATACGTTAGTCCTCTGGACAGCGAAACCCTCAAGGGGCCTGGGAGAATCATCTGCTTCAAATCCTGCAACTATATTTGCTGGACAGCTTATATTGAATCTTTATGAAGAAATAATATCGATCGCGTGTAGTCAGCGTGTATCACCATATTCTGATGTGAGATCCACCACAGTTTTTGTATGCCATCCAATCTTTTTCATGTCGGATAGCAGTCTTTTCCGATTTCCAAGTAGTTTTCATTATACCCTTATTCATCTGCCGTAATTTAGGTCTTGGTTCACAATATTGATGAGTATGACTTCGACACAGCGTGCTCACCTCTCGGATTGACTGATGGAACCGCTTAGCAATGCAGTTGCCAATAACAGCTGGTCACCAATGTAGCTGACGCCCAATCGGTTAGTTATGTTCTTGTTCACCACAACATACACAATTACCTCCCTCCTTCCTGTAATATCAAGTGTTAGTGATGCGTGAACTACCAACATGGTGTGACATCAACAACCGTCATTCATTCTACTTCGAAAAGCTGCAACCTCTTGGCCCAACTCGTTAGTCACATTTGCGTGAGTGTATTATTCCCTTGTTTTTTGAACTTTCCACCGCTCGTTGGTCAGTCATTTGTTCACGTCGTTGTATGCAACTGGTGTTAGTGACAACAGAAGCACTACTGTTCTACAGTCCACTTACAGTTCCGTGCTTGCTTTTTTGCAAGGCTATTCCTACATTGTTCGCATAGAACACTGTGACAAGTGTTGTCCACATCCGATAGTGTCTATAATCCAACAGCCTTTTTTTTTAATACAAAACTGTTGGTGACACTCCTGTCGCCGGGACCAGACCCCAAACACCCGCCTCATTTCTTATTTTCATTACTGTGGTTCCTCTTAAAATACCTATAGTGAAATAATGGAAATTGCAAAACTGGCTCTTTCGGAGGTGCACTGTTTCACATACGTTAGACGTTTTCTGTTGACATCTTTTCACATTGGTCATGACCCTTCCTGTTTCTTGTTTTTTGTTTTTGATAGTATAAAGCACAACTTAAAGGCAACACCAGGGAAGGAACAAGTTCCAGTGCATCAGTCAAACCTCAAGTTTCTCCCACACACACCACTTTCAGTCCTGTATCAAATAGAGCAAGATCTGATGAAAGGTGTAACAGATCTGGGATTTATTACGATAGTTCAGAATCGGAAGACCCTGGTGGTGGTGTTTCGAACTCCACCAGTGAATCATCAGACTCCAGCCGAAGCTTTGACGAGGGGGTGGATCTAGACTTACATCCAGGTGGCATCTGTTCGGAACCCTTCTGTACTGATCCGCAAGTCTGTGTTTCGCAACTAACCAACGAGGTTAATAACGCTAGCGAAAGTCAACGTGTTTCAGATTGTGCTTCGGATGTCGCAATCAAAGCCACACAAACCGTACATTTAGACGATTTGAAATTGAATGGTAAAGCTGGCACGCTAATCCAACGACAATTGCCGGCTACTCTGCACTGCATACGTTGCTGCTTAACATTCTCGTGGATTTTCAACTTGCATGGTGATCCGTTTACCACTGACGGACTTGCTGTTACACGGTTACGATCCCTTCCACCGCACAGCGTCTCTTGTGCTCGCTGCAAAAACTCAATGAACCTGGTCTTCCAAGCCGCCGTAGCGCACACCTTCGATTCGTGCGTGGGGACGTTACACTTAGATGGATGTGTCGCCGACGACATACCATCCAAAGCATCCGAACTGGTTGTACTCTGTACAGAGTGTAACAAAGATGTCAAGTTAACGGTGAGTTTCTTGTGTCTTTTAGTTCCACTTGTCAACATCGTCCGCTGAGCTTTCGCCCACTGACGGTCCGTGGGGCAGTTTTTGACCCAACCAAATACTAGTGTACGGGGAATAGCCTGAATCACCCGAAGCACTCCGTGTCATTTTTCTCTCGTGACTCTCCACCTACTTGTAAGCTTATCCAGAATGCTAAATTCTGATCACCAATCTATGGTTGCCCTTGACCGGAAGTTAGGAGTATTCACAGAACTTAAATTAGTGTACCAAACAGATCCACTTGCAAGGTTCAAAGTGCCCCCAGAATGCGACACTGTACACCAACTTTGTTCAATAACCCTGGTAATGACGATACTAAATTGTCACTGCAAACCCTAGTGGAGGAGTGTTGTTCCGGATACCGGGCTGAAATGCTGTGGGCGTAGATGTCCATTTAGGGTAGTGGATCTGGGCCTTGGAATGGCGTAACTTTTCGCGAGACTCAGCACAGTCCTTCGGCCTAAAACCATTTTTACTGAAAGGCGACTGGCGCGACACAAAAAACTGGTCGCACTGGTGAGACACCCGATTTGGTTTACAGGAAATTGGGCTTTGTAATAAAAATCAATGGAAAAACCTTTATGTTCATGTTAATTAAACTGTTACTAGTCCTCTGAATGAGTTACTTGAATCTACAATCGAAATCTGATCTGGAACTTCCTCTACGCTCAGGAACTCTTCGGATAAGAATCATAAACATGCAGTTCTGCTGAGCTGGTTATCTAAAGAAAATGAGGCGAATAGAGTCCATGAGTTACCAAGTGATGTCAGTATGTTCGACAGAGACATGCGATTGCTATGAAATGTGACAGCAATACGTAAATGAAAAGGCCGCTATCTTAGTAGACGTTTTAAGGTAAGTTTATAAATGAAGCCGAAATTTCACGCATGAGTCTTTTCTTGAATTCACTTGGCTTGACCAAGGGAATACGTACACTGTCAACTCCAAGGTAGCATTGAAGCGTTTCCGTCCGAACTGGGGAAACGGTGCAACGGTATGTGAAAATTGTGCGGCTACAAACACATTTCAGGTGAAGTAGGTCGAAAATGTGGAGAGTGTGGAAATTTGAGAGCTAATCATCAGACCTCGCTAACAGGATAGTTGAATGGTGCATTCTTACTTTTATAGAAGTATGAATTACTTATGTATATAATCCTTATCGTCCTGATCAGCACTGAGAATTACTAGTGCTTAACTGCCATGCAGAAGAGTGACCATTAGGTGGAACGAGAAACGACGCAAGGTGTACTCATGGAGAAGGAGCGCAGGCGTCAGCAGTAACAGAGTTTCGTTTATCCGTTCTGTTGTGTGCAAAAAGTGACGCGTCCAAGCAGGTTTCACTACACGACGGCTAATTTATCATGAGATTCCTTTTGTTCGTGTAAGCGATTCTTGTGCGCTAGCTGGGGTACTGGCAGGGTGTTCACTCGTATACGGAAGGATGATTAGGCCCTCAAAAAAGGCTATGGTCGGCGTAGGGTATTATAATTTTTATAGGATACTTCATCACACGTGTTCCGCCCCCAGCCTGAAGGATCAAATGGCTGTGTTCGCCCAACCTCTATCTATCTATCGAGTTTTGCGTACTCTCCACAGTAGCTCAATGGAGAGTCGAGATACACAGGTCGTGGCAGTGTGAAGATTTCCACTGCCTTCAAGACAAATTGGGACGTCCTTCATTATAGCCTTTTTTAGTGTTGTTGTGAATTTTAGCTGTGGTGCCTTTCTCGTATATGGGCGTCAAGCGATCTGAAGAAAACCCAAGGGCTGAGATACTCAGGCTATTCATATATAGATAGGTGCAGCTGAAACAGCAGGGTTGGATTTGAACCAAAGGCTCTGGCTTTGTTCTCTGAGCTATTTTTGGCAACACAAAAGAACCCAATAGGTTTAAGGCTGAAAACTACATGGGGGTGACATTGTTCAAGACTCAGGCGCAAACCACGAGGCTAGTATACAAGCACAACTATCACGTTAAGATTTGTCTATTTGGAAATAGGTATGCATTGAATTTCACATTACCTGATAGGATGATAAAAAATGACGGATTCAGCACAATTTACTGAGATGTTTTCCACATTTCCATCGCTCGAATGTAGTGATGCGATGTCAGTGGACGATAATGGCATTTTGGCTTGAACCACATGAGGATCTAACTTCCTGAAATAGTAAGTAGCAGAGATAAGGCATTGATCCAGATCACTAAACGTAGAGTTCGCCTGTGTTCTCTCGCTGCGAACAACGTAGTTCTAGGGATGCAAAACAATCGTCGTTGTCGGCAAATACACTCATTTGCATATCAATTTGGTTTTCATTGGAGACTCAACTGAATCTCTGGTTTATGATATTATTCAAGTGAATGTGCCGCACAAAGACCGCCTCATGTTTCAGTTGGTACGACATTCGAGATACCGTAGTATATTTTCATAAGGGACACTACTCACAAGGGTGCTGAAAACTCTTCGACAGCCCACGACCGGTTTCGCCCTTCTTGGGGCTCATCAGGTAAGCGCAGTCCCAGAGTTTCCGTCAGCCTTATGCTCTACTTGAACCCAAATTGGACTGATTTCGACAAATACACTCATCTGCAAATCAATTTGGTTTTCACGGGAGACTCAACTGAATCTCTCGTTTATCCTATTCTTCAAGTGATGAGATTTGTCCTCAGGCACTGAGATAAACGCGATTCTCGCGAGCATATCTTATTAGTTTAGTCGATAAAACTAGCAAGATGGTCGTGAAAATTAGGTCTGTTTGGTATTTTCATGCTTTTGACCTATTTGTAATGGTGTGGGACTACCTTCTGCTTTGAAACCATTGTGTCCAAGGAGGACTACTGGATTTATTCTTCCATTCCCATTATTCCCATGTATAGGGCGTACAAGCTGCGCGACCAACAAATAAGTATTGCTTCACATGCCATTCGCTTATCGGGGTGGAGTTTAGCAAGTTTCGATTGGAATCAATCAAAGGGGCTTCTTCCCTTGGTATGTTTCTTGTTTGCTTCCATTAGATTCGCAGTATGTTTTCGCTTGCACATAATTGATATCAGGTTTTTGAACAGAAGTCATTCACCTATTCTCTTGCTAGAACCACCGGAATAAATTGTAGCCGAAACGGTCATAGCAACGCTTTTGTAGCCTATTAAGCCACGTTATTCGGATAGCGTGGCAGTTAGGCACCGAAATGGTGTTTCAGCTGGACGATTATTTATTTATTTATTTAATACGTAAGCGATGAAAAAATCACAGGACTCGTATGGGCCTTTTGTCAGAGGAGTCACCACTCAAGAAGCCATTCACCGCTGAGTTAGTGGCGCTTTTTCCTGTGTTTACCAGCCAATGGTGTACGGGTCATCTGCTAACCGGATAATCGCGAGTTCGAATCCTTTCAGTGATTCATGCGTTGCGCGTTGCTAGTCAATCGAGATATTATGAAACAGCTGTACAGCACTTCTCGACCTTTGAGCCTAAATCAGATTCGTTTACAACATGAAATCTTATTTGAAACCTCAAAATCTCTTCATTCGTAACAGACAAGTCTCGAAATAGCTCAGTGATTAAGGCACGAACCGCAAGGTGCGTGGTTCGAACCGAACCTCTGCATCTCGACTGCCCTTGTCTAAGCCTGGGCAAACTGGCAGTATCTTAGCCCCCGTGCTCCCTTCGGGTGGCACGGCAGCTAGGCACCGAAAGAGTGTTGCAGCTGAAGGATTGTTATTTAATACTGTCACACCATATTTCAATTGTTGTGATAATCTACTGGTCGAAAAATTACTCTGCAGTATGCCCCAAAAAATCTCGGAGGTGAGGTACCGCAAGCATGTCAGCCTGCGTATGCACAACTTTTACTTTATTTCTATCTAAAGTCTGTGAAATTACTTTCATAAAGGACACATGATGGGTAATTTAGAGGCTTCTGCATAGAATTCATCATGGTAAGCAATCTGACTGATTCTACGCGGCTTCGATTGTACTCCTGGCATAAAGACTTCGAGCAAGTTAAGTGAGCTACTTAGCCTGAAGGGAGGGTGTGATAAAACTCAGGGTGGGGGGGCTTTGCCACAGAGTCATGTAGGTATTCCCGATCGATAAAATCAACCGAGGTATTGGTGAGCCAACTCGCTGTTCTTGGATGTACAGTAAAACCCATAAATAAAATTATCGCTTCAGCGAGTGGGATGTCGTGCGAATAAAAAACTGCGTATGTGCTTCCTTTAAGTCGGAAGAGACAGTGCAACTGGTCATTGTAGAGGGTACGCAGAGTGAATTCAGAAATTTTGCAGCAATTAGTGTAAAACTGAGACACTCTTTGTGAGTGGATGCAATCCGAAAAAGTAGGATTACTGAAGGAAAGTTACCCTGTATCCACAGAACTTCTTGCTTTTGCACTGGTTCAAAACTTTCCGTCCAGGAATTTGCCAATCTCGTTACACGTACCGTTTTTAAAACCCGCTTTTCATGGGAGTCTTGTTTACTCCTTAGTGGGCATCAAAGGATTTTGTGATTTGGCGTTGAACTGCTAGTTTCAAGGACTTCCTGACTGTGGTATCGACTGTTGGATTTTTAATTTCCGTCCTTTCGATTTCCGTGAAAACGGCCTTGACGACTGTTTTCCTGTTTATTCTGCTTAAACAGTGGTTTATGCCAAACAATCAGATGACGACCGATCTAAAGATGCTCCGGGCGTTTCTCGAAGGCAGCGTCGTCTTGCGAACGTGGCACAGAACCCATTAATTCAAGATGGTTCTCCTCTGCCAGATTACGGCAGTTGCAAACACTATCGGAAAAGTTACCGATGGCTAAGGTTAGTTCATAATCATAATCACGTAAACCTATTCTCGGTCCAAAGTTCTCACATAAAGATTGATCTTATTCCAGACGGAATACATTCATCTCTCAGCAGGGACCACTTTTGGGAAACGCAAAAAGTGGTCTCCGTCTGGGAGTAGTCCGTGCAGGGAGGCCGAATCTCCTTATAAATGAAGCATTCGTCCAACCTCATTCTGTTCATAGTGATTATTTATCTGTTATTTAGTTAATTAGGTGTCTATTAAATGTCTTATATTTATTTTACGTTGTACGTTTTTGCAAAATGGAGTAAGTTCTGTACCGTACATCAGCACTTGCCACATTTTTACTTTCACTTCTCCCAGTAAACGTTCAAAAGAACGTGCCCTTCACGGTAGATGATATTTTAGACAGGTATTACGTCTGAAACTGCTGGTTACCAATGCTTCAAGTATCAGCAGTATTCAGGGAGAATACTAGAAACCAGTCCAGGACACAGTAAGGTCGATGAATAGAGGGAGGAGAAACAGATTAATGCCTATTCCATACATAGGTATTTCTGTTATCAAGAGACTTTGGAAAAGAGCGTTGCGGACCTGTTATCTCAGTCTGTTTCCTTGCACTGTCACAATTTTACAGGGCTAGTACTTTGGTTCATGAAGGTCAAGTTAGGAGAAGCCGAGCTGACCTCGTATGTGTCGGCCAATTGAATGCACGGTACACCCTGGTCATTTTTTTCCTCGCTGAGCTGGGCAGTTTGGTTGCAAACGTTTAGTCACCAAACGAGGTGACATCATCAGTGCGTAGTGAGTTGGCGGTGCGCACTACGTGCCGGCTGATGAAAGTAAATAAACTGGCTATCTGCCGTCGCATCCTGGCTTTGTGTCGAGTGATGGTGCACTTCCGATGGATCGACGGTTCGCAGCCCCTTTTGCACCTTCAACATATTTTAACAGGTCAGATTTGGTGCCTCAAAATTTTGTATGGCAATTAGCACGGAAACGCCGCGCTTAAACACTTGGCTCTCTGTATCCAAATTTTACCAATCTTAAGACTGGAACAAAATCTTAGTTACTTCAGTTGACGTTACAGTTTTTTCTTGGCCAGTTCCTGGATGTGCATTTGAAAAGGCTCAGTACTTGCCGTTTTTAGCTTCTGTTTAGTCTCCTCGCCTCGGTCCGTAACAAAGTTGAAAAACCTGACTCGTACAGCTGTCAACACAACAAGAAGTGTTCGGATGTCCACTTTTGTCCATATATCAAGGTCCGGGACTCCGTGATTGACTGCGGTATGTTAATCTGTACCCGTTAGTTGTTAGTCCACTTCTGTCAAGTAGGCATGGAATGTGCTTAACACAAACAAAAATTAGAACGAACAGGAGCGTTGTCAGTTATCTCGCCACAAGCGAAATCCCAGTAAAAGGCGTGCTGAGGCGAAGATACGAAATGCCAGTGGATAGGGGTTTTCAGCGACAGTATTTTGCATTCATGCCAATGCGTTTAGTGACCAAGTTTATCTATGGTTTCTACGTCACTCTCACAAAATACACCGGTGTCAGGTTCAGTCATGCGAGAGGCAGAAAATCCTGCACGGACACTCGGTTGTAAAACAGCCACAAGTAACCGTGGATGGTTGTTCAACTTATAAAAGTGAAACACCATAATATGCTGGTGAGCCGGCTGATATCCCGATATCTTCAACTTGAGGCTTGTCCTCGCATTTTGAACGAAAATGCGAAGGATACGCCTTTAAGGGATACATTCAGCTGCGATGAAACTGGGCCGCTTTCGAAGGAACTAAATGCTGTGGCATCATCATCACCGTCATCGACAGCATGACATCAGTGTTCAACAATGATGCTTCGCTGCCGTATGCTGTGGCAGTGAGCATTCAGGAAGGTTGACCTTTTCGCCTGCTTATGGTGCAGAATTGCAGGTGATGCTGTTGACGATTGGGAAAAGTAAGAAAAAAAGTGTTTTGGAGGATATAATGCCGATCTGGAAATCGGATATACAATCCGTTAGAAGGCTTGGTTGACTAGGGATATTTTTTCTGGATGGCTGAACCTCCTCAGTAGCAAAATGAAGATGGAAAATATTCTCTTCTTATTGGACAGCTGCACGAGTCCTCCTCGTTCAAGCTGGTCTTTTCTATTGCCAAGAACATCATATGGCGTACAATCGTTGGATGTGAGTACCGTTCAGACGGTGATGGAGGGCGGTAAGTGTATTCTGCGCCAACGTGACACATTCCGTTGACACGGTAGGTCAAACTACAGTGAGTGGGACAAAATTACTCTTGCACTTCGAGTTGCCAGATTCGTTTATTGAATGTAGCGCGCTGCATACCTAGGTCTTGGGACGGAGTACGGACTTTGACCATAGTGCTGTGCTCAATAAAAGTTAGTTCCCCTATTTCTTCGGGTATCCGTACAAACGATTCTTCCTCTGATGTAGGCGAAATTAATTACGCAGCATTTTTTATGCTTCCACCAGTTGGATGTACATTATCGGGATACACAACATGCGGTATGTCTAAATGCTTGCTTATCTGTCATTGCTCAAACACGGATGTTCCATATGTCGACGATTCTGAGGGTAACTCCAAGAAAAAGGAAACATTACGGTGACAGGTAGTTTAATAAGTAGGATAGTCGAAGGCTCTCGCGCTGAGAAATATTGGTTTGTTGCCATTGATTACGGACGTCCGATATGATCTCACAACGTCATCAGATCTGTGAATTAAGCAGCAAACTTTTGATGATTATTTGATTAGAAAGTGACGACATGTGACTTAAAGGAAAACGTTTTTCTTTCCTACTTAAACATTGGAAACACCCACTTGAAAATGGACGGTTGGTGAAAGTAGCGACCACTTCCTAGAGAGACTATTTCCTTCGCTCGAGGAGTGACGGAGAAAGTACTACGGACTGTTAGTACCTGAGTCGAGGACGTTTATTAGTTGTTGGTTTATTTTCTGAGATTAATAGTAAGGTTTCAAACGTTTGGTCAGCACTTGGAGTATCACCAATGTGCATCATCAACGTGCATAGATGTTTCCTCTGCTAGCGTCAAGGCTCCCTCCCTCAAAGAAAAAGACAGCTGTTGGTGTTCACCGTTGTTGCAATCTGATTCTAGCGATCTCCTTATTTTCTTCCCTCCAGATTTCCATGTTGCGGTCGCTTGGACCCCTGTGATGTGTGTCACGACGAAGCAGTCACAGATGGTCACGAAATGGAACTGGCTACGCGTATGGTCTGCGGCTTTTGCTCAAAGGAACAAGCGTTCTCCAACACAAAGCCCTGTGTCCGATGTGGAAAACAGCTGACCGGCTCGCGCTCGGCACACTGGGAGGGAGGCAAAGGATGCCGAAACAAATTCACGATGTCTCGAAAAGACGCGAAAAAGTATTCCCAGATGAACAAAACAGTTTCGCGAAACAAATCCAAACCATGTTGACTTATTTTATTGAAGCTCCCTGTGATCTCCGCTGCTTTGCCTTGACTGACGAAAGAACCAACAAATGCTACCTTTCTGGGGTTGAAAAAGTCATTCTTCATTGACACTTTCTAAACTCCTCCGTCGTCTCTATATTTCGAACGAATAAATGATTCAGATTTTTAATTATAACAGACTTCAGGCTTTGTGGGAACCTGAGAGTGATCTCGTTGCAGTTGACTATATTGGCTATTCTTTGCGTAGATGGATGTACCTGCCTCTGCTCACATGGGCCAGTTAATGAGCCGAAACGAGGCTAAAAACCGTCATCCTAGCGTTGAATCATATTTGTGGAAGCTTGTTAGGAAGCGTTGTGAATAAAAAAGCCTTGAACTAAGAGGTCGATCGCGGTAGAATACTCCAGGAAACTTTTCTATCTCGCAGACATTCTTGGTGGCACGAAATGGTCTACTGCGAACAACTTCCATAAGCGAGTTTTTATTTCTCCAAATGGCTTATGTATTCCCTACCCTATGCGGTTGACCTTGATTTACTGGTCGGTTGTCGTGCCACAGAACTGGCCTCGTAAGCATCCGTGATGTTTCGCCAAACTAGTGGGTTCTTGGCTTGGATGACAGTTCATTTCAATCCGCATGAAATGAGCTGTATGAACCTGAAGCCCAAGATGGAGTAGCTTCATAGCTATCGAGTTCCCTGGTTCAGTTAGACTATACTTTCGTGGTAAATTGTCCTGTTTTGTGGTTCTCACCTGTGCGAAATTACGTTTGTAGTGACCTTGCCGACACGTGCTGGTGAGCATTATGCAGGTGCACGAAATTGCGCCCTCATGCCCCAATCACAGATATGCAGAGGCATCTAATGTATGGCTCTTGCACTGCAAGCAAGGCGAGAGTCTACTGTACTCAGATGCAGTTAAAATTTCATTGATCTAATGCAAGCAGTATAGTATGCAGTCCTTAGTAATCATCCTCTCATGAGGATTTTGGAATCCTTCAAATGCATTTTTCTTTGAGAGGGGAGTACTGTAGTAGGTTTGACATGTATCTGGCTGCCATGTCTCGGTACGGGTCGACCGGAAAGCTTTGGTCGCTCATAAGTCCCAAAAAACCAACTGTAGCCCATAGGTTTGGACGACGTTTGTTCGGCATGTAAACGTGATCTAGTCCGCGTTCTCTGATTCAGCACGTGGTTGAATTGCTCGAGCAGTAAGGTTGCACAGGCATGAGAAGTAAACTCTCTAAACAGACAGCATCATAACTTTTTCTGCTGAATCGCTCGTGTGGTCCTTAGCAGCGTTAATTAATTAACTGTCATTGATTATATGTACAATATATCAGTCATATATAATAAACTATATAATAGGTCCTCATTGAGTGTTCATTTCTCATAGCATTTTTATCAGACACCGGTTGACTCGCGATGCAAGTATTTCCTCCGTTATTGTGACATCGCCTTGCCAGTTGCCGCGGTCACACAACGGATGAACTGACCCCAGTTCGTAGGAGGAAAACACGGAACCACAGCAAAGTAATGAATGAATGGCAAAAAGAATCAGAGAATCGTCACCATTCTGCTGCGCCAATATGGCTTTCGTGGGAGTTGAGGCTTGTCCATTTCAACTGACAGTATATATTCCCATTTAAGACGACAGAATAGTGATGAAATCGTCAGGACAGCTGCAGAACATGAACTTTTATAGATTGTAAGGTCATAACCATGTGCGTTAACAAGGATACGCCTAGAGTTTGCCATGAAACCTAATGAAAGTTTTCTACCACAATGCGTGGTCGCTGTAACCGTTCAAAATGTCAAACGTCTGTAGAAGCCTTCAGATAAAAACAATGGCGAAATAAGCCTGGATAAAAGTAGCGATGCTATGCTGTACCTGAGATGGGTTTTCCTCAGGTTATTGGTTTTGAGGTACCGGAATATTGTGCTAATTCACTTTGGTATGTCTGAAGCAGATAGATTTCGCAGGCTGCTGGATACTCGCGGGAAATGTTAGACCTGATATCGCGGTAACCTAATGTTTGTGTTCGGGTAACTCCACTCCACCATCCAAAAGCAAACATGAATATATAGGAGGCGAGCTGATGGCTAGGCCGAGAGTGTGAAACCACCTCCAGAAACACATGATGATGCGAGTGTAATTGAGACAATCATGTTCCCATTTCCAGGTCTTTTGGCCACCATAGGTGGTGTCGTGCTGCTACCTTTTGACGCCACTTGTCCAAATAGCTTGAACAACGTTACTTTTGGTTTCAGGACGCGCTATAAACGAGCATTATACGAGATATCGCCAAGTAACTGTGCACTTGGGCTGCATCTTGCACGCCCCTATCTCGGGAACAGAAACAACTATAGCAACAGGATCGGTTTAAGCAATTCTGGTTGCAGTACCGTCAGCGGGACAGGTGGACTAGTCCAGTAACTGGTTACCTTCAACCATCGACGCCAACTTAGCATCGTATGCATATGAAGCATCTAGGGCGCCCAATGGCTTCTAACATTAAATTCAGTTAGCACACGAATTACGGTACGGTACATCTACACCAGTTAAGTTGGCTCGGCTATTCCGAAGGACGTTCATCAATTCGTACCTTTTTCACTTGTGTTCATGATTGGAAAGCACAAGGTGAGGCGACCACGGTATTATGATGCAGCACCAGCAACCTATCTAGATGTTTTACAGAGTAGAATCAGGTATCCGCGCCGACCTGGCGATACCACAGGATCCGTTGTGACCCGATACTCACTTACTTCCGCCTAACTCCACGTTCACTGTCTTGTTTTGAAGTTCCAATATTACGCGGTTCACTGATGAAGTGGCCCACCGCGGATATATTGAATCAACATTACACTGAAGCCTTCTTGTACTTGTTTAGGAAAGGGAACCTATAGAATCGGTTCAAAGTAGCTAGTCCGAATAAATTCTTGGAGGCCTAGAATTACGTGCCAGATATGTACCAATTCTGCTTGGAGCTGTGTACCTAACACCATAGACACCATAACACCATAGACAATCAACTTAAATATGGGAGCCACTTAGAGTCCATCTAAATTCTGCTGTGTTAATGTTATCTTCAACATAATAGCCTAAGCAACTATGCTCTTTGAACGGGCGTCTCTCAGGATTATGCAGCCCTCCTGCGGGCAAGTATCTTAGCCCCCACTTTCGCAATACACTCCGCGCGTGTAGTACGTCACATCTAATCAGATCGTGTTAGACAACAGGGATTCGATTTTACTCCCCTCGGTTAATCACTCTAATCATTCCGTAGTTTGTCATCTGTGTTAGTGACCTCATGACCGTCACCCGTTTCTTGTTGCTTAATGTAGAAATTATCCGGAGCAGTTCCTGCGGTCTGTTTCACATTGAACTTAACTTGTGACTGCATTTTTTTTGGCCAATTCATATTCCTAAGCACGCTAAGAACACACAGAACGCTACCATGAATTTCGTATCTTGTGGTTTGCGTTGCTGCGTGGTTCTGACTGTTTAGACACATCAGTTCTCGACACATACTAACTATCCGGCTCACGAGCTAACTGAAATGCATGGTATTTTTCTCCGATACACAGTTGCAAGCCACAGGGCTGTTTGAAATAACTAGTAGTGCGCATCCTCGACCTTAGTCCGAATCCAACAGCCATCAAGACAACCTCTCCTTAAGATGCGCACAATACTGTCTGAAGGCGAGACACTTCCTATTTCTTCCCGGTACTTGTGTTCATATGAATTTATAATGAAGGGAGTCAACTAATTAGCTGAAAACTGATAGTTTTGCCCCATAATTATTGACACCCAAATAGGACTATGTGAAGATCAGGAAGTGAAACAGATGTTTACACTGGTAGATTGCGTCGCTGGAGAGTGAACTTGTGAAGCAGCTTGCACAAAGAATTTATCTACTTCATTGTGTTGCTCGGGTCATAAGACAAGAGCCGTTCGCCATAAGTGCACACAAGGCCACTCAGGCATGATTTAGTTTTTATTTCATTTTTTACACACGAGCACCGTTGAAATGGGCACGAGGAACTGAAGTCCTCACTGTATCCGCGACGCAGCTGACCGAAATCGTGATAAGTCGTATATTTATATAGAAAACATATCGGACAGTGAGATGGTGAAAAACTAACGAGGGAAGTCTAAAACGGCTGAGAGGTAAGCACAATACTGAAGCTTGTACAGTTGCAGCGACAGGAGTAACTTCTGCACATAAAATTTGCCTTTGGGACGAAATGTTACGCAGGAAAGGATCCAATATCGAAACAGTAATATTGGGATGGGCAAGAGGCATCTGTTGACCTCATAGAACTAGGACTGCAGACTCGAATGGATAATCACATTAAAAAAGATCACACATGGCAACTGCATTTGATCTGAGCCTCAGACGACCTACCGATCACGTTCAGCGGGCCTAACTACTACGAATGTCTAAGGCAGAAGCCGTTGAGCATTATTCGCATGCAGCATTCCCACTATGGAAAATCACTGGACTCATAAAACCTGGAAGTCACCCTACCATCACATCAGGAGCATTTGAACAGGGTCAACGAAGGAAGGTGTGTGCACAGGTTAGGCTTCCGGTCTCAGTCAGACCCAGACACTCAGGCCTTGGGAATCCGCACACCGACCTCGCAGCAGGAGGAAACTTTGATCCGTTTGGATCGACCTGATTCACGGTTATGCCTGATGATCAATGTAGAACACGTTAACAGTCAGATTCGCTCAGAAACACGGAAGATTTTAATTCTAACCATTCAACAGTGTATGAGACAAACTCTGAGCCCGTTTTTTACAGCCGACGGTCGGTGAAAACATGTCAGTTGTGGCAATACCTACGGGAAGCCTTACGCAAGAAAACAGTCTTCCCCGCATACTAGCTGTTCCAAGTGTCTGGACAAACGAAGGCGTTTTTTTCAGACGTAACAGAAGAGAGGTCTGAGTATTTGGATACACATGTATGAAATGCAAGATGAAATACAAAAGATCACATGTGGAGATTGTCCTTCAAAGCAATCGGGTGGAAAGAACACACCAGTCCATACAACTGGCGAAATGCGGAGACCCGACTGAAACGAAATGTAACACGAATATCAGTCCATTGATACTATGTTGTGTCCGGCACGAAGCTCAGGTATGGGAAACAAGGACAGGTCACAAGACGATAAACCATCTACCGTCCAAACAACAAATACCACAGCTTCCTATTCAGACTTATAAGCAGAAGCAGTTGAATCGATAACAGATCTGGAGAAATCATCGTCCGGATCATTATCACGGCATAATGGCTTTATTTGAAGGAAGTCTTACTGTGAAATGAATGTCACATTTGCACCTAAACTATGTGGTCTGGTTGGACCGATGCCCCGGAAGACGACTCAGTAACTGTCTTAGCTGCTCGGATAAGGACCTCCTCGCCAGGTAGCTTTAAACTTGCCATACAATCCTCAGAACTTGTGCATTGCGGGATTCGTAGAGATTGTACAAAGTGTCCTCTCGTTTGGGCATCTTGCTTCACAACTATTGAAAAAGTTGAAATGATGAGCACGTTCTGGCAATCGAATCGTCAACCAGAACAACCAAAACAGTTATCGAGTAGCCGAGGAAGTTACACACACGACTCAGGATGCGCCCAGGATGTACCTGTTGGTTTGCTAAACATGTCAAAAGATACTACTCATCCTTCAGGTACGGACTACCACTGTCTACGCAGAACTAGCAGACAGGCGGAGTAATTGGGTTCGGACACGGTGTTCATAGCGCAAAACCAACAAGACAGGATGGATAGCTGACTGCTCACTCAGCAGAGAGAGATATTCCCCTGGGTTTGATGCTCCTGAGTAGTATAGTGCTTCATCAAAAGAGCACAACCCTCCGGACCAACAAAATCGTGCCCTTCGTGGTAGCACCCTCAGGAAAGCGTAAGGTTTTAGCCGCACAGTTGTAGGATTTTCCAGTACAGCTCACCTATAAGCCAGATGGAATGGGGAACAATGTGTTTTGTTCTGATGGTTTACCTGAAATAAACCAGGATATCGTCACCGTGACTGGTGGCTAAAAACAATCTGACGTTCATGACACAATTGTCTTCTAAGTCTACTTGACTCTCGATAAAGTATAGTTAGGGGATACACAAATGAAAACTATGAAATGTTTCAGTTTGCACCATCGGATGTGCGTCATACAACAGACGAATTTTCACATTCCACTTTTGCGAAAAAAAACGAGTTCCTTGATGTTTTCTACGCAATGCCCATCGTCATCGTCTTACACACAGTCTTGTTCGAGGAAATTCCGAAACTTAACGGAACTTGTTTGCGGCTTACATCCTTTGAAATTAGATAAGCATGTCATTAATGTTATCCCTCGACAAGGCTGCACATAGTTTTGTCTTGTCCCTTTTAGCGAAACAGTCTCAAATAATGCAAACTGCTGAGATTTCCTGAGACTGACTGATGAAAATAGGTGTTATAGTATGGTTCACTGCAGTGAATTTTTTGATGATGAATCGTTTCAGTGAAGTATGTTGGTTCGTCAAACAAAATGCCGCTAGTCCTGGTCAATGCGTCCATGCAATAATTTGCAACCATATCATCAATTTCCCACAGGATAATTTTTATTGCCCAGTGTTTCCCCTGAGTAATTAAGGCCATATTTTTCAGCAGGATGTATACGTACGAAAAAACATTTCAACCAGGGTGACCAGATCCAATTCGATTTCAAGATATCAGCCATGAGCACACTGGTTCCAGCTGCTACAATTTCGATCACCGGAAAGTGGGAGAGTGTGGGACATACAGCCAGAACTTGGGGGCGATGGCATGTTCAGTTAGTTCGGGAACTGGGTAGCTACACACGAGCGCCATTGACTGCGCGATTGGGCCATTTTTGCCAGTGTCAACAGGCATTGGTGGGTTGAGTACCGGGGTCCCCATCCAGGAAGGCGGCAGTTGTCGACCTGACTAAGATTGCTGGTTAGTCTCCCCTACTGCGATGCCAGGTAATACACTGTCCACCTCTTGGTCACTTCCACTCACCACAGGGCTGGGCAAAAAGAGCTCTGTGAGGCAGACGGTCTAGTGGCATACGGAGTACATGTCCCAACCAGCGTAACTTATGAAGCGTGAACAATTCATCTACCGCGGGAGAATTCCTTCTTCCTAGGATCATCTGGCGTACCTCAGCACTGCTAATCCGATGTTCGCACCAGACCTGACGAATGCTTCAGAGACACCGATGGTCTGACTGACTGATCTGATAGTTCAGCTGTAACACCCTTTCGGTGATTAGCTGCCAGGCCACCCGAAGGAAGCACGAGGGCTGGGATACTGCCAGGTTGCCCAGGCCTAGACAGGTGAAGTCGAGAGGCAGAGGTCGGATTCGAACCACGGGCCATCCGGTCAGTAGATTCGCGCTCTAACTACTTGAGCCACCGATGGTCAAACACTGACATCTTTCGTATGTCCTCTGCGCGTAGAGGCCACGACTCTGATTCATAGAGCAGTATGGATAGCACCGCCGCAGTGTAAAGTATGCCACTGACACAAACGTCACGCCGGCGCCATAGGTATCGGAGGTTGGCAAAAGCTGCCCTGGCTTTTCCGATTCGAAAAATAATCTCATCTCCACCCAGTTCACCGGAACTTACATAACAGGCCAGGTAAACAAATTTATCTACCAAATCGATTGTCTCGTCTGCAAGTATGAGGGTTTGATCCAACCCAATCTTGTAGCAGCACTTCACACTTTGCACGTGTGAAGCGCACGCCAAACTGTGAAACAGATTTATTTAGGTTATTTAAAATGGTTTGCATTTTTGAAGGATCTGAACCAAGGAGAACAATACCATCTGCATACTCAATGTCTGTGAGCGAACGTCCCGGGAGCATTTCGACTCCCGATGTTTCAGAGGCAGGCAGAGAAATTTCAAGCAGCATATCAATAACAAAGTTGAAGAGGAAAGGGGAAAGAGGACAGCCTTGTTTTACCCCACTGGACATGGTGAACTCAGGCGAGAGCTTCCCGTTTACTCGTACGTGCCCACGGGAGTTCGCATACAGTGCCCTCATAAGGGATAGAAATTTGGAAGGGACACCTTTGATCGCCAGACACTGCCAAAGTTGCTGACGATCGACAGAATCAAAATCAGCTTTCAGATCAAGAAAAACGACCAACGTGGGACATTTGAAGGAGTGGTGCTGTTCAAGAATTTATCTCAAGGTAAAGATATAGTCGATGCATCATCGGCGAGGGCGAAACCCAGCTTGATTTTCACGAATCTGTCTCTCCCGATAATCGATCAGCCTACGCAAAATAATAACAGAGAGCACCTTAGATGCGACGAATACCAGGCTGATGCCATGATGGTTTTCGCATGACGATCTTACGCCCTTTTTGAAAACTGGGATAACGGTCGAGGAGTTCCTTTCGGCTGATATTCTGTTTTCGTTCCAAATCTTCTGCAATATGGTTGTCAGACTGTTCACCAGGACCTCGCCACCTTCTTTGAAGAGCGCGGGGTGTAGACCATCCGGGCCAGGTGCTTTGTTGCGCTTCAGGATTACCTCTGACGCTGGATTTCGGTTGCTGATGGTGGGTTGGTGTTAATGTTCCATTCGGGCCCGCTTGGTTCTTCCAGCGGTTGTGTTGAAGGAGACCAGGTGAACTGTTCTTGGAAATGCTCAGCCCACTGCTCAAGACGGCGATTGAGGGAGTGAATTGCTGTTCCGTCTTTTTCGCATATTGTCTCACTGACACCTGCCTTCTTTTGAACGGGTGATCGAATCAACTGCTGTTGTCTGCAGCAAAAGGCTTCACCATGCCCTGGGCCCTCGAAATCCACCAGCGTTCTCTGTCATTCTTCAAGCTCCTGATTATCCGGTGGTTGAGGGATCTACATGGGCCGTCACAATGCGCTTCCAAAAGCTTTCTAGCCAAGTCACCGTGATATTCTTCAGCTACTGAAACTTGTCGAAGTTGATGAGTGGAGTTGCTCTGATTTGGCACGCGTAATGCTGACGGAAAGCGAAGTGATAGTCGGGCCCGCACAATGGCATGATCAGAGTTAAGCTGCGTACACCAGAAAGAACGACAGGCTTAAATTGACGCTGTCCATCGGTAACTGATAACCACATGGTCCAACTGAGTCCATGGGTGTTGCTGTTGGTGGCCTCCAAGTAACACGATGTGAGCGTTTGTGGTGGGAGTTTCCACCGGCCAGGGACATATGATGATCTGCACACAACTGAAGCAGTCGCTCCCCATTATCCGTATGCTAAGCACAGACTCCAAATCTACCACACAGTTTCGCTTCTTCCGGACTTATTCGTCCAACTTGGGAATTCACATCACTCGCCAGGATTACTATATCCGCCTTCCTTGTTAACCGAAGCAGTCGCGACAAATCTTGATAAAACCCGTCCTTTTCAGTCTCAGAACTGCAATCTGTCGAGACACACGATGATACGACAAATAAACACCGTTTACCGCATCGACCTGCGTTAATCTCAGTTGAGCCAGACAACCGCACAGCGCAGACAGCTGTTGACAGGGATCCAGCCCAGTAAGGCGCCTTTCGCTTTGGGGTTGAGTGCAACTCCCACACCGTAGATAACACGAGCACGTGCGTCAGGATCACCGGACACCCGAAGAGTGAAATGTGGAAAATCTGAGTTCGTCCTAAGCGTCTTGAGGTGCGCGACCGAATTGGAATCTTATATTTGTGTTTCGGAGACACAAGATACATCGACAAATAGGGGAAGCAAGGTTTCAGCAAGAGATGCCTGTTCCCCGATTTGACATAGGGTACGGACACTAAAGTTTGCAATGTGGATCAGATCTTTTGAGTTTAGTAGGTGATTATTTTGGTTCATTTTTCTGGGCGACGGTTTGGACACGGAAGAGATGCTAGGGGATTGACGGAGGGGTTGGTGGCACTGCATCGTTGGACAGGTCAGGAGGGGGTAGAGGGAAAGGCCGGTGAGCAGAAAGCTGCAAGGGCGAATGATACTTCCCGGTTGCCCAACCCGAAGAAGGGGTTTGGTCGAGGTACCCCACCTTGAGTCTTTTACTCAAAAGTCTGACCCACAAGGAAGCAGTTGTTAGGGTTTTCTTGGGGGACACAACCCCGAGTCAATGATTCAATAGCCTGACCCACTTGGCTGTAGGAGGCCGGCCTGGCCCGAAGACGCAGGGAGTAAGGCATTACTGTCTAACTCCTGGTGCAGGTGCCTTTTAAGCAGCGCCAGACTCTGGTTTTAAAAGTATTTCGACCGTATTGAATAATGAGCCGGCGGTCATGGTTTTCGGGGCCAACCTGCCCTTCTTCGGGGGAAGGCAGCATCGCTGCTTCCATAAATATGGATATGTTGGTCGTCTGGGGGAAAATTCTCACTGCCTTCACACTCCTACCGCAGACGACAGTACGACTTTACCTCCAGGCCGCCTCGTGATATGATTGCTCGCAGTACGGGGACTCGCTGTTCTTAGTCGGGCTGCTCCCACTTGGCTTTATTGGCATGGTTTAACCTTTAGGAACCGAGTTCCAGCCAGTATAGCCCGCAGAATCATTGCACAGGATCATTGCAGCACAGAAGCCCGACCACCACAAGGTGACAGCTTTTGGTCGGGTACCGACCAGATAGCAATCGTCGTTGGAGGCAGCCTAGCTTTCCTAGTGGAAGTAAGTTTGGGACTAGGGCGCACCGCTCTCTTCTTAAAAACGCACCCCCTGGGGGACAGCGTCACATTGAAAACAAGCACAAACACACTTTACAGAAGCTATGCAGTTTCCAGAGTTGATAAGAAAAGACAACCGAGAGTTGTATGTGTCACCAATTCAGCCTGGATAAAGGCCGGTGCCTCAAACGAGAGCTGTCAGGCGATCAGATCATCGGAGAACAAGCATTTTTGCACCATCACTAGCAAAACAGAATCTAAACTTATCGCAACTGCAGAGGAGAGTTGCCGAAGGCAAAACTTACTCGGATCGGGGAACCAGTTGTTCCAAAAGCTTGGGTAGAGCTGTGTGCAAGATCTTCAACAAATGCAACTCAAACTGCAGGGATTCCAACGAGTCCCACAGGCGTACAAATTCGAAAAGTTGATTGGAGCTTCCGCTGAACGTGCATAATTCCGGAAGACCCGTCAGCATGAACACGCGAGATAGTGGAGACGAAAATGATCCTGAAGTTAGTAAAAGTAAAGTTACTGCTGTTGAAGTACATCAGAATGAGAACTTGTCAATGCTAAGAATCCTGCCAGAATGATTGACGAACACGCATACTAGTACCCGTGGAGCATTCCAATGGCGTGAAAACCAACACAGAAGTATGATGTAAACACACTTTTTGAAAAAAACGCACATAAACCATTCACCACTAGCATGAGGGCGGGTTGCACCTTTCCAAGATTTGGACACGTCCGGTGATTTAATTTAATTTACAGCTTCATTGAAAGCCTTTTAAGACTCTGTCACGCCATAGAATTTGTTTTTGAATTATGAGGTTGAAGCATAGGGAGGGCTATTGTATGCTTTGACAAACTGTTGCAACCCAGCTTAGTATGTGATATCACGTTGTGCCATCCTGCTGAATTTTAGGTCATATCATAGAAAGGCAGGTAACATTTAAAACCGGACCTGCCCGAACCAACCTCTCGCTTGCAGCTAATTGGCTAAGTATTGTCCTGCTCTTGTCCAACGGATCTTTCAAGTCTGTAGCTGAAATAAAAGTGTCAACATCCAAAGCACTGTGTTTACTGGCTTTTCTTGAGGAACGAGACAGTATTTCATGTCTGCATCCTTGCGAAATTGCCGAACCAGTAAATACCCAACAGTAAATGTTGGGAAAACGTGAAAATTCCATGATGCAGTGGCGCTGTCACTTAAGGATCCCTTGTCTAATACAGCAGCATGGCTTCACTCAGCTAAAATCTAGTGTGACCGAATTCGCAATGGAGAGTATAAAGGTTCTTCCAGATTTCACTGGAAGCGGAAATTGGAGAAATGAGCTGTAAACCTAATCTACTCCTCATACACAATATTGTCGTCATGCGTACCGAAGAAGCCAAACACTCAGATATCCCAGGTACCTTTGTGCTTGCTGCAAAGCGACCTATGAGATGAGTGGTCATATAGATAGAGAGTTTGCATGTCACAATAGTTATCCCGCGCTAAACTAGTCCGGGGTAAAGGAATTTCGCGCTCTTCCCGTGGATTTATACCATTGGTAAGGATGTGCAACAGGTGTTTGGTTTAGCGATACATAAACGGACTGTAGCCCAACTATCCAGCATGGTTGGTGTAGAATGTGACCATGATTGGCAAAAGGGACCAGCCGTGAAGGTGGCCGACTACTTCTATCGGCCGCTAGTTACTTTACGGTCACCTGATTGTTCAAGGTCAAAAACTAGCCTATAAGAAGAAAGCTGTGGCTGAAAATAGTGTACTGTGCTTAAGGAAGATCACGGAACTCAGTGAAATCGAATAGTAGACTATAGTAGACTATGGCAACGCAATCGCGGTTTTACTATTTACCGAAGAGTATGGAGTGCAGAAAACGTCAACTCACAATGACTAAGAAATCGATAAGCTCAACCGGGGAATATCGAGGCACCTAGGGATGAGGGAACTGTAACAGATACGTACCCATGGATAAGTAGGCGTTCATCAGCTGACAAGAAGAAGGTAGGCCTTCCACGTCACAAGTCTGTTTTGGCTTCACGGTGTCGAGCCAACATCCAAGCGGATCGATTGCGGTTCCTTCGGTGTCCTCTGCAGCCTCATCCAGATTGCTTTCTTTTTCAAAGCGTACATGGGCCAAATGCAGTAGATCACGCAGGCGATAAAACCTGGTGAACATAGACCTCATCCAACTGAGTTGATCCCCATCCAATGTGTCAATGTCTGCGACGGATTGCAAGAGAACAGAGGTGACTATGTAAAAGTAGACTAGAACATCGTGATGACAAAAAACCGTAAATTACTGAATACGGCATGGTGGATCATAGTAGGTTCGATTTTTTTAGGCGGCACAACGTACAGCGGCTCCTTCGGAGAAGAGGGTAGTTAGCCTCTTCTTGGGGAGTGTTAGCCCCTCAATGGAGGCTCGCACACTGAATGGTTGCTGAGGGAGACCGCCTTGGACTCTGTGGAGCAGTCACTATTGGGGAGGTGATGTACATTCGAGACTGTTGATCGACAAGCCATGGAAGAGACAACTTGCACTGCTGGGCCATGAAACAAGCGGTAGGACAAACAGAAGCGAACTCACTGGTGACATCAATCAATTGGATGAAGCGAAGGAAACAGTGTCGTGTCGCTTCGTACTTTTGAACCAGACATCTGGAAAGCGTTCGGTAATCCTGTCCAGCAACGAGCTGCAAAAACAAACATGCAGGTGAAGTGGAGAAGCACCGGTAGAAGAACCCGGGAGAAGACAGAAAAGAACGATAACCCATGCAAATTCTTGTGCAGCCTATCTTGAATAAGGGAATCACAGCAAAGGTACCCTGAAAAAACGGTGAGATGAAACTAACAAATCAAACGATAAAATCATCTAGGGTAACATGCGCATATACTACTCTTACAGCCAAGGTGTAGTATCGCAGTTTAGACAGGTTGACACAGTGCTTAGTTCGCAAACCGATTTTCCTCGTTCTAAATTACCTTATCAAGTAAAATTTCTTATTGGTGCGCTTAGAATGGGAAAAAATAGACGGGTTTTTTGTGCGCAGTAGCTTACATCTTCGACCGTGAACACGTTTCAAACTCGTCATCTGGGATTAGAGTTGGGTGTGTTTTCCACACCTCAGCCGAACTTGAAACTTCTCGTACCCCAGCGTCTCGAGTGATCCAACCTAGGTTTGGGTAACCTGGTAGTGTCCCAGTCCTCGTACTTCCTTCGGGTGGCATGGCAACTAGACACCGAAAGGGCGTTACAGCTGAACAATTTTCTTCTTGTACTCGAGCAGGTTATGTGAAAAGCGCTGCCGTTGAGCCAAAGAAAAAGTTCGTGAGTCTGTTAGTGTGGTGGTATTTAAAGCTATAAAATATAGGAACTGTCAGCTATCTGATAAACCTAGCTAGAATGGTGTGAAATACTTTGTGCGTTGTGTACCGAAAAAACCACAACCGAAGTTTCAGTCGATATACCTGTGTATACAACTCGCGTTCAAAATTTGCGGAAACAGTAGTGCTGGGAGTGAAGTCGTAGGACTTTAGAGCCGCATTCAGAGGTAGTATATTGGACTCGTATAGTTTTACTGCCTCGACAAGTCTCTTCTCGAAACATACACAGACGGGTTTACAATCGGGGTTCTCTTGCTCGGCGTAACAATGGTCTTTATCGATAGGCTCGTGAGACGCGAGCGTCGAACCATTGTTTTGTTCACTGTTGTCCACGGTGGTAGCCTTATCGTCAAGAAGCAACTGTCGTCTAGTGTCACTGGAACCTGTAAGGCCGGAATAGCTGGGTACTGAAGCAGGAGATATTAAATCCAAAGTAAAAAGCCCACCTTGATTCTCTTTAGTATTGAGGATGTCCGGGGTGATATATGGATCAGTGTGTTTTGTTCTGCAAAAATATCGCGAAGAAACGGTAACCAACCTAATCGGTTTCCTTGTTCTTTCTGGTTCTGTCCTGTAAGGAGCCATCTGGTAGACAGGTTTGTACGAAGATCGAACAGGGGGACGGGGAACTTTCGAACCCCTCTTTGGTAGTGAGTTCGGACAGCGCACTGTCTTTGACGTCCTGGCTGGTTCATTTAAAAATCTCGGTTGTGGTGGATCTATTTTGTCTTCCGTAATTTCTGCCTCTTTCCTCACGTTGTCCGATGGGCGAGCCGTTGACCAGACTAAAGAAGCCTTCTTTAACGCATTTTCAACCTCTTTCAAGAGTTCGTCTCGGTTACTTTCTAGCCGCTGCTGAGCTTCCAGAATGGGAAAAATGCAGGGACATGTACCATAGCTGTTTTATTAAATACAGTCAGATGAACAAATTGATTACCGCAACGGTGACTTCCGTTTAGGATTGTTAATGGCCGAATCAAGGAGACTCAGATGACGTTCAAGAGTTCGAACAAACAGAAGTAAGAAACATGGCACTGACAACTGCGGATCCATCAACGTAACCAAGCAGCATAAGTAAAATAACACTCAACTCCGGCGAATGTGTGATATAGCTAAAAGATTGGTGGGAGGAAACAACATGCATATGATTGAGTACCGAGAAGGAAATGAGGGCACAATTATAAGCCTCGGAGAAATAACTGAATGGACGTCGACATGGAGTAAAACCAACATTAATAAACCAGATCAACTGTTCGTGTTACCACCAGGAAGAAGCACTACGAGTGAGATACTTCTGGACCAACAGTAGGAAGAAGTGAACACCGAGACTTCCACGGAAAAGGGGCCAAAGCAGATACCTTCCGATTTGCAGCTTTCCGTAACCTCGGACTTCAAAACAAACTGCGAAGGAGGAAGTCCACGGAGCTGCCATGAGAAAACAAGTGATGCATTTGGTGGCGGACCGGATCGACGCCTCAAATTCACGGAATGAACTTGCAGCCCTCGCCGGCCAGGTCCTCTAGCTTAGATGGCAAATGAGCGCCTCCACTTCGAAGATCAAGTACAAAACTCCGATCTAAGCGGCAATGAGGAAACAGCTTGATATAACAGCAGCTGACCGACAACGACAAGGGGAAACTTTGTCACACCGCTAAATACGACCGGCATATATCGGTGGTTGGAGACCTTGACAGACGACAGCATACCACAGTGAGGGGCGAGCCCGTACCATAAGCCTATCTGCCTGTCCTAGACGACACTGTTTTCTTACTATAATTTATATTCATTCTTTCCAGTTCCTAGTAACCCACTTATTTCGTTTGTGGTTATCCAACTTGGGTGTGAGCTATTCACAAGCTTCGCTCGAATCTGAAATTGGTGACTGCAACTGAATGGAAACATAAAAAAGGTCCCTTGGCCACAAACCCATTCTGAAGACTCTGAAGCCAGTCTCTGAAATCTGAAAAAAAATTTACGTTTATTCTCACTGTCCCACTAACGTCTTTCACTTGTGTGGTCTTCCGGGAACGGGTTTTTCAGAATCCAATAGTTTTCGCGTTTGGCCAGACAATTTTGTCTGCGAGCTCAAAGGATATGAGCTAACGTTCCGCGAGCATATCAACCCACAGGGCATCAAAGTTAAGAAAAGAAGATTCAATAACAAAGCTAAAAATCGATGAGAGAAATCAGCCTTGACCGACCCCACTAGATGTGAGGAACTCAGACGCAAGCTTACGGTTGCATCTACAGGGACGAGCGTGCAACGCTTTTATCAGAGAAGAATTTTGCTGGGACACTTGGGCCACCAAACACTGCCGTATTCCTGTACTCGACAGCCGAGCAGCCTTCAGATCAGCAATAGCGTCGGAAATTTGTCGCCAGCACAACTGCTTCACAGTGATCACCTCATCCTCGGTCAGGGTGAAACTCAATCTAGTCCCCAAAGATTTGTCTCCGCCTTCGATCGAACAAACTGTGCAGGGAAATGCTACGGATCACACTAGATGTACATTAGTATTTATCTTCATCGCACCATCTTGACAGCAATATACCAGTCAATCCAATTCAATTTATCAGCTATAGACTCTGTGTCATGAGCACACTGGTTCCAGCTGCTATAATTTCGATCACCGGAAAGTGGGAGAGTGTGGGACAGACATCCAAGCTTTGGAGGCGATGGTATGTTCAGTTGGTTCGGGAACTGTATAGCTACGCCATAGCTTTGATGCACAAGCGCCAATGACTGCGCGATTGGGCTATTTTTGCCAGTGCCATTAACCATTGGTGGGTTGAGTTCCGAGGTCCCCATCCAGGAAGGCGGCAGTTGTCGACCCAACTCAGTTTACTGGTTAGTGTCTTCATACTTCGTTTCCAGGTCATACACTGTCCACCTGTCGGTCGCTTCCACTCAGCACAGGGCTGGGCGAAAAGAGCCCTGTGGGGCAGACGGTCTTCTGGCAAGCGGAGTACATGTCCTAGCCAGCGTAATTCATGGGGTGTGAGTAATTCATCTATCGCGGGGGAGTTTCTTCTTCCTAGGATCATCCGGCGTACCTTAGCATTTCTAGTCCGATGTTCCCACCAAACCCGACCAATACTTCGGAGACACTGATGTTCAAACACTGAAATCTTTCGTATGTCCTCTGCGCGTAGAGGCCACGTCTCTGATTAATAAGGCAGTCTGGATCGCAGTGCCGCAGTGTGAACTCTGCCCTTGACAAACTGATGTCATGTTGGCGCCAAAGGAGGTTTCCGATTGGATAAGTAACCTCATCCCCACTCAATCCGGCTGCCCGGGTAAATTGCCTACCACTAATATGCCGATAATACTGATGGGATAAAACCTTACTACAAATTGGGAAGAAAAGGGAAGGGTAGAGGCCTAATGTAAAAAGTCCTACGTCCTTATGGGAAACGATCAAGAATAAGGTGCCCACAAATTTGAGAAACAATAAAATAAATACACCTGAGCATCACGTCAAATTGAGGCGCAATCAGCTAGGTTGATCCAGCGTCCTTTGCGGAATCTCATCCGACATAAGCCCAGCACACGACAGGTGAACTTTAGTTAATCAGCCCTGTTAGTACAGGACGGCATGCGCTCCACTGTGGTTGGCTGCACTGCGCGTCTAGGAAGGTTTCCACCTATGTGCAAGCAGGATTACGTGGGAACTAGTCAGGAAGGCCCGAAGATCCCATAGCGCTGTTTGAAAACAGCTGCCTTCATTTCACGCTGCCCTGTCGTCGTCTGCCACTCGCGAATCGAACCCCAACCGTAACTTAAAAACCTTGGGTTGACGGTGGTTAGTGATACAAGCACCAACCACGTTAACCTGGCAAATTTAGTCTGCTACTCCAACGGTTCTGATTCGTTACCAGGTACCGCTTATGCACCACTTCGTGGCGTACTAACTGCAGCCGACCAACTCTTGCTAAGCTACGGGTACATCGGTGATCAAATGTTTGAATACCTCGAATCGAACGAGCCACGGCTAACAAATATAGAGTAAGACAGCGCTAACGGTTGACCCGTGTGCGCGGCTCTTTGATTCCAGTGAAACCATGAATGGCGAAAAGTGGCGAACGCTGCCTTCGTTACCCGCGCATTGAATTCACCTGTTGTAGTACAACCGCAGCTTGTGCAGGCAGCATGAAGTGGTGGTTGGGACTCAGTGCTACAACGGGCTACACTGACTAGGACTTCGTTCCACAAGGTGCAAACATGCCAGAATAGAAAAGATAAAAGATAATCGTCCAGCAGTAACAGCCTTTCGGTGACTAGCTGCCATGCCACCCGAAGGAAGCACGATGGCTGGGATACTGCCAAGTTGCCCAAGCCTACATGGAAGTCGAGATGCAGAGGTCGGGTTTGAACCAAGGACCTTCCGGTCAGTAAATTCGCGATCTAACCATTGAGGCATCTCGCCAGGAAGTCCAAAGGGGAGTAGTCAGACCAACAGCAGCGAGATTTAGTAGTACGAGTAATTGTATTACGAGGAAGTCTGGGAGTAAGGTCGTACTGTCATCATCATCATCGACAGCATCAGTGTTCAACACTGATGATTCGCTGCCATATTGTCCTCTGCGATGAGAGTGTGGATAAAGTAAGACGTTTTCCCCCGGGTGACCTGCATGTCCCTATTCACGGAGGCACCGATGCTGCCTTTCCCGAAGGACTCTTTAGAAATAGTAAACCCTAAAGGCCGCACAAGTTGATCACCCGACAGTTGACCCCCACCACAGGGGAGCTGTTCAAGACGGCCTCAAAACAACTAAACATTACCATGAAATCGATGCAGCTCCAAACGCACCTGCTCGGCACGGCAGCATCTGTGTTACTCCATGCGCCCTCGGGTTAAGCTATCCATATGCAACCGAACAGGTCAGACTACTGAGTTATCTGCTCCAGCAGGATCCCAAAAGAAAACTCCATTGTGCTCTGCCTCGCAAGTCAGGCTTTGGAGTCAAAGGCTAGGGTTAGGATCCCATAACGACACACTACATCATCCCTCTGATGATTTGTGAATCAAACTTTGGAGTCAGAGGTTCAAGGTGGGTTACCTCAACCAAACCCTTTTTCATGAGTTGGGCAACCTGGAAGCCAGTTCAACCTGCCCACACAGTTCTTGGTCCACCGATGATCCTCCACAACCCCTTCCTACGATACAAGTAAACGCTGCCGGATCATCTGATTGTCAGTTATCTGCCCATTAGAAATAAAGAAAAACGCTGCTAGATCCACGAGATCCTTTCTACATAGGAGCTTTCACTGTCCGTACTCTGTGTCAAATTGGTGAACAGGCAGTTCTCGCCAAGACATTATAATCCCTTAAAATTGATGCATGTTGTCTATGACTATCAGACACCGGTGGAGGGCTGCAATGCAAGACGGAGCATCCAACCTGATTCTGACCACGACATAGTGCGAGCCCGCCTGAAAGTTCGCTCTCCTTAGGCACTAGCAAGTCAGGAAGAAGCATACCGCAGCTCAATCTGAGGAAGCTCAGCTACTCTCTACAGTAAACCAACACTATACCGGTAACGGGCACATACATGAAGCATGGTAAAATGTGAAAGCCATTTCAGCAGCGTTCAAGGCCGTACCTGATATCTGGATATCGTCGAGATCACTTGCTCTGTTTGATGCCAGTAGGCAACACGTATGACGGCACACGCAAATTACTCAAACACCAAATAGTGAGGAACCTGTGGAAAGACCGAGAGCTCTGGTAGACAATGAAAGCTTACGAGACGGAGAAGGATGTTGCCACCAGAAGCAACCACGCACTATACCAATTAATACGATCGACTGGCCAAAAGCGATGGCCAGTGAAATGCCAAACCGCCGACTGGAAAGGGGGACAAAACACTTCAAGGAACAGTTTATCTGGCCCACAACCCTGGAGACGGTGCACGCGGGCGAATGGAATGTAAACCTCAATCGTCTGTCAGAAGAAGAAATGAAGTACAGTCTCCCTGCAAAAGCGTGAGAGGGCACCAGGACCGGAAGGTCTATATTCAGCCCCCTTCAAAGTCGGCGAACTCCTGGTTACTCATCTGACAAGGCTCCTTGGTGTGATATGGGGTGAAGGAAGTGCCTGCAGGATGGGACACATCGACAGTCACTGCTGTCTTCAAAAATGGTACGCGGATGCTGTGCGAAAGCCACCGTGGCATTAGCCTGTTGGGTGTGGCCCTTAAGGAGCTCTCTGGTTTCATACTTCGAAGGTTGACTGAACAGAAGCAGGCAGTTCCGTGAAAACCAAGCTGGGTTCCGTCTTGAAAAAGGATGCATCGACCATGTATCTACTCTCCGAAAGCGACACTACTCCGGGCAACAAAATATGGTGGTCTTCCCTGACTTCAAAGCTGCGTTTGACTCTGTGGACCATCAGGTGCTATGGCAGTGTTTTCTCTGTAATTTTTAACCCTCCTTGAAGTGCTATACGCCGTTCTTTGTGGGCTCATGAAGATCTGCAGTAAGCTCTCGTCTGGGTTCATTACATCTACTGGTGTCGGGCAAGACCGTTCCATTTTACCTTTTCTCTTCAGCCATTGATACGATCACGGAAGATTAATCCTAGCCCCTAATACCTGTAGAGTTGAAATGCTCCTTGGACGTTAGATAGCACAAATCGAGTGGTCAGACTATCTAGCTATTCTTGGATGTGACGCCGTCGTAAT
The DNA here is from genome assembly GCA_004794785.1 of Opisthorchis felineus. Classification (NCBI taxonomy): domain Eukaryota; kingdom Metazoa; phylum Platyhelminthes; class Trematoda; order Opisthorchiida; family Opisthorchiidae; genus Opisthorchis; species Opisthorchis felineus. Next base: position 343,402 of record SJOL01009025.1, read on the forward strand.
ATAGACGATATTAAGTTGTCTAAATAACGATGCCTCACGGTTTGGAATGCGCTTCACACATGAAAAGTGCTGCTGTAAAATTGGGTGGGTTGGGACCCAAACTTTATGCTTGCCGATGGCCGATTGAAGTGGTAGACAATTTTGTATACACGAGCACTTGTATGAGTCCCGGTGGCCTAGATAAAGACTGTACTTCCATCTGCATTGGGAAGACCAGAGCAGCTTTTGTCAACCTGTATTACATTTGGCCTACACGTGACATTAAATCATCTATCAAGGATCGAGTCTACAACTCTGGTGTGCACTCCGTTTTGTCACATGGGTCAGAAACCTGACAAATGCGACCTGATGTTATCATCGGTGTCTACGGAGCATTTCCCGAGTCCGGTGAGAACACAGGATCAGTAGAACTGAAGTATGTCGAATGGTTTTCAGAAGGAATAACTCGCCCACAACGGATAAACTGATCACACTCCATAGGTTGTGCTAGCTTGGTCACGTGCTCCGTATGCCAGTCGACGGATTTCCTCAAGGAACCCTTTTCGTGCAACCACACGAAGGGTGGAAACGAGCCAGGGGAGGTCAAACAATGACTTAGCAGCGAATTCGGAAAGCCATTACCAGTAAACTCAGCCTCGCTGAGCCACTGACGTCTCCCTGGATGGGGATGCCGAGACGGGACACAGCAATCGTTCGACACTTACAGACCCAGTCGCGCGGTCAATGGCGTGAATGCGTCCAGGCTGTTTGTCTTCAGTGCATAGCTTTCCCTCACTATCTCCCCAATGAAAAGTCCACTGACATGTGAACCGACCAACAAACTCAAGGTCTTCATTATGACGTTTCAGGGAGGCGTATAATGAAAAGAGAATTCGCACTTTGAAGATAAAAAGCCGAAACATCGGACCAGCTACGATATGCATCCTCCTGTAATTTACGCGGACAAACAATCGCCAAACAAAATAACGATGTTATACACATCATCTGTGCCCATGAATCTCTCTCCAGACGTGAATTCTACATCTATACTTATTTATTTATGGTACATTGAACTGTGCACCCCATGGTGATGTCGACGACGAGGTTGAACAGAAAAGGACGAAGGATACAACCCCGACGAATTCCACTAGTTATCAGGAAGTTTTTAGGCAGTCCCAAGCCCACCGGAGGTATGGGAATAAAGGGCAAGAAGAATGCTTACGAAGTTCACGGGCATTCTCCTCTGAACAGAAATATTTAGGACAGCTAATCTAGCCACAGTTGGAAGCTCCCTTAAATTCGAGGAAAAGCACAATTGTTGGTGGCCGCATAAGTCACACTATTCAACTTGACGCAACATAAAGATATGATCAGTACACTCTCTACCGGATCAAAATCCTGCCTGCGGGTCGCGCACTTGTGTCTTAGGTGAGGAGGATAGGCGTCGCAATATGAGGGAAGCCAATAGCCGTGAGACTTATGACACTATAGTTCCAACAGTCGGTTTGGGCACTTTTTTGGAACACGATACAACCACCGACCGGCTTCACTTCTATGATACGCGTTCATTTTTTTTTCAAATATGTACGAACAACATGGACAGGACGGAATACAGATATTCTGTTCCATCTCTGAATAATGCTCTCTGATTGAATGCTTGGAGGTGTAGGCACCTCAGAATGCTTGATATAGGCAGGCTCTGGGTCCCCTTCCTCACCCACTCTTTTTCTCTTATTTTAACTCTAGGGCTTTAAATATAATTAAATGAGCTTTATGGTTGTACGACAGTGAAGCATCAGTGTCAACACTGATGTTGCTGTCTTTGACGATTATAGCTGCGGGACGATAAGTGGTCACTGTAATTGTGGGGGAAGGATGGCTCAGTAATTAGAGCGCAAATTTACGGGCCGGAAGGTCCGTGGTTCTAACCCGACCTCTTTATCTCGACTTCTCCTGTTCAGGCTTGGACAACCTGGCAGTATCCTAACACTCGTGCTTCCTTCGGGTGGCATGGTAGCTAGGCACCGAAAGGGTGTTACAGCTGAACGAACGATAGTTGTCTTGCCAATATAAGCGATGTTTGCTTCGGTGTACTTAGCTGGACCTCATCCGACACCAAAACGCTGAAGGTGTTTGTCTTGTGCAGTAGTTGACGAATATCCTCCTCCGTGAAGACCAAGTCGGTTAGAGGCCGTTCGTAGATACGCCTTTCCAAGATTGAATGTGATGAAGTGGCTGGAGCAGCATACAGGCGTGCATAATGTTCTCTGTCGGCTTCAGATACCACTATTGGGTTGCCCGCTGGTTCACTGTTTCTGTCCCTCAGGGAGAAGGCGGTTAGCTTGTTTCTTCGGCGGTCTCATGCACCTAAATAGGACGTTTTTTTCGGGCGGGGCCTAGTGTCACGACCTGTTTTTTTTATGTTCCACTGGCGGATTCCTGATTAACAGCGGTTCCACAACATAAGAAATACCAGCTCATTTCCTGAATTTAACCTTTCGAGTAATAGTTGGGTCCTCTTCTTTTCGGTCAGATTCCAGTCCGTTCGACTGCATGCTAGTTTCTTTGGGACGAACACTGCATCAGCTTCGTGAATTTTCTGGGCAATGGTCCTGTGTGTCTTCTCCACTGACGCTGGTCCACGTTTAATTTGATCAAGGGAGATACGCATGCCTGAGAAGTCTGTGCCACAGAAGTTTCGAAACCACGTTGGAGGGCTTAGCAGCAGATGGAATCGAAAGTGAGTGCACAGTGGTCTCTATGTCCCAGAGAAGCTTTAATTACCACTTGACCAAAGAAGTGTCTTCGGTTAGTGATAACCAGATCCAGTAGCGATGGCATTTGGCCTGCGTGGTGTCTGATGGGTGCGACGGCATGCTGAGTCCAAGTGCTCTGATGAACGACTTTAGCCGATGCATAATTCCCACTATATTTGGTGCGCTGGAACTCCATCCAGAAGGCCTCGGGAGCGTTAAAACCACCTACCAGCAAACGATGCGTAGTGGTAGCTGGAGGAGGGTTGCTCAAGGTTATGTATGAGAAACAGGTGGTCTCCATTCAAACTCATCATCCTGTGGGTGCCCACGTATGTTTTTTCGCTTTGGAGTTGTTCTCCATGTTATTTCCACAGTACCTCCAACTGCGCCTTAAAATGTATCCAATATACGGCTTCGAAAGCCTGACATCACAGTGATCACTACGAGCGCCCTGACTTCATTAACCGTCCAACAACGCGAGGAAATCACCCGGCTTATCTCACAGTAGTGAGTGATCTCTCAAGGCACAATTGGGCTTTAACATTCCGAAGACGACAATTGTGTCACTTTCGAATTCCGCACTTTCAAGGTCACTCAGTAGCTGATAAAAATTGGGCACATTTGGAGCTGATTAATAGGCTACAGGCTATATCGCAATCGGTCAGTTGCTATCCGGACCAGACTAAGGTGAGTTCAAGACTATGTCTGAATCCTACATGAGCCCACTCTGGGCTGCAGTTATCCTAGCTTAACAGACCAATGTGAAATGCTGCAGAGCCCTCCGCTCATCCATCAATTTAGCTGTCCATGTTCACCGTAATGAGATTGTTTTGGTTTCTGCTAATTTAGATGCCACAGTAATGGTACCCACTAGATCGAAACCAAGCACCTCGTACCCCAGAACACTGTCCAGTGTGTCTGTTATTATTTGAGTACTTAACCTTTCACAGAATGGTTTGCGGAACGAACGCAATGTGATAAGTGGTACTTATTTCCACTGTTTTTGTCCTTTACAAGTATTCTGCTTTCATGGTCTAGGCAAATGGTGTATTGTGTGGAGGCGGCTTAGCTTGAGGCATATGCAAACAGTGCATGAGGACGGAATCAAGTGAGCTGTTTGCACCTCAGCGACAATTAGATGCGTGGTCTGGCCAGTAAGTGAGCAAGCTAGGAAGCACGCAACCACAATTGCTGACTGAACAACCGGCATGGTCGAGTCAGCTAATAGGTACATTAACTGAGAACCAACCGAACCGTCTTTGTTGTTCAACAGCGTTCACATCCCTATCGTCAGGAACGCGCAGCCAAAAGCAAAGTACTCATGATTTTTAGCGTTCAGTTGTTGTGTGGACCAATAAAAGGCTCATATTAACCAATTCGTTTGACGTGGTTGTATTGGTTCAAGCCATAAAATGAGGGAGTGCTGTGTCGCAACGACGGAAGAAGGGTTCAGCTGGCCCGTTGGCCAGTGGGACCTGACTTTCAGCGATTGCTGTAGAGTGTAATTTAGGCAGCCTTGGAAAACTGATGTTCGCTTACGATTGCGTAGTTTATTCCGTGTCACTTTATTACCGCTGCTGCAGAACATCGGGGATGGCTACCTCCTCCGTCGGTTGAATTTGGTGGCAACCGCTGCCACAGAACGCCATTCAGCCGTGGATGGATGCAGGGACCACAGCTTTAACATAGGCTTTCCCAAAAGACAGATGGGTTCAACTAAAATTAACTTTGCAAAATTTTATGGGATACCTTCGTAGCAGTTGCACACCTTGTTGCTGCGTTTGGCGTTCGCTGTGAGTTCTTGCGAGCGTTAACAGTCAGGTCTGCGTAATCTATGTCGTAACCGGAGTGCTATCGGCTAAGTTCGCAGATGCTGCCTAGCCGGTCGAATTGCGGAATTGGATCTCTTCGTTTTGACGGTGTTTAAGGCCAGTAGCTGAGGGCTCTTTGAGGTGTAAAACAGGCCCAGTAACTTCTGAGTGGTCTCACACTTGTACCTCCACAACGGGCTTCTTCCAACAGTTGAGGGCCAAATAAACAGACCAGAGGAGACGTTCGATATGCGGGATGATAACTGCTACGGAAGATGCATAAAATCACTTGATCGCAGGATGTAGAACGCAGTGAAGTACGGTATCATGGCGGCAAACCATGAGAGTCAGGCTGTCCTGCTAGAAAATTGCGCTGAAGTCTTCAGTTTATATAACTCATCCGAGGGTGAACGTGACATTTTGATTACTGGCTGAGTAAAGTGAAGTGCGTTGACGCCGAAAATCGCTTCAACAGCAGATATTCCCGTTCTGAGTAGGCAATCAGTGTGGTTAAACTCTCACGCACTCAGGCATGCATAAATCTGTCATACCCTTATATTTATCCTAGCATATTTTTTATTCCTCCAATTTCGTGCTTTGTGGATGTGTTATCATATCACAGAATCCATCTAGTGCTCAAATGTGGTGAAGAATTTAGTGTTTATTCAATGAAATGCACCAAGTGTTCACTTTTCTTTCTCCCGCTATCGCTGAGTAGAGTCCCAAAGTTTCTTCCAGGAAATTTGTGAGATTTTTGCATGCATTTTTGGGCGAACGAAAGATCCCCAATTCCAAGCCACATCACAAGGGCGTGAGGATATGGAAGTTGGGTTGACCCATCGCTTGCACCACCATCTCAACTTCATTCGTGAAAGCCACACGGCGTTCGTCTGATCTAGGTACATGCGAACGAACAAGTGACATACTGGTCAACCCTTTGAGACTTCTGTTGGGGCTACCCCAAACCCTGCTGCATCAACCGCTTCGCAATGCACTCCACCAGTTCGCATGGAATTCCACCGACGCTTCTACGTCTGAGTCAACCGGGGGACAAGCGGCAAGCGGGGTTATAGATGGGTTTGACATTCGCTTCTTTCCGAGGTGAAGGGTGAAGGCTTCGGAGAATGTTTTACGGAACTTCACTTTAGAATATTCGGCCTCAGCCTGAGCGGCGTTCCGTTCATCCTTCCTAAGGAAACCTCACTGATCTTGCGCAGGAATTCACTAACGTTTTCCTTCGTAAACATTAATTTAGTTTTAAAACTCTTTGTAATTCTGCCTTTCCAGGCTAGATGCGGTCAATTTGCTGGCGCGTGGTAGAAGTCCGCACTGTGCATCCCACAGACATTTGTTTCTGCTTGTGTTGCCTTTGTGGATTCTCCTGATCTCTAAGAGAACACGTATGGCGCAGGCCAATATTTGTTTCTCGGAAGACTCTGAACCTACTTTCACAGTAAATTTACGCTTTCTGCACTTTTCTATTACTGGGTGTTTCACTCAATCGTTACTTAGGGATGCACACCTGAGGAACGACAACCGAGCCATTTTAGCCGCCAAAGAGTAGCCGATGTTGCCATACTCAGCTTGATGGCACACCCGCAACTATTTCCTTCCTACTTTTGACCGTACCCTCTCGCCCATCCGTTCCATTAACTTCATATACGAACAAACTCTTCACCTGGCTTCAGCCGCCTCCAGCTTGCGTTTATTCTAATCTACTGAACCTTTCGTTCGGATTTAACCATGTCGGTGGGCTTTCCAGCTGTGCTCCCCACAAAGTCGACAATTTTCTGTACAGTTTGCGTTCCGGCTTGTGCGCTGCCAACAACGCACTCTTCCAAGGAACTTTTACAACCGACTCCACTACAACAACGACACCAGTGAGTCTCTACAGCATCACCGTTCACCATGATGCTGAAATGCCTGCCACCATTTATCCGCGTTGCTAATCTTTCCACTTCATCATCTCCACTTACGCTTTTTGTGACCCTGGCCAAAAGTTCAATAGTGAAAGGCCACGAGGCCGCAGCGGTGGTTGTATGTTTTAGCCCAAATTGATCGGCTGGATTACGTCAACCCTGCTGCTTCATCTGACCCGTTGTTCTGGTTCCTCATTTTCCTCAGTTTGCACTTTTCTTGTCACGTGTCAGGCAGGACGCTCTTGTTTTGCCCCCTAGTTTTGTTCTTGCCCGCCACCTTCAAATTTTAGCGATCTGATCTTGCTTCAGCCCGATAGTTTCCTCAAAAGAAAAAAAGCATTAGTAACTGTGCTTCCCTGCTCTTGCCGGTTTAGTGGTGACCATGTCTACATCGGTTAGTGCCCACTGATTATGACACTCCCTATTTCGCGCAATCACCTGGACCTACAGATCGCGCAGGCATGCTTTTATGATCATTCCTGATGGTATGCCACCCGCCAGTTGGGAATAAACAGCATTGTTATTATTATTATTGCGCGAGATTCGGGGAGGTCACTGACAAGACCAGACAAGACGTACGAAAGTCTCGATTTCGGTGTGTGGCGGAAGTAACCAGCATTTTAAGATGCCCTACCGCAGTGCACTTTTACTAGTCACCAAACGCTACAATCCAGGAGCTACCCTCCATCCACCTTAGGAGCTAGGCAGAATACATCATTGGGGACTAACGTAAGTCAAAACGGTATTAGCCACCACAAGTAGTGAAGCACGAACTTTGCGGGCTCATGCCCGCTGGTCGCCCTTGCGATGTTTCTGAGGCAGTTTCCATCACGAGACATTTTCAGCTGTACCTCCAGCCATTCAAGGAACAAGAATACGGTTTCTTAATGTGAAAGTACCAGGAAACTCTTGTTGTTGGGCCAGTCTAATAATAGTAATGTGTGCTGTTATGTTTGTTTCCAGGTTTCTGAACGTGAAACGATCTCCTACCATCTTCCGTAAGAAAGGCGCAACATGGATGGACCGGTCTAAGGAGGTCGTCTAACGTGGAAGAGGATGTCGTAGAGCATCGTGGCGTGTGTGGACACATATTACAGTGCTGGCTCAAACTGACAGATTTATGGGCTTTAAACCGCACGCGTGATTCATCAAAATAAACACTGTAAGTTATGGCAGATAATTGTTCGCATTTTTATTGACGATATACCGTTCTTTACACTGAACATGCACCTAAGCTGTTCGTAACTTGGCTTTCTGGTAAACTCTGCTTGAAGCGCACACTTTTGGCCCATGAGTAAATTAGCCAGTCAAACGACCGGCTATTGGGTGGATAGCACTCAGCCACATCTCTCTTTCCAACCTCATACTTCAAACCACGCACGGACAAAGTCAGCTTCAAGGCCGACAGGGGAGGTATCAGAACAAGGTTTAGAACGTCATGGCAGATGCTTCTACCTTCATTTCTATACCGTTAGTGTGCCCGACAGAATCGTTCCACATATCATCCCATGCTCCACCGTGGATTATGAGAGAAAAGCATTTGGCAGACGTCTTCTTTCTCCGACGACCTAGCTTGCATGCCACTGTTATCCAATGGTTCAGCCACAGATTCCAAAAGATAGGAAAACCCCCCGCAACTGTGTTACTCCTTCCCCGATGTCCACCGTATTTTGATTGTGCCAGTTTAGGCATAACCGCATTTGCGTCGGATGATGCCCACTATCAGTGGGACTGTTTCCGCGCAATCCTGAATTCGCACAAATCCCACCAGTCCTACTTCTATTCTGACTGTACCATTATGGTCATGCCTACGGTATGCTACCCCCAGGACGACGTTCTCAAGCTCTGACTGTGGAATGCATAAGAATGGATTACCAACATGCTTCACGCTATTCGCAAGAGTGAAACATGGAGTATCGAGCCTGAGCTACAGAGCATGCATGTATAAAATGAACCGTAGCGGAACCAACTATGAGCTTTGTGGTAATTGCTACTCACGCACTCAGTTTATTTTCTGTCTCCTGCTCAGCGATGCAGGAAGTTCGTCCCTTTAAATTGCTCGTTTGCCCAAAAGCCCTCTTGGTAGTTCTTATAGTCTATCAACTTGGCCGACAAGAATACGTGTTGTGCACCGCAGAACGTCCTGCTGAGTTCCGCTCAACGTCGAAAGCGGGCCCACTTTGTATGCTTTCCGGCAAAACAAAAAACGCAAGTGATTCGTAAGACGCAAACCTGCTTTGCTCACATTTAGCAAGGAGGGTCAAACTAACCGAATGTGCTGATAATTTATCAGGAATGGCCAATTCTACCGTCAGCCCACATGTCGAGCTGGACAGCCGGCTGTAGACTTGATCAGCTTGATCACCGCCTAAATTTCCTCTTCATTACCACCGACCACCCTTGGAGCGGGAAAAGCGCGATCAGAGGCGCGTCGCTGTGTGCCACTTTCTCAAGAAAATTGAGGTGTAGTATATGGGGCCCCTAAGATTGGTTGGGGCTCAAGCCTAGCAACACGTTGAGCAGGTATTAAATAGCAGCCCTATGCTGGGCATTGCTTCAACGCCTGAGGCACAGGGTGGTTTGGACTTCTAAGGATGTGCTCGCTTCTACCTTGGCACTTGGCCTGGACACAGACAGAAGCTAGGGTTCCCGTTTTAGAACCTCTGTCGGTTCCTCAACGTAACTACGGTGCCCCTCAGTAGATTCCCCAAATCGCTAGGGCGAGTCGGGCTTGCTAATCGCGCTTTCCCCAGCTTCTATTTGAATAAAGACTTCGCGCATTTTGCGGACCCCAGCAACAATACAGGAGGGCCTGCTTTCAATGTGACCCCCTTGAGGAGGACTGTTTTGGTCACGGGATTAGGTTTTGGTCATTTATATGCTTTTACCAAATCTCAAAATTCTCCTCGCGACGATCAGTATGCTGAGTCAACCTGCGGAACATTTGTGTGCATGCGGAACAATCTCGGTAGGACAGCTTGCTTGTTATCAAACAATCGAAGTCTGTGGGTTACAGTTGCACTGTTGCCGAGCCGCGTTGTCACGCCGGACTACTCGGAATTGCTCATGAAACTGGCCATTAACAACTTCAGAATGAACTGGGTGCCGAGCTCTCAGCCTGCTTTTCCTTTGTGATGAAAAAGGACCCGTTATTGGGCCATACGCCAAAGCATGCAGCTTTCGAGGCTTTACGAAACTGCAGTGATACCCATAATATAATACGTGTACATTTAAGAAAAGCCAATGCTCATCCGGCACGTGCAATCTTCTCCCAAACCGTTGTGTGCCGAATAAAAAAATTTGCGTCAAAATGTTCCATTTTTCTTTGCAGGTATTATCAAACCCAAAACATCCATTACCTACATTTCTTTTGTTTGAGCAATTTTTGTTGCGCATTTAACTTTAAAGTTGCACCGCCATGAGTGAGCTGGTTGCGGGTCTGACTTCAGGTACGTTTGCTGAGAAATCGGTAGTTTTCCGATTTTTGTCCTTCACAGGATTTGACGAGAGGTTAAATGAGTACAGGGGGATAGCTATGTGGTATTTGTGCGTGAGCCCGGCAAAAATACACCAATCTCGTTTTCCGTTATGAGTGGGTCTACTACGAATAGGCGGACCCCGAAACCAAGCAAAAATCAAGAAATAGGAAGAAGCTAGTGATCTGAGCGCATTTGCTAAGGGCAAACGGTACTCGAAGTACCAGCTGCCCGAGTTGACGCATGGGGAAGCCCGTACACTCGTACCTCAAAAAGTGCTAGCCTGATAAGTATAATGTGGTCATATGACCCTTGTATATGCAACGGTTATGTCGTGGTTCCCCAAGTGACGACATCCTATTGGCAGTCGGTTTCACAACAGTTGGGTGAGAGCAAAATATTTTTAGATGGTGATCTTATCTTCGTTGTTCGATGTTGAAATGCACAACGGAAATTGATAGCGGTTAAACACGTGGTCGCTCAACGGTTTTCCTGGTTAGTGGACATTAAAAACCGGTTTGCAGTTGCTTTATAGCCACGAAGCAACCCCAGGCACGGTTGTTTTATTGGTTCCAGTTATGCAGATGGCCACGAAAAAGGGATAATGGTAGGCAAATATACAGTTAACTAACCGCCCTGTAACCACAAAACCGGGTGATTTCGACGGCCTGTGCCAGTATTTCTATACTCGTAAGGTTCCGATTAAATTTCAAAATAGAACACCATCGCAATTAGTGGTATAAGCATGAAGGCTTTCTCTTGTAAGGAGCTTGATGTTGATCTAGAAGCAGTAAGACACAATTGGTGGTAGCTGCAAATGGTGCTGAATCATGGGCGTTTCCCAGTCACCACCGAAGAATCGCTACTTGATGGGATGTCGCAAGTGTGTGCTGTAGGATGCTTGGTCTAAAACTGGCCATATTGTACCACTTCAAAACCGGAGATACAATTCAAGCTCCTAACCGATGCAGCTCAGGTTAAAGCGTGTCTTACGTTGCTCACGCTAGGCAGATAAACAAACCTGGTTTATATGCAGGGCTGCCATGCCGCGTGGAGAATAAGATCTTTTGTGTTGAGCTATATGCCTTATTTAGCGTTCCAGAATGCCGTCTTCTCGCCTTCGACGTGCTTCACTGCCAGTAAATATGTTCTCGTAATGGCAAAACCGCTGGGCCTGTCGCCGACCTTTTACCATCAAAAATACTAAAAAAGTGTTTTCTATTTTGTCGCTCAGCTGCTTCACCTTGAGTTATTCCGGAACCATTTGTGCCCCTCTGTTGTTTCCTGACGGTTTGGGTAGTTGATGAAACAAGATTTTTTTAAATGTCGCACCGGTCCTCTCCTACACGATGTATATCTGCCGCAGGATTTTGTCGCAACTCAAAATTATCAGCGAGGCGGATGATTCAGATGCCGGTTTGGGCGCCACGAGTGGCGTCGTTAAAATGATGCCTGGAGAGATCCGAGACAAGTACGTCAGTTGAATCTGGTTGAGTGCTCTTTTGTTAATATTGCAAACTTTGAAAATCGTGTAACGTCACGATTATAACACCTTTAGGTTATTGTTTACTGCTGCCAAACTCAAATTATATCATCTGTGAAACTTGTTGAACGTAAGAGCCGTCAAACTTATACCGTTAATTAATTCTGAAGTTAAGCCTTTCATTCTAATGCGTTGCTGGGAAAATATTCAGAGGATTCCAGTGTAAAGAAGTAGGAAACGTTTGGATGCCAGTAGCTATCTGAACACCCCGCCAGACCAGAGGGCCCACAAAACTATTATTCGTGTTTTCAGAACCCCATTTGTGTCGCGGACTCTCGCCTTCTGACACCGTCGGCGGATGTTTTTTCGCGGACGTTGATTGCTGGCTCAATATGAATTGCTGCTGGCCGGTTTATATGGCTTCCTGGATGTCCGAGGCACACAGCACGCCCGTCAACCGTATGTTTTTTCGCGGGCCATTCAGGAGCGATGACGGTGATTCCGATTTGACATAAATTGGCATTTTTATCTGAAAAGCCGTAAGCCGGAAACTTCTGACAGTGGGTGAAAAATTAATTCTAGGAAACAGCCGTGAACGATGTTTCTCAGGGCACCAGGGGCGCTGGCCTCTGAACACCAAGAACAAATGAACGACTGCCGGCCGCATCGCTTGTTAGCAGGGGGCGCTTGTAGTTTCCAGAAAATCACCGGGCCTCTTAGAGCACCCGAGGACTCCCATGAAAATTCAAAATGCCGTTGAAGTTAATTTTGCTTGGTGGTTTTAATGCAGTGACACTGCAACCTCGGGGTTTCGTGGCCGTGAGTACCACAAAACGACAAGAGGTGTACAGATTATCATTTGGAAATCAACGCTCAGAATATAGCCATTGCCCCGGAATTTTTCTTGGTCACATCTGTACTTTGTGGACTTATATAATCTCGCAGCAGCTACGCGCCATGCAGGGATGCCTCCTGTGCAGCAAAATGAAGGCTGCTAGCCTGGTGGACTTGCTTCATCAGCTTCCTGCAGGCGGATGTTTGTCACTTTGTCGAAGTGAACAGTGTGTGGTACTCAACCACGATGTACGAGATAAATCACAGGCCAGCGCGATGCATTCTTTCTAAAGCGTGGGAGAACCTGTATGCTGTTGAGACACTGAATAGGAAACCCGCTGTGCATTCTTGTCCGAACGATCCGTACGATTCATCATGCGCCGACCGCCAGCCGTAATATATAGATATTGTGTAGAAAGTACATTCATTTAGATGAAAAGTAGCAGAGCACAGTGCCACAATTGAGCATAAATCTGACCGCCTCTAGTCTGGGAGAGTTTGGACAAATTTCAACAAACCTGCATACTCTTATAGACCACTTTGTTTTTGAACATATACGCCTATGTATGTTGCATTTTGGATGAAACTTCTCCCATCGCAATATCATGATTTAAGAGAAAATCGCATATGCCTTGCGTGGTGCAGAGCTTAAATATTTGAAGCCACTGTTAACAGGTTGGCTCGCGAAACTATACAATTTACCTCACCTACTTACATCGTTTTCTCCATGTCCAGTGCAGTCGAATGCTGTTGTAAATAGAACGGTTTCGAAATACAGAACGCGAAATATATTCCAGAGGCACCTGGTACTTAAATAAGCAGGCTGGATCAGTGGAACTCAACTAATTTTCGGTACCCACTTGAAGTTATTAACCCGGCCGATCTTGCTCGTTTTGCGGCCCAATGAGGTTGAAATGCAAGCTAATATACCCACTTTTTGACATTTAAAAACTTGATGCAAATTTTGCACGAAAAAAACGTGACAGCGTTCTCACCTTCTCGCTACATTTTCTAAGATTCACAGAAAATTCCATCGTGCATGTGCAGGCTACAAATGAAGATCATGGACGACGTTGACCAGCTAACACTACGGCATGAAAGCTGGCCCACCGACTGGAGCTGTCGAGGGACTCACCCGATGACGCCCCTCTACTTATACGAACCTGAAACCAATAGTGTCCGCGTATTTACCATGAGAGCACTCTGTTAGTATGGTGGCTTGGTGGTGGTCTTTCTTATCCGGTAAATTTGTTTATATGGCCAGACCAACAGCATACTGCAGCCGTATTGGAGACCCGACTGGCTAGAGAAAGGTCGCTGAAACCTAAATAATTGTGCCTAATTGTTGGAATAAGGACGTTTTACAGATACACAAGGTCGCATTAAACAACGAAATTACGCACCTCTGGGCTTTGCTCCGTTTGCACCCTCCAATTTATAAAAGGACTGCAGGGCAATCTGTAAATCGTCTGTCGCGCGTGACGGTTTCCTGTGTATGGCGCTGTCCATCGTATGCACACACCTGAACGCAAAAGCGTAGCTGACGCCATCTAGGTTGACGAATGTCCACAATTAGTTCCTTAATGTGATTAAAAATAAACATTAAAAATAAGCAGCGACTGCTTTCTTGGGAATAGTCGCCCGTAAATTCAGCGACAAGTCGTCGTATTTGCTTATGGCTTACGCGATGTAAGCCGGGCTTGCAAGAGTTGCTTAAGAGAACTTAGCTGTCCACACGGTTGACACGACACCCCCAGAGTTTGCTCGAACAAGAAAAAATATCCAAAGTGGAAGTTATTTTAAGTGAAGAGGGGCACTGCATATATATGAGGAAATGGTTAGATCATCCGGGTAAGTTGGTACTTGCATGGTTTCACCACGCAAATGCAGCGATACAGGTGTGAACAAGATAAGTTTACTCTCCTTGATTAACGTAACTAAAGTTACCGGTACTTTCTGGACTGAGAAATAAGTAAGCACGTATCCCTACATAGCTTGTGAGCAGAATATATTTTGCTGTAAGGGCAACACCATCTACCATCGGTTTATGCTATAATTTGGGGGGGGGTGTCACGCACGTCCAAAAAACGACTGTTGACGCAGAGATTGTGCCACTGAAAAGTACTGGCAGCACATGCCTATGGTGCTGACTGTGTCGGGCGATGAGACCCTCGGTATGAAATTAGAAACAGTTATCTTGGGCAACAATAATGATACTGAAACACACAACCACCTTTATCAATTACGTGACGTAATAAGACTTCGTCCGAGTGTGGATGACAGTTCTACTGTCACTGTAAGCAATCGCAGAATGCCGCAAAAACGTTCGCACGCCTTTTTGGGAGGTAGCCTGCCTCCGATTTGGCAGGGAGTGAGCTGAAGCGCTCGGACAAGTAATCGGGAGAGTTTCATCGCCGACCTTGTGGTCGTAGGTCCTGGTCTATCCAGGAACACCACGGATTAGCGCCCTATGCGGGGCAAAACAAGGAGGACTCCTGCAGCTACCGGGAAGGCACCATGTTGTGGGTGCAAAACTCGCCGACGTCTTTTTTGGATCAATCCCAAATCGTACGTCTACCGCCACCTGCTTCATCATTTCGTTTGGGACGGCTTTGCAGCCCATCACCTTCCTTGGTTTACAGCTAGCCCAATTTGCTCTGGAACGGACAGTCATGCACTGGTGAAACCCTCAACCAACCATTTTAATAGCACTTGCAATTTCCAGCGTTTTTTGCCCCTGTGGACCTTCTTTGCTGTATGCAGTTTAGAGCATCTGCATTTACGGTAAACGAGCCCTCAGGTGCCCGCAAATTTTGACGCTGATAAGTTTAGAGGTACAAAATTAGAGCTGAAATTTACGGCGGGGACCCAGATAAAAAACAGAGTGATTGGTATGGCTGGCTGGACATCAGCCCCAAGGGGATGTTCAGTTATACTTAGAACCTTGATTAGATACGCCAGATGGATTTCCGCTTAAATTTCAAAAGTTTTTGGTTAGTCGCCGTACCGAAGATAGACTAATGGAAAACAGGTAGGACTTACTCAAAATTACGCTGCGGCCACCATTATCCCTACAAAGGAGAAAAGGAGCATCGCAGGAGTCTCGCTGGAAATAAACAACAAGTAAATTAAGTACTAGGGACTAAATAATGTTATCATCCGACTGCTTTGCGTTTCGCTGGATTTATAATAAGCCAAAAAGTAACAGACTGTTAGCGCTTGAGATGTATACGGATAACAAAAGTGACTAATGATATGCTGAAAATAAAGTTTTACAGCCGCCAAATCTCTCTTGTTATGATAGCTTCCACTCACCTCGCTGCCGAGAAATGAATCGCGTAGCTCGGTGCGAGGTGCTTCTACTAGAACCGATCGACGCCCGCTCATTGCGCTCTTCCTTACAATGTGACCGCAGTTGGGCTTATGCTTGGGTTTATCGTCCATGTTCGAGGCATTTTAATTACCACTGTCGTTCAGAACTAATAGGGTGGCCTTGGAGTTCAAAGATAAATCTTCTAGGAGAGCTACAATGGATGTTGGATTTGTTTTGAGATGGGGCCATATTTACCCGTTTGAGATCAGTTTCCATTAGATAGGAAAGTTCTACAAGACCCTTTCAGAGGCGTTTCGCAACATTCGGTGGTATACTCACAAGTACACGATGATAAAGAACAGTAGTAAGTGACTTTTGGTTGGCGAGCTGAACCACCTCCTCGTGGTGCCGACTGGGGAGCCTGGACGCCAGTCTGGGTGAGCTAAGAGTTCAGCAACTCTAGACAGGGCTAACCGCCCTGTTTGGTTTTAATGTGCTGGTTACTTTCGACAATGTACACTACGAATCATCTGGCGCCTCCGCACCAGTTCCAACCAATACGCAGGAGAGACTCGTGGGGCTCACGTGTGAGGAATGTGGCAAGTGCTGCAAATCAAAAGCTGGCTTGGTAGCCCACCATCGAGTTCACAACAATGAAAGTGTTTTTACGAACATGGTCGCCCAATTGGCCTGCGCTGATTTTTCCCGCCTTTTTCCGACGAAGATTGGCCTCAGCCAACATCGCCGGCACGTACACCCCACCCAGCACAATGCAGATAAGCTTGGCCGAGTGAAGTATTCCAGGGCCCGTTGGTCCCAACAAGAGTCACAATCGCTCTTGCGCCTGGCTAACAATTTATATCCGTCGTATGGCACGCTAACTGCGCTGTTCACGAGATTGGAGCAGTATTTTCCTGGTCGATCGGCTATCAGCATTAAAAAACCAGGTTACGGGTGGATAACTGGCAAGCACAACAGGACGAATCATCATCTGGTCGCCCTGATCAAACTATCGGTCATATAACGGCCTACTCGTCAGAAGCCGATGACTGTAGCGTCCGGTCTTAACAAACCATGGATTGCGCCGTGTCACTCTTGGAATCCCATGCTGACAGTTCGCTTGCTAGCTTTGACCTTCTGGCATTTGACCGAGGGTTGCAGTCTGGCATCATGACACCGGAGCGAGTCCTGTCGCTTCTGGACCTCCACGCCTCCAGGACATTTCCACACATCCGGAAAACTGTATCCCGACGTCGTCGCCAGTTAGCCCATCGGATTCCGGCCAACCGAAAGCAGATCCGCCGAGCCAACTACGCCGCCATCCAGACCCCATACCACCAAAGACGGAAAGATGCCGCGTCTGCTGTGCTCGATAGGTCATGGAAGGATCTATACAAAGGTAACTGTAGCCTACCTCTGAACGCCGAGCAGCACTGGAAACAGGTGCTCTCTACCATCCGATTGGAGCTTGATCGAGCCAATTACAGAAAAGGAAGTCGGTCGTACGATCGTTTGATGGGCAATTCGTCCCCAGGCCTGGACAAGCTCATGCCCAGGATGCTCCGCCGGTTCAATGCTAACGCGCTCGCTGGGTATTTCAACTTACTCTTATTATCTGGGTGTTGCCCCCACATGTGTGTCGTGCCCGTATTACTCTAGTTCCGAAGGTCCCAAATCCGACTTCACCGGATCAACTGAGATCGATCTCCATGTCATCCATTCTTGTTCGACGCTTTCATAAGGTGCTTGCTGATCGCTGGAGTCCTAGATTGCAACTGCCCTCACTCTAGTTTGCATTTCTACACCTAGACGGTTGTTTGGAAGCTACATCGCTGTTACATGCCCTGCTTCGTCACTCTTCAGCGACTGCTTCTAACCTCAGCTTGGCGTTTGTTGATATATCGAAAGCGTTTGATTCGGTTTTGCATGACACACTCGTCAGATCTGCCAAGGCGTTTGGAGCATCGTCACTTCTAGTTCGATACATCGCACAGTCCTATGAGAATGCTGTAGCAGTTTTCCCCAATTCTGAGGTCCACTGTCACAGAGGTGTGAGGCAAGGAGATCCACTCTCCCCATTATTGTTCATCATGGCAATGGATGGGGTTCTTGGATTGTCGATGCCGCAACTGGGATATCAGTTCCATGACACCCTAGTAGATGGTTTTGCCCTCGCTGACGACTGTGTCGTGTGTGCGGAAAGTCAGGCTCGCCTTAAAGAGAAGCTTGAAGCTGCTGCGGTCGAGTTGAAAAGAGCTGGTATGAAGATAAACGCCCGAAAGACGAAAGCAATGGTGATTTGTGGGGACAGGAAACATCAAGCGACAGCAGTCTCAGTCGAACCATTTTGCTTCGCCGAGGAAATTATCGCTCCTCTGGGTCCGACAGACACCGTAACATATCTGGGCATTCCCTTTACATTCAAGGGGAAAGGGGTCTTTAACCACCGACAGCATCTGCTCAAACTGCTCGATGAGGTGACGCGTGCCATGTTGAGGCCGCATCAAAGAATGGAGATCACAGGGAACTACCTGATACCGAGGCTGACATATTCGCTCGTGCTCGGCCAAGTCCACCGAAACACGCTCAAAAGGTTGGACAACTAAATCAGGCAATCTATTCGTGGCTGGCTACGTCTACCGAAGATTACCCCGATCAGCTACATCCACGCCGGTAAACAACGTGGGGGACTTGGGGGACGAACAGCGTGAGAGCGCTGTCCATTTGCTGACGCAAAGGCCATACTGGCCACCAAATCTAACCCAGGCGGACACGGGTATATATCTCCAAATAACGGATGTATATACTAAGTAATACGCTAAGAGATGCTCACTTCCAGAAGTTCCTCGTAATTGTATTGCTAGAAGGCTGTTATATTCCGGATAGATCAATGATCGCTCTCTAAAAATCGAGTGGCGCAGAAGGTGGAAAGAAATATTTCAGGGTTGCGATCTTGAATGTAACCACCGAATAGGTAAGCAACATGTGTAGAATTTAGGTTGAAAAGTCCAGCGGCCAAAAAGGGCATAAAACCAAGCGGGTGCCCACAGTATCGACACAGATTGGCTCCATCAGCAGCAGCTGATAAATGAGCACATCGAACTATTTACAGCATTCTAGGGATCACACAAAGGCTATAAGAAACTAGAACGGTATTTAGTTTCCTGCTAAAACGGGGAATATTATCTGACTGCGGAACATTTGCACCGACCTGTAGGGGCAGTCAAGCTCTAGTCTGAGTGGAAGGGAACATATTTTGTTGAAAACAAGTGATGCATAACGAGGTACTTGAATGATAACTGGAACAGAGCTATAGTTATTCGTTTCCATCGATTAAAATCCCACTATGAGGCACAACCTGAGGCGCCCGACGCCGGCCTAAAGCTGGAGGTGCCACCAAAAGAAGCCCTTGATAGAGCACCGAAACGTCGCCTTCAGTGGGACGACGGTGTGCGTGAGTATCTCCAGAGGACCACGGAAGTTAATTGATGTTCCTCTTCTTGATCCCCAGCTTTTGTGAGCAGTGGACCGTTCAGACAATTCCATTTATTTCTTTTAATTTGGATCTCGCATTTTTCTGCTTCTTTATCCATAGGATCTGCGGATTTATTACTCCATGACTCCAGTGAGATTCTTGATATGTACAATGATATTCTGCGCCGGAATTTTGGTGCTCCCCTGTTTTCTATTAAATATTAGCCAGCTTAATCGTTGCCCTATTTGAAAAACAATGTATCAGCTCGGCTGCTGATCAGGTTACAGCTAAGCTATCCGGCGAGCTTAACACATGCCTAGAAAGCACTCCGTCACCACGCGAATAGATATCGTTAGTGCGTGTTTGAAAGGGGGATTCCTCCACCTCCACAGGGTTACTGATTACTTGAGAATTGTATGTCAATCTGATTGGTCACACCGGATCTGCTGCGGTCCGATTATCCCGTCTCTGGTTGGTTGGTTGAGTAGCACCATTTCAGTAGATCTGCTCATTTTTTTCGATCAACCTACTCAGTTTGTACATTGTTTACCATTTCATGCAGTTTTCATATCACTTGGCCGGTCATTTGGATGATAATTTTTTTCAGCAATTTTCTTTTTCGCTCAGGTTGGCCCGTTTGTCACTTCTTATTACGTTGTGGCTCTCAACCTTTTATCAGTCTTCCCAAATGACAGATCAGGTTGCGAAAATTAACTGCCCCATTAAAAGCCACATAAGTACAAGCAGAAGTGGAGGGATCACCCACACAACTGCGCACTGCTGATGTCTCCTTGCATGGTGATGAAAAGTTTGCGAGTTAGTTGACGAGGTGGGCAAGCAGATCAACCGCCACCTGATCAACAGCCAAGTAACCCAATCGAGCCACCAATACTTGGTGGAACACACCGCCATTTTATGATTTTTTCATCCAATTTATGATCATCATTGAATCGGATGGATAAGTGGATATTTTAGAAATAAAAGTCTTGGTAAAACGTGCATAAGGCCCATCTAAGAACGTCACGAAAACGAGTATAGCCTCGTTTTGTGGCAGCCTCAAAGGAATCGCCACCGACTGGGTCACTTCCAGACTACTTATGACATGTACGTAGATAAACGAATGAAGCGATTTGGATATTTATTGTTGGTCGTGGGTTTAGTTACTCTAGGAATTTTAAAAATAAATGCCGCACCACACCAGAGTTTTGTAAGTGGGCAAGATGTCTCAGCGACGTGGTGATGGATTTTTTATTTATGACTGAAACTCTTCACGTCGACAAAATGTCACACTTGTCGACGTTGTTGAGCTTTCAAAACCTTCTGCCCACAATTACTGGACACCTGCTTTCGAAATAGGTTTGCCCGTTGAGTACAAAGAGAATAAAGCTGTCTTGGCGGAACGCACTATTCATACGGATTCTGAAGGCCATTCGACAACCTACGACCATTTTCGCATTGCTTTGGGGTCATCAAGTAGGTGTCCTTCAAGAAGAGACTGAACCCTAGAAAGATGCGACGGTTTGTGGACATCCACAATCAAACTGAACTATACTGGGAAGTTTATGTGTGACACTCACAGGGCCACAGGTTGTTCATTTGGTGGAGGTCTGACCAGTAGAACCCTAGGAACCTCCATATTTTGAGTTGGAACATACGTGACGAACGCTCCTTAAAAACAGGGTACTCTGAAGGTCTTACTTTAACCACCTCTGCCTTGTTGTTGGACTCTTGAGCTGAAAGCCTTAGCTGAGGACCCTAGTTGTTCTCATATCTAGTCATGGGCACTCCGACAGCATTCCAGCTCCCTACAACCATGAACTGCATAGTCTCATGCCGCATCGGCCATAGCATTGTGTCATCTCCCGGGTTGCCTTACTTGCTGCGTACTACAGGGCAGGTAAGAGAAAACTGACTAATACTTATACATATCTCATTCTTCTTACCCGCTGCCGGCAGCATATTGGTAGTTTAGGACTCACTGATTTATTCGCCGCTGCAATAGCTACAGTTCACTCGGTCGCCACGGCTATAGGCACTTCAGATTCATTGTTCACTCTCCGAAGCCCAGTTCTCCTTGCAGCGTCTTCTCACTCGGAAGCAAGCAGGAATATATGGTTCTCTTTAATGTATGGGCACTCATTTTATGTTGCAGTGTACTTTCTCTGGGAAACTAGGATTCAAGACCCAAGTACGGTTGCCGAACAGGCCTCCCTATTGGCTTTCGGTCGCTTCCAGTTGTGCGCATCTGGTGGCACAGAAGTCACTGCGACTGGTCACGCTGAGGTTGGCACTGTTTCAACCTACCTAGCTAAAGGATTTTGTTTGAACATTTGCTCGTTATCAGTCAGCTCTGTGAGGTTCTTTCGTAGTGCCTGTGAGAGCATCCCCTAAGCGAACAGGTGATCGGCTCCCTACAAACTGTAGCCCTGATACTCACAAGGATCGTTTTTAAAACGCATTTGGCGTTATTATATATATATATATATATATATATATTATTGATGTTGCCAGTGATGACTGAGCAAGTAGTGGGACTTAGCGCTGCTACGGCTCAATCGGATGGCCGTCTTGGATTGTAATGGAGATGTGCGGACAACGGCGAAGACCTGCTACTGTTATGAACTGACCACAAACCGTTTCTGTGTTGTAATAATCTGGAAAACAACCGAGGACAATTTATATATGATGCCCATCGCAAACAAGTCGACCTCCAACACGCAGACGAAATCGCCAACGGCTATAGCTGGTGTGGGTCAGTTACTGATAGTCGCTGGTTTTAAAACGTCTATGTGGATTTAGTCCGCACGATTGTTCATTGCTGCTTCTCGTTGTACTTTGTAGGGACGCGTCTGGCCACTGAGAACCTGTCGGACCAAGATGTTAAGCAGACCTAGCAGAACCACCAAGTGCAGGCTGTTTCAAACAATATGCCTTTTGATGTGAAATCCGTAAGCTTGCGAAATGCGGGACTCTCAGCCTGTGAAACTGCGCAACTAACTAGATGCAAGCACTGGACTTTGAGGAAAACTTCAAAATTTAAAATTTACCTAAAAATGTTCTCTTTCTGGCTGAGATTACAATGCAGCCAGACAACCTGTCAGGTGTCAGGTGAACAAAGCATTTGCGTGGATCGAGAATCTTTCTGGGTCCAGAAAACTGAGGAGATGGAGGAAACAGGGCACTCTAGGAGTGTGCGTAAAGTATTTCAGCTGATACACTCAACAGGCCTCTGGTTAGTAAAACAACCGTTAGTAAAAACAGCCAGGTTCTCGTAAAAAAAGGACAGAGGAAATCCTTGGTAAAAATGCCGGGTTTTGTGCACCAATAAAACCACCAACTATTTCCGTGATATAGGACGGTGAATAAAAGATAGCTTTCCATTCTTGTGACAGAATGAATCAGTTGATAATGAAATGAGTACAAAATCTAACAAACTTCTGTGGTCGTTTAAATGTTTGCCACCAATTTTTATTTCATCTGATTTACGCAAAGTACTTATCTTTTCTTTATTGCTGCAGTCGAAAAATCTACTGTGAATTAAGCTGACCATGGTGTGATAACGTAAACGAAGCCTTCACTAAAATTTGGATAGAAACTTGAACTTTCTGACCCATTGATTGGGTGTTCACCCTGTCCACAACGAGTAACCCTTTTATTGTGATTCAGTTTTTCCTGACAAGTGAGAACGGCCGCTACATTTGGACAGATACCGGAGGCACATGCTGCGTCAATATCTATATCGAAAACCTCTTTTCACAATAATAACCAAAAATCCACCCAACAACATACGCAGGCGTTCATAGCAGCAGACATTTGACCCGACAACGCATGACTGCACAGGGAGCGTTGTACTCCATCGGCCTGTCTACACAATCTACACGAGTTTTGTTTTTTTTTCACTTTATAAAAAAGATGAACAGACTGCTTTGTTCTATCTGGAGCTTATAAGAGTCAGCTATACCACTTAGTGGAAACAAGCATGCTGTGTTGACTCTTTCTGATTAGTTGAACAAGAGCAGCCGGTTGTCTTCTAATTCCAGTCGAAGCAGTTATCTTGCAAGTCGTGGAAATCCAGTAATGTATTGCACAGGGCGTAAATGGGATGATATCACACGGGCGACGCATCATTGCGACGAATTTGAGTGCGAATCGGAAGCTTGTCTGGTTCAAGAGGTATTTTGCTTCCAGGCCTTATGAATCTTTTCAAGCATCTGAATGGAAATTCAACAGTGTGATATGGAGCTTGACTGTCACTGCGTTATCAAGCCGTAGAATATGTAGTTAGAGAAGGTGGCATTGCCACTCATTGGTTTCCCTGGCATCATCGGTCTGGTCCACAAAATTACCTTGTTTTACGAAGGGCTGTATTATAGTTGTGCGATTTTAGTGTTAACCGATAAATCTGCGGTTGAGCTTGATTGGATCGTTTCACACGAAAGTGTATTTTTTGCAATCTGATGCCAACGTAAAGCATCCAGACATCTTCTTGTGGTGCTAGAACAGATCAGGGGGAACATTTAGCAGATTTCTTTTGAACACAAGCAATGGATCCGTGGGACGTTCGCTCAGAGAGCGATTTCAGCTATATAACGATGTGATGGTTCTGTTATTGACAAGCCAAGCTTCTTGCATTCCCAGGGCAACCAGCTATATGGATTCAACCTACCATGTAAGAGACTGTCTTTTGCCATACAGTCAAATGGGCAAACTTAAGTGACACATTTAATGGGATAAACGGGTTAGATAGTCTTCGAAAATCTCGAAACGCGTTATTGCTTGAACACCACTGCTGACTGGCAGATAAGCGAGCGGTACACATCAGGTTGGGGTCAGTAATTAAGTTTACCTAAGTCTGAAACCCATCGTGACAAACTGCAAACAAATGCGCCAGCTGTTTTAATCGACTCAATAAGCAAACCTTATTTACTTGTCAGGGTTATGCAATTGATGGAGACCTGTATAAAAGATTAAGGGAAAGCGATTTATTCCAGAGAATAATCACATCGGAAACAAATTAACTTTTGGGTGATCTCTACTGACACGGAACCAAAATGAATAGGATTTCTGGCAATCGGTTTTGTGATAAACATTGTGGGGTGCGTGAGGCACTGAGGGTGTAAATCTATGGACGCAATTGTTTCACCTATGGTGACTTAAAAATACACGGGTTAACGTCGTTTTCTATCAGTGATGACCCAATGGCCGAGGCTTTTGTATGAAAAAAAGAGGAAGAGGGAAAGAGTAGGTATACCAACGAATTCCAGGTTTATCTAGCATAGGATCGCAGAGAGATAGCTAACTCAGCGAGCAGTTTTGCATAATTCTAACGAATAGTAATGAGGTCCGATATAAGTCATTAATTATCTGTTGAGCTTAGGAAACCGTTTGATGCCACACACTAGTAGGAGTGGTTTTTGGAAGGAATGTTTGATTTTCACCATACACTCAGTCAATCATCAGATAAAGCAAGTTGAGGGATACAATGGGCTGCTACTGACCAAAAAATAGCGTCGCATTTGGTACCGTACACCACTTTTCCCCGGCTTCTGTTAAATCTACGGTCGTCTATCAAAAAGAAAATAAGTAGCCTATTAAATAAGCCCACGGATTAACAAGTCTGTCTTCGGTTATCTGCCTTGCGCTGACGTCTGTCAAAACGATGGGTCTATTGGAACTTTCCAACACAATTTCTGATCTTAATTCTGTGTAGCTGTGCAATTTAAACTATGCTCTTTCGGTTATTACTTAAGAATCTCATTAGCAAGCCATTTAGCGTTAACCAGAGCTATCAATGAGTCTGAAACGCTAGTCAGGTCCTTTTAACAATGGAAATCTATTATTCAACATTTGTCAACCCAACCGGAGTGAACTCATTAGGTGAAATGAGCAAATAACCCACTTTATACGGAGCATCATTTGCAGTCCCGTGTTCCAAAAGTACCGTAATGATGGGTGCAAATTTCTACGCAAAGAAGAAATTGTTGAAACTAAACCCCCATAGTTGGCATAGTGAATAAAACACATACCATTGCCTGAATTTGTGCACTCGAGATTAAAATGTTAAGTGGCATAGATGGGAGTAATACTGTTTGGAATCTACCTGCTGTAAAATAGACTGATACTTTCTGTAGTGAATTTTACCGGCTTACCACTTTCATTCTTTCATTGCGGCTAAGGCAGGTGTCTCGTCATTTATGAGCCAAATGCTCCAGTATAGGGTTAGCAAGTCCATCCAGGAACACACTTCACCACAAAGGCCACATAATTAAATAGGATAAAATTGTCTAGAACATTATCTGTGATTAAAATATGACACAGTACCACTTGAAAAGACTGATAAAAAGTCTTGGACAGTCCCCTAGCTACTTTGCCTTTTGTTGGACTCACCAGGTAGGTGTAGTCTCGGGGTTTCAATCTATCTTATTTCATACTTGAACTTCGGTTTTTTGTAAGCTTCGCTCGGTCTGCTGTGCGCACCGATTGTCATTGTTCCCCAAATATTGTAAATTTGGCAACGGAATTACCACCCAGTCTTATCGGAAAATGAGTCTGACTGGGCGGCTTTGAAACCCAAATCAGATAAGGTAGCGACAGTATCCGACAATCACATCAACTGAGCTTTCATGCAAAATTATTGGCTTGTTTTGTGAAGATATTGGTTGATGTTCTCATTCAAACCCGATGAACAATTATTACCTCTGCCACGATCAGCAGCCGACTGACTGTCACACTGACATTATCTGATGATTTTTGAAATTTCAAATTCATTGTGATTGCCAGACTAATTGACTTCTAAGGAGCGCATTATGAGACTTGTTTATATATGTGTTGATAAATCTACCTCTAACTTCTCATTCGTGTCCAAGAAACTACTTATTAGACAAGATGATGGGCTTCTGATCGGCTTTGGTCTTTGGTGGAATAGTAGTTAGCTGTCACAATTATAAAGAAAGAAACTGATAAAAAGGGATTTCCCACAAAGTTAATCTGGGAAGATCCGTGAGGCTAACCAATTCAGGACTGATATAATCGGTGGTCAGATGGTATGAAATCCATAGCCTTTATCTTGGTTAGCTGGGTGGGATCAGCCATGTGACCCTTTGACCGGTTGTGGCACACGCTTGGTCTTGAGGGTATGCTTCTGCCGTACAAACCCATAGTGCTGATTAATTCGAACTTTGGGTTGTAGATTGCTCCGACCAGTTGCTGATTTAGTTTGACGACTACATCACCCATGACTATTCAGCTTTCTTATTCGAAACAGTGTGCATTGAAATTCCACACTCGTTTAAATGTCACACTGAGTTAGTCAGTGGCCTGCACATGGAGCTGGCATGCAAGTTTGTACGATATCCCAGCCTTTTTACGGACCGTTCAGTGCACCGCTGACACACACACAGTGTGTACCCTTAAATCCTGGTTCTTGATTACGCTGGGGTTAAGCTTATGCTTCAGTCAGAATTTCTGGCCTCAGGTTTTAAGTACTCCGTCGTCATCCAGCTCAGCTGCACTTTTCCACTTTGGTCACGTAACAGCGAAATCACTGAAGCATAACTAGCAAGTTACATTATCTTAGGTGGCATTTATAATCATTGATCTCCCACTCAACTGTAGGAATTGAGCTAAGTAGCTCCGACAAGCTGGGTGGGTCAATGGGACTCGACTTCCCTGTCTAAATCTGCCATCGCAAACTACCCGTCCTAAAACCCACCTATCAGTTCTCCGTGTCAGTCCCCTGAGCTTGGTGATAGTGGCCCATCTTACTCGTTGAATAATGAAAACAATCGGATCCTCCATAAAATTTAGCTCGGTTGGTAGCACTTTCCGGGGGATCAATTTATATGCCTTTTACGCCCCACTGTACGGGTTGGGCCCTATATCACGATAGGACCCTTAAAACGGGAGCAACCGTGGAGTCAAAAGTGACTGCAGAAACTTTCTAAATCATTATTTTTTATTCCGTTTTAGATGATACTTTATTTCTCTAGAGCTATGTGGCCTAAAATGTTCCCAAACATATGGCAAAAAATGGTACAAATAGACGGCATTGTTTAGATGCAGTGTTCTCCCGGGAATTTAGGGAACATAGATGACCATGCGACATTTACCCTCGATCGCCGAGTTCCAATACTTTTGACGTGTAAAATTAGATGATGATTCAGATGGTTGCTATGCCCCTCCGGCTGAGTCGATAGTGGTGGTACTGGGAATAATAGGCCTCGCTAAATGTTTACATAGCATTCTTCATGAATCGGCGCGACCGCTACTTTTCTGCCACACATCCTGTCGATCAACACAGCCTAGGTTTCGAAACTTAGTGGCCTGTTCATGTACATGCCGGTGCTCTTCTGGAGTGCTGATTTCATATCTCAGCTGCGTCTACGATTGATCAGGGATGAGTGCGATGGCGTAGGAGAAACACAGTTTGCAACGGTCAGTGGTGATAGGCCGGCTTTCATTGATGCTTGGCATTACTAAGTTTGTTTCTGTTTTTGTCCCCGATCCTATTTTTTGGTGAGACAACCTCAACAGTCGTCATAGATTTCAGTTTTGGCAAGACGAAATGAAAACAGCTATCTGTCTATAGTATGCGGGTGTACTATGCGTTAGGAATCACTATGAGAAAAATATCTGGGGTGATTCATTTGTTAAGCTTTGGTTCATATTTTTGAGTTCAAGACACAACACATATGGACGGCAATATGACTAGAGTGAGCGAACTATTACAATTCCATCCATCTGTAGTGTCTTTTATTGTTACTTGTCAGGATGTGCGGAAGCCACATAATTTCCTTACGACTGTTGAGCAGTTGAGGTCACTGACGAATCGTACACGGCTGTTTCACGCATTCCACTTAAGTCCAAAAATAGAGTAAATTTTTCTGAATGTCACTAGACAACGAAACAAAATAATGTGATACTCCCATTTAGACCATGTTTTTTGTAGATTGATGGGAAACCTGTTAGATAAAAGGCAAGGTCAACATGCCTAGCTTTGTTCACATCTTACCGACGTACTACGGGAGCATAAGGAACCTCGGTTGGGAACTGTCCAGCCTTGTTGTACGGGTTGACCAAAGAGGACTGCATGCATGATCGCGTTATGTATGTCTTCCATCAGAACTTGTTCACGGAGTGACCAGTGGTCAGCTTCCGTTTAAGAAACTGAAACTGGTATATGTGATCTCAATGACACGGTAGCAGCTAAATTCAGTCATCTAGAGGTCGGAAACCACGGGATTGAATGTTAGGTTAATGCCATGGACGACCTGCTCAATATGAGCCATTTATGCTGCCCTTCTGTACACTACGCAACAGTTGCCCTCGGGAGTGCATTGAGCGTTGCCCTAACTAGTGCAAGAGTTGATGAGGGTCTGAAAAAGAGGGATAACTTAAGGCAGTTGGTCACAGAGCTGCGCAGCAGCATAATTATTAAGTGCTTGCTGCAAGCCCGACACACTATAATAGAGAACGGTGGAAATATGATGGTCTAGGCTACGAAAAAAACAACTGTCATTTGTTGTCTGTACGAAAAATACCTACGAATCTTGCTCTGCGAATAGTTTAATGAAGGTTAAACTTGTCGCTGGTGCAACTTGTGAGTTTGGGACTTGAAGGTTGCGTAAAATGTTTGATACCATAATGTGTCTTTAGCCGCTGATTGTTTCCTTTTATTTCAAGTTTCAGTTCACTCCTTGTGGAACAACTTTGTAGCCTCGATTAAGCGTCACTTGAGTCATGTGTTGGGTGGGGCGGGGGTGGAGAGTTAAGGCAAGCTTTATTTCAACGCAGGCAGAAAGATCTGGTAAAGTCCTAATATTTTGCAGATATGTGGCTTGTTTGCTTGTTTTGATACACCTCAACTAGTAACAGTTTGGCTCTTAGGCGAACGTTTTCCATAGTCGGTTACCTACTCTGTGGGGAGGTTTTACTGCAAGTACTCAACTCTGGTCTTCCAATTTACCGGTTTTGAAAAGGATGTCTGGTTCTTTATTAATTCCCCTTTGTATGCTGTCGTAGGCTCATATAGTAAAAACGGACTGGATGGTCACTAGGCGATGCCAAATTCCCTGGTCGTTTTGTTGTTACAGAGGGAGTTTAGTCAGACAGCGTGAGCAGAAAGTGTTTAGCCCCTGAGCTGGAACAATCGGGCGCTTATCATACCTGCTTTGGTGTACCCAAAGGACGATCATTTACGTGCATCTGTTTTTAGCTAGAAGTTTTGGTCAGATTCCAGTATCAAAGAGTGCTTATTCGATGCACCGTAAGGATAATTCATGAAAGGATAGGATGAAAGTCCCGTGAACTCATGTGTAGATAAGGTCTACAAGGCAGAACAACCAAAAAGAATGGTAGGTCATCTGCATAGATACTTTTAAAAGTGCGCAAACGCCGCGTTACGTAATGTGAATTTGAAATGCAGAAGGAAGAATGGCTCAATATGCAGCAAAAACACCACCCAACTGAAAATTCATGCTCAAGTGAGCAATCTAGAGTTTACATCAGGGTTTAAACCTCTAGGTAGATGAGTCCTCTAGCTAAGTGTGAAAAAGCAGTGCAATAATTCTTAGCTCATTGGTTTTATCTTGTATAAAAAATCCACAACTGAAGCCGAAAAATCCTCCTTAACCTCAATTCCGTTCCACTAGCCTCGGAAATGCACCGATAAATCGTTGAACTGTAACTCGTAGGACGGACAGTAAACACGATGAACTCCATCGATGGCCAAACTTCCAGAACTGGCTCGAATTTCTGACAGTAGACCAAGAGAATTGACTGAATTACACTCAGGACTTGGCAAATTCGGATGATCAAGGGTCCCACATGCACCTGAATGCAGATATTAATGGCATACAAACATCAATGTATAGTAAACCCACTTGCAGTACATGATAAAAATTATTGTGGTCTCTCTCGGAGTCTAAAGAGGCTGGATAAAATCTAGAATGTGGGAGTGTCTACAGAGCTCTCTGGATGTGCGAGAAGTTAGAAGAAAAAGGAGAAGTGGAATGTAAGGCAAACTTCCACTCCAGTAATCTTCGAAAGATACGGAAGTTGTCATGTCTGACCTGATAGCACCCCCAATAATGTGTAGACTTGTTAAAGAATGACATTCAATCGAGCGGATAAGAGACCCGTGAAAGGAGAACAAAAATAGATAGGGAAATCCAAGTTTCCAAAGTATTGTTTGCAAATTCATTCCATTTTGTGTCTATTTATTGTATTTATTTTGAAGCAAGAAATATGATCCCTTGATAATATTACCTTCATCGTCAGATGGGGTCAGGTAACATCAAAGCAGGCTGTCTCTGGTCCTTGCATTGAAAAGAGTTCGTGTGGCCAAAGAAACCGATTACCACTGATCGGGGTACATGGGCTATTTGTGGCTACAAATGAGATCAAATTAGACATAACTGTATCACGATCCACGTACAGATTGCTCGGTACTGATATAAAGAGACTTCCTGCTGGGCCGATTCCAATGGATTGTATTTGCTGAATAGATTATATGACGCAGGTCTTCACACAGGTATCCATGAGAAATCCTTGATTGCACTATTTGTCTGCATTCTAAAGGTGGCGTCATTTTCTAATATGGCCAGAAGACTGCATACACCACCAAGTTGTGAATCTCGTCTCGTATAATGTGTGTCATATGAGTCACTTTTCATCAAGTAAATTATTCAAC
This sequence comes from Opisthorchis felineus, assembly GCA_004794785.1. NCBI lineage: Eukaryota > Metazoa > Platyhelminthes > Trematoda > Opisthorchiida > Opisthorchiidae > Opisthorchis > Opisthorchis felineus. Next base: position 374,137 of record SJOL01009025.1, read on the forward strand.
TCAATAGCGAAGATCTCTTTGGGTGTGGTAGTTAGAGTGCTTGACAACGTCTGTATCCTCCAATAAAGAATAAACCACAGGCCACCAATCTGAGTGGGATGAGGTTTACGCTTTCCATCCGTTTGCCATATTTGATTATGTTTTTGGGAGATTTATTTTAATTTTGTGGAGAATTCGACGGAGTTTCGAGCTGATAGTAATTAAGATATAACCGAGTATACTGTTGTCTGACTTTGTTTGTACAGTGCAAAACATTATGTGACCATTTGAGTCTTCTGGTTTGACAAATGCATTTTTTAATAGTTTCTCAATTAACTTTAAATTTGCTTTGAGAAACCAATCTTAAAACAGGTTAACCATTTACTCATTGGTGGCACCGTAGAATTCTTGACACAAGAGTGGCATACTAGGTACACAACATTAAACTTCCATTGGGTTCAATCCTCTGAATAAAAAAATGAACACATCGGTATGCTATGCAAGTATACAATTTTGGACTAGTCGCAAGCCCAGAGTCAGACAAAGGTAATAGCCCAATTTGAAGGGAGTTGCTAATGTTTGCATTAGAATATGTCATCACCAATATCGAGGTTTCGCAAGACAACTTTCAGTTAATTACCAGGGATATTTGGGCTTACAAAAATATGTCCCCGTTTCGTTTGTTTGGCCTGACAACCGAGCCTCATTCAAGGCGCCAAAACATACATCCTCCGGGTTCTTTTGTTAGTAGGAGAACACGTTTCTGTGACAGAATTGGGTACAGAAATGCGATCTGACACGCTCCAGTAGTTTGTACTGAGAATGCAGATAAACAACCGGATTTGTCAACGCTCTCCGCAGCTCACCCGAAGAACTGTCAACACATTTCTCCCAGGCGTTTTGTTTCTTCCCTACGGCTATTTGTAAAACTCTATCGAGAAGGGTATGAATTTCGACAGGGGAGAGGAAATGCTTCACCAACTTACATAACAGGTTCTCTCAACCATGAAGTTTCGGGTGAATGAGGCTGACTGGTGGAGTAGTTTACGTCACAGTCTAGTGCATTCAAAAACAATACCGCAACATTGTTTTGTGACACTCTCGCAAAAGTTTTGTAAACAATCTCGAGCTCATACTATCAGGATACCGTGTGCATGCGTGGAGAAACCGAAGAAAGCAGACTTGAGCTATTCCGCACAAGAAACTAGTCCTTCTAAGTGGCTTTGCGACTTGTAAAAATCATGTTGCTGAAACCTTCATGCAGAAATCCGGTTCAATTTCCGTGTATATTGGAATGTATTTAACCATCCCTAACAAGATGGCCCTGATAAACGGGAGTGTAACTGATCGTGCGATGATTGTGTGATGCTACATGCGTATGCGGTTTTCCTTCTCTCAAAAGATCACCATCACGAGAACCTACCCTTCAAGATACACCATTCCCTTTAAGCGCGACATAAGAGACAACCCTACAGAAGAAATAACCTCTTGTCGATTCGTTTGGACGCCTCCGTCAGACGGGGATGATTGCGTGTTGTCGTTTTTTTCCAAAGGATAAAACACCTTCACATTTCGAAGTACCTGAACCACGACGGAAAGTGATCAGTAGGCAATTCTGCAAGGGGTTGCTAAAATCCGACAGGCAGTCAAATGTTAGTTAGGTGTGCGGTTCAAAGTACTGTTTTTACGGTCACCCGCTATTTATATTCCCCATCAGCCTGGAATTTCAATATCTGAACTCTACCAGTGGGTACATTTGTCAAACAAAACACACAAAGCTGTAAGCATGCTATCCAAAGTGTGTTTGAATGGCGATAAATGCTGGTGCAATGCGCAGACGTAGGTTTGCAAATAACTGGATCTCATATTAAAATGGACTATTCTGAAATCGACTAATTACAGTATGTATCTTTGCACCTATCACATAATTACTCTCCCAACAAAGGAACACAGACTCTCTGAGATCAGTATGTCCCCCGATCCTTTAAATGAATATGTGAGCTTGCCATCAAGCTTTTGGTAAGAGAGGAATGAAAATGCTTCAGATGAACAGAAACACCTGGAAGGTAGTTGCTGTGCATATTGCCACGAAACAGTAGACGTTGTGACATAAAGATCATGTCCTTTTTCCGTCGAGTTAAGTGACTGGTAAAGTAGATTTTATGATGAGCCATCACAGGCAACCACTCAAAGCCATGCAAAGGCCTTTTAATCCGTGAACCATAAGTAATTTAGGCACCAAGAACAACTCACACAGCTTGTGAGTGAGCAGCCTGAAGCCTGAAGCAAACCACCAGGTTGTCTACAAAAATGCAAAAAGCCCCACTGCCAGGCAAGCACGTTCCTTTTCACTATCCACTATCCCAGTCAGAACCTACAACTTCATTTAGTAACCCTGCATACCAAGGGCGCAGTATGGTGGTAAGTTGGCAGGTAATTTCAGAGGTGATTCCCCACAGAAACAATAAACGATGTACTATGGTTATTGTTCTGTCCACCAGGCTTCGAAATCGGGGTTCAATCGTTTCTCTACCAACAAAGAGACAGTTAGTCTGTAGTTCTGTGGGTAGTTCCTCTTCTTTTGCTTTTGCGTATTAAGTTTATAAACAGTATCTAATAGCTCTAACGTGATTGGTTGTTTGTCGGTGGCTTGAATTCTGAGTCGCGTCGTAGGCTCACTTATATGCCTCTGAGCATTTTTGGGATGCCTTCATTTCCGGCAGTTCTGTTCCTCTGTTGTCGGCCTTCTCGTTTTGCAGCCTGGTCATTTTTCACTTGATCGACTGATCGGGTAGCCTGTTTTAAGTAGTTTTATTTCTTCGGTTTGACAAATATTTTCGTCATTGCTTGTGATTTTATCACGTTGTTCCGAGTCCAGCGTTTGTGCAATTCTTTTTCTCGTAGAAGCTGTTAGACTGGGTTGATATCGATGTGTTTATTGATTAGTTTTCAAGTGGAGTACTACTCCTTGGCAAAATTTCGCTCCCTTTTTTCTCTATGAACAAGTATTCGGACGTTATCCCAACTGAACTGATGTCATTCTCTGTCATTGTGAAGTAAAATATTTGACAACGTCCAGGTCTTCTGCTGGCAAGCTTGTGTTCATATATTCTGGTGGTCTGTCTTCTTCCAGTGTGTATGTCGCAGTTGTTTTTAGGTAATGTTTGTTCTCTTTATTGCATCCAGTCTTTCGTTCGTCTTCAATAGGGTTCTTCTCAGTATGTTTGGGGGTTAAATACGACTGTTAATTAACGATGCCGTAAGTTATTTGGGTGGTGTTTTTGGTGTCCGAAAGCGTAATTCTTCTGTTTTCTGTTTGTGCTGACAAAGTAACCGTAGTTTGATCTTACAAGTATCTCAGTATACAATTTCTCGGTTATTCATTCTGCAACATCTGATAAAGTCGTCTCTTTTTGTCTACGACTGTCTTGTGTTTCAGTGCTTTTCCGTCCGTTTAAATAGGACCCGAACGAAACTTCGTTTATGACAGTTTGGGTGCTGATGTAGCTGGAGTGTGCTCCAGTTTGTAGTTGGCTGCCTGTTGTCTGGGATTATTCGTATTTCTTTTCTTCTGCCTTTGTTGTAAAGTGGATGTTGGGGAAAACGTTGTTCAACCGTTAATTCGCTCATGACAGGCCACTCTTCTGCACAATAACAAAAGTTTCATCCATATATCACACTCATATTTTCGGTTTGATATCTGGTAACAAAATCTGCACCAATTTTTTCATTCTGGCTTTTACACTGATTCCAGTGATTACAAATTCTATAAGAACTCCTTTGAGTTGTTTCTAAAATTCCCCACTGAACCTAATGTAAGTCCTTAAACATGGTTTAAGTGGTTCACATTTATCTTCTCTCCAGAATGTTTCGTTTTGGGTCCAGGATTTTCCAGAAGTTCAACGACCTCCGCTCTTGCAACATTTAAACCGACCAGTATAAACGATGAAGTAACTCTAAAGAGTACCATTATTTCACCTTGTCCGATTTTCACTTCTATCAATCTCTCCATAAACTGTCATGCATTGGTCAGTGGTCATTAGTGCAAACGATACACCAAACTGTCGTGTCAGCTAGCACTCGAGATGAGGCAAATACCCCCCCCCCCGTTTACGGAGGAAGAGAGAGCAAAAAGCAGACTCAAAGCGGATAAAACCATCATTTTACTAGCTGATAAACTAGCTGGATAAACCAGGATTGATCAACACTCTACTCAATAAAGCAACCGCGTATCACCGTTTCCAAGACGAGTGAATAGAAAAAATCTGAATAAAATTTAAGGTCTCCGCAAAATCATGGAGGAATACTACTAAAGAACAAAGGCTAGCTACTGGAAGGCTACTCTATTCTAGAGAATTTTAAAAGTTCTTGTAAACTTTGAAATTTACTGCTCCTCAAAAATTAACTGAGGGCTGTCCCGAGGGCCCAACCGGGTTTCAGCTTTATTCTCTTGTTATTGGTAGATAAATCTGCTTTAGAGGGTGAGCCTCGCCCGTTCGTCCTAGACCGGCGTAACTGATTTGGCATCAGAAACAATTGATTTTGTTACGGTCTTCTCTGAAGGACTGTGGTGTTTGGGGTTCAGTCTATCCAGTTCGTCCGAAGCATTTTACGGAGGCAGTATAGGTGAAATTATTCAAGTGCCCGAACATGATGTCTATACAGTGTTCAGGTTTCACCGCCGCCAAATAGCAAGGGTAACACGATATTCAGATATGGCACAACCTTGCAGTCTTTGCATAAGTAAGGACTGCTCAATTCTTAATTCGGCCAAACATTTCACCGTCTTAGGCAACTCGTCCATTCAGTGCATTGTGGGGTGCTGGTTGTTCACCTCACATTGACTTCTATCCTGTGTGTACGAAAGCATTATTGGGGGATCCTTAAGGACAGGACATCTTCTGTGTCAAAATGTGTAAATTAGATGCACAAATTTGCCGTGCATTAGTTGTCTTCATAGCTTGAACAGCTTTGTGTGCAAGCCGTGGTTTTCGTGAATTCTCCGAATTAGCCTGCCTGTTTATGACCATCTGCAGATCCTATACCATAGTAAATTAAAGCAAGTGGATGTCATCTGAGTGTTTATGGGCCGGACGGATGGTGTTGAAAACCAATAAATTCAAACTTCAGAAATTTGGCCAGGCTTATGGTTTTTATCAATTCTGTCGTGTTGAACGAGCAAAAGCTATTGAACTCACGGTCCATAGATCTCATATAATCCGGCCAAAACCCTCCGCGACAGCGAACTGCTCACATTTGGAGGTTCTTGCTTCGTTTCGCGCATAATTGTCAAATTTTCAAAAGCGTTTCAGAAGCAGGGTTCTGTTAATTGTGAATTGTTCAGTTGTTATCGCATAAGCTGGATGTTGTTTGGAAGAATGCAAAAATCTTCTGTGGAATCAAGGTGGATGTAGACAAGTCAATCTCATCAAATCAATGCTAATTCCATTCTTGCCTTAGTTCAGTTGTATCCACGGCAGCTGCTTAGATTACGTGTTTTATTAGACCTGAAAGTCTAGATATCAAAAAGCATTTGCATGCAACCTTCGCAAACCACTGATGTTCTCTGGCTCCTCAGCTTCTTACACCCCGGGTGAATGAGTTCCATACAAGTCCACAATAAATTGCAACATATAATTGGCGCGTACCAAAGATGTGATCCGTAAGGCAATCATTTTGAGACAGCGACTTGTGTTCAGTACATCACTGAGCCCCCACACAATAATATAATCGATTAAAACTCAGTGATCACAAGAAGTGGAAGCCTTGAGGCCCGAACGGTAGGTAATATACCATACCACTCTGTACTATAATATACTAAAGCGCAGTAGTATGCCAGTACAGCTGCAATATAATGCAACTAAACTGCCTTGCTCAGCAAACAAACCAACGGTCACAATGTGACATAATGAAGTGAAACATAACGTAATATACCATGAGATAACATAGTATAATAAAATAGAAAACAATGTAATGTAATGTGGCATGATAGAAAATAAAATGGTGTGAAACTACGACTTGATGTAATATATCATAATGCAGTACAATACAGTATAATATAACGTCGTATGACGCAGTGTGATATGATATAATATACAATATATATGTATGTATTTATCAGATAATACGGCAGAATATGATGTACTACCACATAATATAATAAACTAGAATATATAATGTAATGTAAACATATGTCAGTTTATAATAAAAAATCATTCGAGCTGAATTTACACTGCGCAAAATTACAATATTTTCATTCATACGAAGCACAAATGCTAGAAGACACTGCAGTCGATTTGTTTTCGGGGTGCCTTAATGACTTGCTTTAACTGAAAAACCAAAATAAGAACAGCTGCTGAAAAATCCCCTCTGTCAAACTACTTTGAGTACCCAAGAGTATATTCTCAAGTCCTCCCAATTGTTACAGTGCCCTGAGGCAACTGAATGACATCCGGTGAGATGGTGTTTACCACCAAACTTCCTGGGCCTGTGTGGCAGAAAATTAGGAACGATAAAGAAAATGTAAAACACCACCAAAGTTGAATGTAGGAGTAAGACGTTGGTGAAACTTACCAGAAGTACAGTGTGTTGAAAAAGGGAAACATTTTCATAAAGGAAACTTCTCACAAGGTTGCTGAAAACTTTTCGACATCCCACGACCGGTTTCGCCCTTCTTGGGGCTCTGAATAATATCATAAAAGAGAGATACAGTTGAGTCTCCCGTGAAAACCAAACTGATTTTCAGGTGAGTGTATTTGTGGAAATCAGTCTCAAGCAGAACATAAGGTTGACGGAATCATTTGCTTCAGCTTCATCCAAAATTTTCGTAAACCATGCAGTCACTTTAAAGTCAAGCAGGGCTAAAATCTTGGCTGGCTCGGTTTAAGGAATGCGACTATCAGGTTTTCTATTTTCTGTGAAAATTATAACGGCAACCTTAATGAAGTTTGCTGATTCCCTATATAGCTAGCTCTTCCATTGTTACCGGGTAAATGACCCACATTAGTTTCCATAATATAATTATTCGAAATTGGGCTGATAACTAATACTTGTGCAAGCACCATTAAACGGTTCTGTAGGGGTGAGGAATCTTCTTTTATGGTGTTTACCGATTGCCCAAGTAATATATCACAGGAATAGTTGTACCAATAAAATTTCACTCTAAGATCACTGAAGGTTTTGTGAGGAACTAGCCTATAGTGTCCCAGAAATGAACAGAACGAAAAGACAGTTTCGGTAAGGACAGCCTTGTAGGTGACCATGGAGTTGAGGTTTTGCTTCGGTCGCCTGAGGGAATGCTGTCTCAATTTGCAAAAGAGACCAATAATACAACATAAAAAAGTTAAACCGTTCAGAATAAAACGAGTTTTGTATTTTTGACGTTATTTTTGAGAGTTGGAGAGTCATTTGTCAGGCATCAATTGTTCTCTTGGTGCAGTTTATTTTCTTTCATCTTTCACTCAGTGTGTTACTCATCGTACGCATTTGATGAGGCTCAGATTAATAACAATCAGCACGGTTTTGTATTAGAGAGGCTTCCTACATTGAACTGTTCTTTCGCAGCATCTTGTAGCAAAAGTGCAAAACAGCCCAATTGTGATGGGCTGTTGATGCAATTCCCTTCGTATTCTATAACGTCATGATGGGGATTTGAAGTACAGACATCACGTTCGGACATGGAACATGAAAAATGAGTGACAGGTAACATTTACTGTCACTGCTAAGGCATTCGCATTATTTTCTGAATGAATCTTTTATGTTAATTGTCATATAGGTGACTTACGTCTAAAAAGTCCGTTCCAGTAAATCAGTATAGTGCTGCACCAGAAAAAGTTAAGATGACGCAGCATCGCCAAGTATAGATGAACCAGTGAATAGTATTGCGTACTTAACAAGTTCAGCATTCCAGTGAGATTACTTTTATAGATTTCAATTTAATTTCTTTCTAAAGCTATGTTGGTTTTACAGAGTGAATTCTTTTTTTACGGTTTACGGCGCATTAAATCTTCATTACGATTAATGTTATGCAGATTTGAACGGATTGTGGAACTAATTTCATCGGAAAGCCTTCAGCTATCAAGCGGAACTGGTATCAGTACCATCAGTACGAGGCCACTGAACGTCATATCAGAGGTGCGATACGCTTATTTGAGGCGTTTAACGATGCTACTTTATACGACGAAGATTACGCTCTTCAACGTCACCCGTAGCACACGAATGTTAAATTTTTGGCACTGTCATTGCGTGTCCATCTGTGACTATTTTCGGTTTGTCAGCAATCGTAAAACAAAGGTGGTGGGACAGGTTGTGACCGCTGTGTCAATAGCAGTCGATTTTCATTACTAAGAAGCCAGTTTTGAGGTTAACTAGCAGGCCTGGTAGTGGACGGGACAAATTCCCACGGATGAATTTGCAACTGATTTGATGCCTCTAGAGGGGTTGGTGACTATCTATCTAAATTTCAGTTTTCTTCTTTTGCGGTCTGTAAAATGATTTAATGTTCATTCTTTGCTACGAAGGCTCTAGCTCTTTTTAAGTCATTTATTTAGCGCAAGGTTGTTCCAAAGCGAAGGGAACAGCAAGTGTGGCTGTTCTAACAATCTGTTTTTTAAGAATGATTTTCCGGGTTTCCAAAAGGTTTTATCAGAAGGCCAGTATGCTAAGTAATTTTTCTCTAGGCGCTCACTTGAAATGGTCATTCTTGGAACTGCTGTACGTTGCATTAGAAAGATTTACCTATCGTTTATGAAGTTTAAGTGATTTTTAGCTAACATGTTGGTGCCTTGGTCCAGAATAAATTAGTAATGTATTGAATGGTGCCGAATTACTACGCTGCAATTACTCAGTGGCTTGCTGTTTCACTGAAAAGTGACATCAGACAGAAAAATTCATCGAGAAGGGTTTCTTACAACCTGTCAGTCTTCACAACAGTGCTGCTAAATCCCTATGGTTGGCCGTTGATATGTAGGCATTGTGAACCCGTTAAAACAAGACTCATCACAACTGACCCAACGTCAAAATTAGGATCTTCAGTCTCAATAAGGAGCTTCCAAAATATTTTCGTGACAACAGTATCGGTTTTAACAAGTAAAAGCAATGTTTCGATGGTGTGTTACAAACTGAGGGCAGATGTTTAGCCTACTATTTGTCTCTAGTCACAAGCTAAGCATTTCTAAATATCGATCACACAGTGATTTTCTCCTCAAGTTCCATCATGAAAATATCTATCATAGTGGATTTCCATGGCGACACCATCAATCTGCTTGCGCTTGGTGCCTTGAATGTAAAATTTGGAATCCCTCGTACTCAGTAAAATTGGGTATTTATGAATAAGTGTGAATAGACAAACCAGACCGGGGTAAATGTTTGGTTAACCATATAAAATCCTCACAGTTTCTGCAAGGGGAACGTTGGCAAATAGTGAATGCGTCTGCGCAAGTTTGGAGTGTATTGCAACCGACAGGTTTACGCCTATTGCATCCAGTTTTTGAGATGAAACCATGCAATAAGAAAGCGTAATTTAAGAACAACCTGCTTCCGCGCAAATCGTACACTTACAGACCATCGGTTCTGTATTCTGGACGTGTCGGCTAAAATGGTGTTAAGTTTGGACACACTTAACTTTGTTTGGACTGACGACCATATCTTCAAACTTATTCGGCTTAAGTAATGTTTTCGTTTAATAAAACATATGTTGACATGCTGGTGATTAACACTAGCGGTTACTGGGGTTAGTTTGTTTAGCTTTAATCCACTTGCCAATCTCAGGCGAGCTAGGGCTCACTTCTTCAAGTTTGTCAGAATGTGTTTGAAATCTGCTTCCGCGCCTCTGCGGTCTATTCTCCCCGGGCTGGATTTTAAGGATGAGCCCAAGCTACAGTCCTAGTCAACTTATGTTAGAATAAAAATGGTTATTTTTGTCTTCTCACATCGGGCGGAAACCGAAACCCCCGGCCATATTTCACAGATTTTTCAGGGATTTCTCCTACCTCTGGGACTATAATTAACTAACAATGGAACTCGGTCTCAAAGTTGGGGACCGAACATATCGCGGAGTTTAGCAGCCAAGTAATCCACGCCAGATCTGGTCAAATCCATAAGATCGCTTGTTATTCCATTCATTGTAAGAGAACCGCATTTCTGGAAAGAGTGATGGACATGAAGATGCAGCCCACTCCATTTTATCTGTCTATTTATTAAACTTATGTTCTGCCTGTAGGGATGTATTTTATTTCAAACTCAACGAAGTCCAACGAGTCATTTTCTGACGCATTTTCGCGTGTATGCATTGCTCATTTAAGTGGGGGCTGTTATCAGTTTCAAGCTCTCAAAACGTGACGCTCGGATGACATTTTCCATTGAGTTTGCTTGCTGTGCAGTGTTTTTGTACAACTGATAATAATAAAAGAGAATATTATTTTCGTGCCCATGGAGCATATGGTCTCATCTTTCGTTTGTATTCTTATAATCGTTTGAAATGGTTACTTGAATTCCATGCAAAGTTGATCACGATAATGAAACAGCACTTACCTACACCATTAGGTAATTTGATTTGAAATTCCGACTTTTCGAGTTCTTATCTCAATCAGTAAGGATGACCCCTTATTTGTGACATTAGGACGTCAGTGAATAGTGTTTTTATCAGAAATAACGTGTGTGCAAATACAACGCAGATTTCAAGGAACCCTAGACAATTCACAATCGAGTTCACGGAATGAAGAGCTGAAAATTATTTTCCAATTATTTTTACAACTCTCAGAAGTAACCTTTCTCCATGCCTCGTCGACTAAAAGCTCATTCTGGGAAATGATTCACTGTCAGAGCGAGTTCTGTAGTATTTAACTACACGGGGACTTAAGCTGATTTACAGTAATGCATGCGGTTATTCTCAGTGCAACATTGCGATATTATCACATAGCTGTAATCCCCCCCACCCAAGCGGTTTAACAAAGCTAGAATCTGGCATCTGGTGATGCTTGTGGCGCAAGGCTAGGTTCTCTATTTAGTAGGGGCTGAATACTCGGGGATAGGGAGTTCTTTCCCGTAAACGATGCACATGTATACGTAAACAAATCTACTTTCTCTAAATTTTGGGTGTAGAGTGCTGTATATTCGGAGTCTGCGGGTGTAGGTTAACAAGGTTTCGTACTGTGCACATCAGTATCTGTGACGCCCAAGGGATGGCCCCCCCAACAATGAACTTGTGTCCGTGGCTGCAAATGTTGGTTGTTTCAGGAGATTTGCCCAGGTGTTAGATATGTATGTTGCTAATGATGTTTTCTGTCTACATAGTATCATAAAATAATTGTTCCTCTCCTGTGTATTCCGTGAATAATAATGGTACCATCAATAGACATATTTTAAAAATTAGTCTAACCGAAACCGAAGTGCGCAATCTAGCAGTGTTTCCAGCTAAGATAAAGAACGAATTATCAGAGTAAAAGACATCTGACAACTAATCAGTGGTGTGTAAATGAAACAATTCATTTTGAGTGCTACAATTTCGCACACTTTTTTCAACATTTGTATCAAGGACCAGAGTAAGCGAAGTGTCATACCCAAATCTTTGGGTGTTGGATTCAGAATCGCACCGACACGTTTGTAGTTGAACACTGTGAACACTAAGTCCACAAAAAGGGTCACACAGCAAACCATGCCACAAACTGCATGGCTAAGAATAGATGGCGTCTTATTCTACCTAAGTTGAAGTTAATCACACTTCTGTTTAATCACTTGTGGTCAGGTTCCATGCCCGATTCTTCATGGATTACCGAGGTGCGCACGGTCGATAAGTTCTAGGAAGTATTAAACACCAGTGCAGTTCCTTTCGGCTTTTGAGTATAAGCATTTCATCTGAAGCATGGATATTTTAAATTCCAGTCAACAAAACTACAGAAGATTTAAGCCCATTTTGATGACATCATCCGATTTTCGAATCAGCATGCCACTAAATTAGGATGAGTGTACGAGAAATCTGACTTAACGCCGAATCTATATTCCAGCTAATAAGTGGACTTTCATTAAGTTAAACTACATACGGATCTACCTCCATGAAATAAGTGAAGCCAGATACAGTATATATCGAATTATAAGTGAATTAGAGGTTCGGCTTTTGTGAACCATGAAGTTGTATGCTACTACGCAAACGGCCTATTTCACGTGTTTTCTGTTGATATCTGGCTGCTTCAATTGACCCTTTTGGCCTTACTTTGCAGCACCTTTTAGGTGCATTGTGCATCTGTAACAACGTACGAGATGAGGTACACACAAACTGTTAGCTTGGTTTAGCCTAACTCACAATGGAACGGAGACCATACATAATGCTGTGTGCTTCAGAAGATCAATAGACACGAAATAGCAAACATTCAAGTTTGTGGGCACTACAACAACACACTTGTAAAAGTAATAAAGTGTTGGGTATTACACCTGTGTTTGACCGCCAAAAACCCTCTTTAAAACCGATTTTAGTTTTATTTATCCCAGTAGCTTTTGGGTCGTGGTCCATTAACTGACAGTCAGCGGTCGAGGCGTTATAAAGCGCAAAGCTATGCCTAAAAATCCTGAAAACTAAAAGAGCCGTACCAAGGATAATCAAGGCTATTGATCAGGTTGTGCTTACACGTCAGTTATTCATTACCGATTTGACGACTCAGAACAGTTAGATAAAGAAGTGTTATAGAGCACTCCATCAACATCGGATGGCAGACATGCAAAACGACCTACTGTTAACTGGCCAGCTTTGTTCCTAAGACTGATGGTAGTGTGAGAGTTGGTGATTTTCCACTGAAATTTCATCCTGTATTTGATGCTAATCCATGCTTAAAAGTTAAAAAGCAATGTACTGCTGTTCAGCCCTCACTGGGAATCATCAGCATAGTTCACCTCACAAAGTACCCAGAATCTTCGAACCCGCAAACTACCAGCAAGTAATGTGAACACAACAGTTCGGCCACAAGCGGCTAATTATCACTATGATTAACTCGCAGTTAGACAACATATAGCGCTACTTCACTCAAGAAAACCACGTCACATGGTCCCGTCTTATCCGATTAATTGAGTGATGAGTGCATGAATGCCTTCCAGGAAAAAAACTTATCAGTTCGATGGCACGATGGAAGGTAACATGCAGCACACAAAATTTTATTCTGGTGTGAAGCGTGTATAACAACACCACAGTTAATGAAGTTATCATCAGTTCGATGATACTATCTCCGCATATCACTATTATTTTATCATTTTAAGGAAAGCGAAAATGGGTGTTTACTTCATTAAGTCAGAAATTTATCTTACCCGGTCAGCTTGCAAATAAGCTCACCAAGATCATCTACCTGACTTTGAAATCTTTGTGGTATGAAGACAATTGGACTGATGTGTTGATGTGCTGGTAGCCACTGCCACCGCTTGTTGGACCAACACCGATAGTTTGTTTAGCAGAATAAGACTAGGTCTTGGAGTTCTACTCATGCAACCTAGTGTGAACAATCTAACCAAACTAGTTTTGGGGGAGGCCCTTTTTAATATGAACGTGTAACGTATTTGACGACGACACTGCTGGATACATCAGGTGTAACTCACAGCAAATGACTCTGAGCGTAATTAAGTATGCGCTTGTTGGATTCACTTCTCATGCTTACGTTTATGGGTGTTTCTATGCACTGCATTTGTACACAGTATCACGAAAGCAGTCTCAAGCCCATTTGTTTTGTTTTTTTATAAGATTATAGATAAAGGCACCTGAGTATTGCCAAGAAATATCAAACGCGCTGCTACGTGTTCTCCAGCCTAAAAACCCTCATGCACCGGTTTTGTAGGCCAGGAAAGGCGCCATCTTGCATGGCGGACGGCTCTTTGCTAAGGAAAAGAAATAATGCAAGTTACAATCCAATATGTTGGGGGAACTCACGGAAGGTGAAAGACAAGGCTGTCAGTGTCGGCAATATAGGAAAAAAATCGGATCGGCAGTATTTCCTTGATGTCCTGATATTATTCCAGAAATTGCACAGGCATAAGTTATGTTTTTAGAGTAATTGCCTGCCAGTCCACTCATTTTGTGATGCGAAAAAACTAGGCGCATTTTTTGTCGCATACAGTAGGATGTTTAAACAGTAAATCTGCTGCAGCTGACATTTACTGACTTAACGAATTACTTACCAGCTGCCTTATTTTAAACTGATTTCATCAATCTTATACTATTTAAGTTAGGTCAAGGAAGGACTAATTCGTAACATCTCAACTTCATCTGGTGGAGCTGGCTCGACATGTCTTCCAAGAGAGTAATTCCTTTACGTGCTTTTAGAACATAGCGTAAACAAACATTTCAGCTACAACCAAGGGAACAAAAGACAGACGCTTTGTTTGCCTTGAAGACTGACCAAATGTTAAGAGATTTAGGAGTCTTATCCAGATATGATTGGTGAAACAAGCAAGTCCAAAGCAGGGTGGGGGCAAGGTTGGATTCAGCGGAGAATTTTGATGATAGACCAAAAAGCTCGTGTGGATGCAACCAGATATTTTCACTGACACGACCATAGAGGAGCGCCGTTCATCGGGGAAGGTGATGCATCGTTCTTAGCTTGAAGTTCAATTTTAAGGAAGGTCTTCAGTATTTCATCTTTAGAAGTGAGCTTTGTAGTGTTTAACACTATTAAATATAAGAATGTGTGCACTTTCAAAGAAACAATCCCTACCAGGTGTTTTACTTAACCAGGTTATGATCGCCACATCTAGTTTGACGATCGCTGGCCTATTCTGTTCCTCCCATACAATTGATAAAAGCTAAAACAAGAGGCAACATTAAACTAATCTAATTGCAAAAGGCTCACTAGTCTCTGAAGCCTGGTCCCTTGTCGAAGAGGATGTGCACAAGCAACAAATGAGCGTCGTGTCAGACGTGGTATATCTTAATGATAGGAAGAGGTTTCTACCATCCTGTGACTGCTTCTGAACGAAAAGATTGGAAAAATCCCCGCGTACGACTGATATGCAGACCTTATTGTCATCCTTGCACTAGACAGACCTTTCGGCAGTTTGCTTGAAGAAGACTGCCTTTTTGTTAGGAATCCTTTAGTGGTTTGCCATCAAAATTAATCTCAAATCCAAGATAACGTACATCTCTAGGAGGAGCTCAATTCCGTCGCGTTAAAATCTTGTGCTATTTTATGAGAGTTTCAGTTGTTGACGATTTCAAACAGTGCGGTTCAACTGATGAAAAATGATTCAGGGAAAACCCTGAGCTCTCGAGCAGTGTACCTGTTTTGATGGTAAGGGACAGTTTTTTATAACAATCCACGAAAACGAGTCAAAATACTGTCATCTTATTTGTATGCAAGCAAATTAAGAGTAACATTTACCAGAAGAATTACTACACAAAGACGGGTTTTGTCCCTGTATTACTTGTGTTGCTGTTATCTTCCGTTGCTCCTCTGAAACCTTCCTTATTTGAGGCATGTCAAAAAACGTTTGCTTGACTATTATGTTGTATTGTGCTTAAATGTGCATCTTATTTTCTGCACACAACATTACATGCATCACACGTAGTTTGTATAAACAAATATTCATTGGAAATAGATTACCGGTGTTAATACATGATAACGCTTTTCTGCATTTTGTCTCAAAATTTATACAAAGCTGCTTTGGTTTTCGGGCTTATGACAATGAATGACAACTTCTGGGCTTTTTTCTTCCATTAAAACTAAATTAGCCGTGTGAGGTTGGCTAGCAAGTTTTATCTGGTTGACTTTGGTGCCTCCAGTGTTTGTGTGTAAACATTGTGAATGTGGGTGCTGACGCGGAACAACGGAATGTGGGGATGAAAAGGATGTGTTGTGAAGGGAAGAGTTTGCTGTTAACAGAGCTTCCTCCGATTCTCCTTGATCATAAAAGGTGACGCGCGGGGATTTTGCAGGCTTCGTGGACTGAAAGCCGTTTTCATTTGGAGAATCACGTGGAGAATGCATTGATAAAACAATAGTATCGGGTTGTAGAGTTTGATAGCTATCTAACCGCTTTTGCTTGCAGTACCCCTCTGATAGAATGTCCTCCGAAAGAGCAGTATAGTGTTCATTCAACGGCACTTTTGCCCTTGTGTCATTACACACAGAGCATTCGTTGACCAAGCGATTTTTGTCCACAAGGAAGTTGGATGCATAAACGTATGTGCTACCTGGTGACATCAAACCGTCTCGAGGCAGCGTTCGTACTAACCATTGTGTTGACTCCTTGGGTAGTCCACGTTTTATATAGTCCACACTATCTGGGCTTCCGCCACGAATGTAGGTTGGATGCAAAATCGTAGCTGGGTGCACAGAAGCCGTCACTGATTCAGTTCTGCTTGCTTTGTAAGAGAGAGAAATTCCGCGATGGGGTTACGGTGTTAAAACAAATTGTGCATAGTCTACAGAAAGACGAAACTTCGGAAATCACTATTTGGGTTTGTATGAGAGACTTCTGGCTACTCTGTCTTAACAGTTTCTTTGTACTGTCATTCTTCGCATAATTCCGAAGTTTTATGGATTTTGTTGTTCGGCCCTGTGTTGAAACATCTGAGTTTATCTGGTAAATACAACGTAGAGTCCTTAACATATAAGCATAAAAGAGCGGAGGCGTCAAAACACAATCTCATAAGTTCGGAAAACGCAACTTTCACTTTTTACAAGCGAGTAAAGGATTGAATTACCATGTAACTCGTATAGTTGTAAACGCGATATCTGAATTGAGTTAGTGTTTGACTGAGTATAGATATTACAGTGATGTTGACACTAGTACTACCCATTAATTTGGTGCAGTTATGACAACAGGTTACAATTCGTCCCTCTAAAGTTTTCTGAACATATGGATTGCACAAGCCTAAGCCAACACAGCAGTGAAATGATACAACACAGAAGGGAACTTTGTAGGTTCTGAACCGAAAGGCTTCAGTGAAATGATAGGAAAAGGATGCGATTCTACGGCAGTCTACCTGATAGAGTGAATGGCAAATAACAGCCAGACAAAAAAAGAATCAATGCCCCTACGATTTGACTACAATTTAGGGCATATTTTTTCTTCACTGTGTTACTGAAGTATTTTTGTCGTATTTTACTTTCATCATTTTAAGCCAAATGAATTTGTATGTGTGTATTTTACTAACTTCTGGCTCATTGCATGAGACATGCAAGACGTTTACTCTTGACGTTACCATTCCTCCTATGGCGACATTCGATAAACAAAGGGCATGCACCATATGTTGGAGGCAGGTATAACGACAGTAAATCAATTGAAACCACCACAGGGAACACCTCTGAAAAATAAATCCTTTTACGGGATGCTGTGCTCTAGGTATGTTGCTCAAGCTCCTCCCTTCGTGGCGATTAATCCTTTGGTGGGGCCAGTTTTATCAAATCCAGTCAGTTTATTTAACCCGACTGGTTTCCTGCTTTTTTGGCAAAAAATCAAGGACAAACCAGTCCGCAACAATGCTCCAGACTTCTTCCATCCCAAATTGTGATATTTACGCCAGTTTTATAACAGTGGTGTCAAAATTCGAACATGGTTTTAGGAATCCAGCCATTTTTATGACGTTTCCATCCCTGAAGCTTCTATTTTTGCCGGTCTTTCAGTCGAGTTAATAGAGGCAGACCGGTTAACGATTAACATTACTTAGTTGGCTTGTGTGGTGTTCTACCCTTGAAAATAATTTTAGATTTTTATCACTTCACAGGGACGGATGCGTGAAAAATCAAGGAAAACAAGCAGCCTTGTTCATCTTCCCGTATGACAAACGCACGGCGAAATAATTCTTCCATGGCTGCGAAAAATCTACACTGATGTTTTCGCAAGTGACTGTTACATATGAAACCCTGAAAAGTGATGGAATTGAGGAAGCCGAAGTGTCTAAACATTTTGCTTTGGAATCAAGTAAAATGATGTTGGTTTCCCAAAAGCTATTTCGTCTTGTCACGGCAGCAATGTGAGATGATGGTCCTAACAGAACTCGCAATACTGACAGGTAATTTTGGCTTTCTTGAAGGTTTGTGTAAGTGGACTTCGAAATTCTCAGGACAACCACAATTCTGTTAGCATCAATTTTGGGTCAGTTAGCTACGGCAAAAGAACAGCAACTTAACCAGTTAATGGGTCTTCTTCTGAAAAATATAAAACACTTGGTTTTCTCGATCCGTTGCATTAGTACAGACGCAAGGCGTCTATCGAGGAAATTTGATTTATCACTTTAGAAAATTCGAGAATTTGGCGAAGCAAGAGCTGCCTGAAATTGTCTGCTGAAAAAAGCAAAGACACTATGTTCATTCATGCAAGCACAAAATAAATAATAAACTTATCCGAACCGTAATCAAACATTTATTTTTTAGGGGATTTCGCAATATTGCTTTTTCAAAGCCCAATTCAACCTACTTATTAAATGAAGACTAGTAAGTGGTTTTAGGCCAATGCAAACAATGTTTTGCTTAGGTTAACTCATTTACCTTGTTGTATAAGTATGAAGCTCTCCCTACGTGAACAGTTTGGCGAAGCTAAAACTCACCATTTATTGGTGACTCATAACCTCTAAACTGGCAGTTGGCTCCATGAGTCTCCAATCCCGGGAAGCAGTGCTACATGAACACTCCTAACCAGCGAATCTATGGGATCTTCCCGCTTTCTTCCCGTGTGAAGAATCCTGCGGAAGCTAGTAGTGACCAGTAACTCTTAACAGCAGTAATTTTAAAAGAGATGGTACTTACCTGAATCCTGGACGTAAACAGATGCGCTGTCTTCGTTTGCACCTTGCTGAAGAATGGCAAAAGAGGAGAATAGTTTTCACCGTTTCGAAAATTGGCACCGTGACTAAAAGCGTTGTATGGTTTGCTGTCGGTACAGTCATTCCAGAAGAATTTCTTGTGTCATTACATGTGGTTTTGGACACTTGTTTAAAACGTACACCACAATATTTCTGTTCAGTGCTCAGTTTTTGGAGTTCAATAGCACACCCGCCAAAGTCTGCACGTAGGATTCTCAAATATTTGTAAAATATTGACAACCAGGTGAGTGAAGCCTTCTTTGTGCGCGTAACAGCGCACCACGCAACTTCCGGTCAACATCTTGCTCTTTCATGTCTGGTTAATCTACACCTATCTCCATAAAATACATCAAACTGATGCCCCTGTTCTATGCATTCTATGCACAGAATTCCTGAAGAGCCTCATTTGAATGTTCCCAAACTTTTGCCAGCTTTCTAAAACCACGGTTTTCAACGCGATTGTTTTTTATCCAAAATTCGATTTTGATGAACCAGGTGGAAGCATATTTAGCAACCTATAAAAACCGCAACTAGTATGCAGTTATCCATCCTTTGAAGAGTACCTGCTCTCTGGGAGAGTTCAGAACAGCCCTTTCCGTAACCGGGGACCCTCCAAAACATTGCTTTCCGCTTTGGAAATTCATAAGGTCAAAATTCTAATTTCAAATGCATTTCATTTTGAAAAGATGATATTCATATCCAACAAAGGCAACTGTCGGCTGATGCACCCACAAAATTTTTCAAATGTATCCAAATCTATGCTCAACACAATATGATGACTGATGCCAAAACTTGGAATTCCTCCAGGCTTTTCTCGGTAATTATCGGCGGTTGCCCAAAGTTTGCAGCTTAAAATTGGTTCACCTTCCTGATAATTTGCAATTGTTTCGTCGGATACATCCTACCGTTCACTGGAAATTTTTTGAATCACACCAAGGCTAAAGTGGTAACAGCGAAAGATAATGCATCGTTTTTAAGAAAATGTCACACGATTTTACAGGACAAATGTTACCACAGGACCGGGTAATTTTGGAATTTAGATCAGACTTTATAATGGTTATGTTTAGCAACCATAGTAGGTGTTCGGCTACCTAGTTGCGATTGGTGATTTATAAATGCCGCTTTTGATCTTGCTTGCAAAGAATTCAAAATTCCTTTCGCCGTAAAATTTTTGTAAGTTAAACTGAGCTAAACGATGATAAACCTTTTGGTAGAGGGTTGCTGGTGAAGGTTCCTACGCTCTTTATTTCAGACCAGCTACTGGGAAGTATTGTTGATCTCAATACAAGGGTGTTAGTCGTCTTGTAACCTACCAAGTTTGTGGATTCCATAAAAAAATCGAGAACCAGGGTTTTAGATGCCAATAAGTGGCAAAGGACCCCTAAGTTTTAATTTACATGTAGTTTGCTGTTAGTTTGGTTGCTGTGACCACTACCGCGAAAATTTTTTTTAAGGCATCGGAAATCGATGTACCAAAAGAATAAAAGAGACCAAATTGGTTCACTGTTGAATCCAATTCACAGGCAGTAAGTCGATCTAATTCTCGTCGTTTCTCAGCTCCTGCGCGTGGAGTGAGTTTGAACTCAAGATACGAAAACCTGTTGAATAGGGAGACTATTAACTAGATGCACTGCCTACTGCAAACAAAGATTGGGGCAAATGAAGTAAGTCAACCCCGTCAGCTAAACCCGTGGATGCTGGTCTTGACATACAAAAGTGTTTTCTGGCCTGTGTCCCATGAGACGGCGCAATCGTCAAACCTAATGCTGCTGCCAATGAGTCCGAAGCAACTAGAGAACACTTCAGCCAACTGTCTTGTGGGCGTGCTCATCAGCAGGAGGGAAGTGGAGTCGAGCCATTGATGAATTTGGTCCGTCCTGCTAGCGAGGCAGTCGGAAATATGACATCTGATCAGGCCACGTGTGAGCTTTATCTCCGTAGGTGTCCTTGTGTAACGATGTGTGCTACTGATGAAGCATGTGAGTAGTCTACGGTCCGATTTCGAAGTTCTGACCCCACATCTGATGGGAGGTAAAGGTTGCTACAGAAATTATGGAACCGCTCCGCAGTGTACATTCATCATTGTTTAACATTCAATGAACGTCCATGAAAATTCAACAAGACGCTTGAGAATGTTGACTTTTCAAAAACTCTGTGCAGATGACATGTCTACATTCGTGTCTAATAGCTTGTAACCGCTTAGTTCGTGTTTGCTAATAAACAACGCTGCTGCGAGGAGTGTTCTCCTTCCACTTGTAGTTCCTTTCGTTGATAGTCCAATTGGTTCAAACTGGTCATACAACAAGGCTGACGGTTCCCGAGAGTCATCGCACAAATCAAACTTCATATGAAGATAGAAAACTTAGCAGAGGACCTAATATTTTTTTCGCAAATCGCACCAATTGTTTGGTCGGCAGACTAGATCAGGTCACTTTAATCATGTCTGACCATTTTAGAAAGTAATCCCCTGTATCATTCCACTAATGTCAGGCTAACTATAAAACACAATACCCGTTCGTTTTTCTTCCTCCCCAACAGTGTTTAAATTCTAAACACAAGCTGATGATAACCGGGGTCCACTGATTTTGTGATCATCGTTTTAGTTTCTGGCCAAAGGACTCCAAAATGTAGTATGCGCTGAAAAGAATGGTATAGGCGAAGTATTAGTATACTTCAGGATATGCGACATTCATTACTGTTCACCTTTAGACGATTGTACTGATTCTCTAACTTTATTGATTATGAGCAGCTAAATCGGCAGGTTAAAATTTGAAGACAGCACGGAGTAATGGGGTCTGTGAAAAACTCAGTCGTATTCCAAGATTCTCGGTTGCATGTCTGACATTACTCGTTGGGATGCGAGGCTTTGGTATTAGTGTAGTCTGGCTACATGTCCAGAAGAAATCAAATATCGTTATGTTTGGGGTTAAAATTACACCTAAACGCCATCGGCGCATATCACACGAATACATTTCGTTCCAGTGATCGAGAGATTTAGTCGATCCATACCTACCTATTTGAAGGTATGCCGAAGCATTTGGCTTCGTTTCGTCAAGTCTAATAATGTACCGTGTTTACACATTCCATTTAGAAGCAAACTAACTTTTCCGCGTTACCCATTAACAAGAATGCACAGATTCTCATGATTAGATCAGGCGATTCATATTTATTTGTTTTGACAGAGTATACTGGCAGACTTGGCCTGACACCGACTAGTCCCCTAGTGTCCAACGGTGAGGTGATTTGGTAACGTAACATCCCATCACAGGCCTCTGACTTTATCAAAAAAAGTTAAATACCCAAAAAACAGCACCACTGCTGCGTTTTTACTAGCCTAATTGGCTGATTCTGCATTGAATTATTACTATGCTCTTCGTGATCATCAACATGAATGGTGGCGCTGAAGATTTGCAACCGTACAACCACAAAGTTTATTTGATCATTTTAAATACATCACTGTGAAAAAAAGAACTTTGTGCTGGGCGAATCAGCTCACACCGTGGTGCTTTATCAACCTATCCGGGTAAGAAGTGATAGCACAAAGGTCATTAACGTCATCTGGACGTCATCTCTCGTAGAGACTCCAGCCAAGTTCAAGGTTGAAAGTGAGGACCGAATCGTGGAAGACGAACATGTCCAGCAATATACAAGCTCTTCATAATCTGTTTTACACTCTTATAACAGGTTGCGCAGTTTGCGGCATTCTGGATGGGTCATGGATGATAATGCTCGTTTCGGAAGACAATGATGCGGCATGCGTGGTACGCGGACTACCCAACACAACCGATGGTTCTGAATGTATGTCGCAAATGTTACCTGCCTCATAACGAAACCGAAATTTTGTAGCTGAGCCGAATCAAACCATTTATAAGAAAAGTCAGTCAGTTACACGTTTGCCGTATGTCGTTCATTTTTGGTTTATATAACAGCCCTGCTGCCAGTTCCCTCCATAATTTCACCTTTTATTCATATTGTTATCATTCATATTATTATTAGTATTATTATTGAAAAGCTCGTATCAGCTTGCTATCATCCGGTTCATTGGGCTGGGCGATTCGGTTACAAACGCTTCGTCGTCAATCGAGGTCACATGATAAAAAAAACAAATCATTCTGTTCAACATCAGAAATTCTTCAAAACTCACAGCAAGGCCATTGTGTATAGAAGAAACTCTAGTAAGATAAATCAACCACAGCTCTAAGGAAATTGTTTTCAAGACAGAAGGAGAAAATTGACACTGATCAAGAGGCAATATAGTGTACGAAATCCACTGCATGGACTACCATAAATACTGTTAGAAAAACTAGACAGCGACTGTCTATCGGGCATGATCCACTATCCCTAGTTTTTATGCATGAACATCTAAAAGGACAGAAAGTAGAGTCCGAAAATGTAGAGGTCTTAGCATGCGAAAATACAAGAGCAACAAGAGGATTTATGCGAATATGATGCTCCACTGCAAACTCAACTGAAATTGGAAGTGAGTCCAATCTACAAGCAGAAGATCGTTCAGTAAATCGAAATCCTCAAAGAAAACTGACCATAAGAAGGCCATTTCAGGTTGTGACAACTGTGGGACCAACAAGACAAAACACCACCAGGGGTTTTTTTCGGGTGGGTCATGCTCAAAGGTCATCCGAACGTCAGGCATACAGCAGAACAGCCAAAAAGCGAAACATCGAGATTGTCCACCCAACCCCCACTAATAGTATGGGCATGGACAAAGGCTCAAAACCTACACAACAATGCGCCGCCAGTCGAGAAACTGATTTCAGATGATGGCTGAAAGCAAGTGGCCAAGTTGCCACGTTCAGCTGACGCAACACGTAAACAGAATGAACCGTGAGGATTCCTGTTCATGATGAGCTTGCTCGAACCATACATATGTATCTTGCAACACTCCATACGTGACAAAATGCGACAAGATCTTTTTACGACTAAAATAACCTGAGAGCAGACGGTAATATCGTTTATCAGATACAATAGATATTCAGGTTTTCAATACGAATTATCATTCTTGGGGCTTATTTCACACATTGAACAGAAAGCGGTAGTCTGCGGTATGAAAACCTGAGAATTGGTCGTGGTTCCTTCATCTATTTCTACCAAGTAAGGTCTACCTACTACAGACACGGCAGTCCAAACCAGTATATATATATATATATATATATATATATATATATATATGTTTCGTCGTGACTTTGGTCACATTTTCTGTTTACTTTTATGATAATGATTCAGTAACGAGTCACAGCACTCGAATCTTCCAGATCACGCTTTTTCTCACAACTGAAATTTTCTGCCCTTCAAAAGACATGTATATCCTACCGTTCCCTCAATTCCATGTTGTACGTGCATGTTCCAAACACGGATAAAATCAAAACATTTGTCCGTCGTTTCAGATACTCAACTGCAAACTGTTAACCCTTTTATTATTGAAGGATCATGCTGGATAGTCATGTACAGCCGCAATAAATTACACCCAGGTGTCTGTAAAACTTTTGCTGTAGTCATCTCGTCAGCAACTTTTACCAGAAGAACTGGCGCAGGTAGATTTCGTCAGAATGCATTTTTTACTTATATTGGCTTCATCATAAATGGAAACGGACAATCTACCTACAGGCGACAATGACTTTTCACGTGCCAGTTTTCGGATGGCCAAAATACTTGATTACTTTGTTAACAGGGACGGTAGAATTTATCAAATGATGTGCGTGACGGCCAAAGTACCGCATTCCTTGGAATTGTTTTCTGCTAATTTCACCACCACTCATAGTCACTTATCGTTTGGACCATCGGAGTGGTCATTATGGCTTTCCGTTCCTTCGCAATACGTGACGATCTTTGAGGGGCTAAGTGCATCGCAGTCTATGGCTAATCAAATGTTTAGTAAAGAGCTGATTGGAAAAATTCATCCTCTAGGCAAGGCCAAATAAATGAGACATCAAGAAGAACGGATGGTCTCAAAAGACCTTATAATACCATACTACCTGAACTCAGCAAAGGCGTGTACATTCATCCAGGCTTTGATTTAAAGGACAAAATCTTTTTGAATTTGATAACCTTACACTTGAAACCCGGTTTCCTAAGGAGACTTTTCTGCGTTGCATCAGAAAGCCAGCGCAAACCAAGGAAACAACGTGTCTTGGGTGAAGGGAAGGATAGAAATATCTCCATTAGTGGCCGAAAAGTCAACGTTGACCACGTGAAACAGGCGTTCATTATAGCACACTAACATAATCTATCGCAAGTGACACTGTTTGAGTTGCAAAAAATGTTTTAACTGGTTTCAGGTCAGGTGGCTGCTTATCCGTTCGCCGAGCTCAGTAATTTACGTACAGATGTTTAACCACAAGTGTTGGAGAAATCGTCAGTGCGTGAATGGGTTTGTGGGTTAAGAAATACACGTTAGCCTTTTGTTTCAAAATCACACGAAAGATGATTCTAGAATACCGAGATGAGTCGACCAAAATAAGGGTTTAATACAGACCTGAACTAAACGAGATGAAAACTATGGCTAAATGCCTCACCAATCCACCGCCACACCAGTGTGAATGAAGTTCCTGGTTTATCTCCCTAAACTGCGCATGTTTGTGCACAAAGAGACAAGCAACGCAAATACTCCTCTAGCTGTGTAGGCAATTTAACTAGACGGATATCTCAGACCATTTTGAATGTCTACAAACATATCTTTGAACACGTGGAGTTTCTTTGACACTGACCTAGTCATTATGATTGCATGAATTCAGCTCAGCCATTCACCATCTTTTACAACGCACCAGGAAACCATTTCACGGTTGTCCATCAAAGCTCGCTCTCAACATGGGGGACGGCAACGACTCTAATAAACGAACCTTCCTCCATCGCGGAACTACTGGCGAATCATTCATATGGTTGGAATGAAAGTTGTATCCATCGTAAAGTCAGTAGCAAGTACTTCCGCCTTTACGTGACGTTAGTTTACAATGCGGGTACAAACAATCGTGGAAATTCCAGACTAGTTAGTGCAAGCCAGCTATGTTGTTTAAGGATATGCTTACGGTTTACCACACTTTTGGAGGAATAAGACAGGCAAACGTACGTTGTGCGGTGATTTGGAATTGAAAACACTGCCCAATGCCTTGTGAATTCCATGCAGTTTACCTAAAAGCAAGTAGAAATGTTCGTTGTCAGATTGCATCTAGACAAATTCAAAGCTTTAAGGAACAGCGCAGAAATAAGAGGCCTACCATGAGAAACCAAGTGGTGCACTTGACAACGGCTTCAGGATGTCTTCCCAAGAAAAACAGCTACTTCATATATGGGTGGTGAAAACTTGCTTCTTGGGTGCCAATAGTTATTCACAGGCACTGAGTTTCTTCCATTCTCAGTTCTTACTTGAACACCAAATATTATGCAGCTGGAGCTCTATACTCTTTTGGAAGAGCACTTGGTGTTGACGGAAGCTCGATCGAATATAAGTTGAATTTCTCGTTTATAGTACTCACGGTTCACTACACGCGCGGTTTCACAGTCAAAATATCTAGGCCTCATGCACACAAAGACTCAGAGACTAAGAATAATGCACTATCACAAAATAAAATTAAAGCTTCAACTATGCGGTATTTTATACACGGTCATGTAGACTTCACAGACTCGAATTTATGCCAGTCACTAATGCCTACTTAATGAATTTTACAATGAATATAAGTTGTAGGTGATTGTGGAATTTGTAGAATCCACGTTCACATCAGACTCGTTTGAACACCCCTCCTGTCCGGGAGAAATTATTATGGTGCTCCCATACCAAGGCGAGGAAGAACTTGAAATGAGTTTCGTTCTTTTTGGGACTCATCAGCAGTGCATATCCCTAGCCGTACCAGAGTTTGAACTTCGGACATCTGATATGCGAGGCTAGCGTTTTACCAGCTCACGCTGGAAATGACTGAACTATCACACCTGAACAGGCGAACGTGAATTCTGCAAATCCTGCAACCACATACAACTAAACAAAAGCCGTTTATCAGGTTTCAAACGTTCGTAGCTCTACTTGACTGGGAAGTCCTGACAGGCGTAATAATCGATACAAATATCCAGGTCAGTTACTGCGTCTTCGTTCGGGCCGTCGCTTAAGCATGAACACGTTTGCCTATTCAGGCGGGATAATCCAGGTGCGTCTGGCCGGCGCTGGTGCATTAGGGGTAGCAAGCTTGTTTCGCTCGTCAGTTGTTGGGGTTCAAACCGCAGTACGGCCAACTGCACTACTGATGAGTTCTAATAAGAGTAAAACTCTAGTCCAGTGCTTCCCCTCTTTAGTGTGGACTAACCAGCATATTTGTTCCAAGGCAGGAGGAAGACTGTTCAAACGAGAGTGATGTGAGTGCGAATGTGCGCAAGGTTTGTAAGTTGGCTCCAAAGTTTGTAAGTCTGATCCAAAAGACTATGCTTCCCTATTCGTATAGCGATTCCGACTCTCTTGGAGTCATGTTCGAGGTATAACTGTCTACCTTTAAAGATGCCCCTCGTGAGGCATTTTAGCTTATATTCCAGATATCCAATATGGCTCTGAAACAAATAACGTCGTCCACGCAATCAATAGAATAATGCGACCTTCAGCGAAACTACATAATTACCTAAACGCAGTATATGTTCAGGCATGTTTGCGCTTTCATGCGCACATTGGAGATTTATGTGGTTAAACATCCGTTGACGTTTTAAATAAAAACTTAGCGAATCCGGAAAAACACCGTGATCCCCAGTTTATTTTGAACAAGAGGTCAACGGCAACAATGTTACTGGCTTAATTCAGTTAGTATAACTTAGTGGGTCACGACACGTGCCAATTGGGACAAAAAGAGACAAATTACAGGGCATATTGCATTGTTTATATCGAACTGAGAATTAGCATGTCCGAATGAATTAGCTAAGGCATATTATGCGCTTTCCAAGCGCACAGCACAGACCTGAACGGAGACAATGTTGGTGCTCAGGAAGACTTGAGTCCTAGTCTTAAACTACTTCGATTTATTGCTTGCTCCCATTAGTTCCCGGTTCATGTGATTTTCCACTCTTTAATTTTGTTGTACACTAATTTCAGCTTACCACATGGTTGTTCGGTCACCGACAATTCTCGGAAAGTCATCAAAAATACTAGTGTGGTTGAATGTCAGGATGAAAATAACCAATTGTCGTACATTAACTGAAACGTCCATCGGAGCAGCCCTTCAGTGATTATCAGTAATGCACGTAAACTGATTATGGTGACACTGTTAATAGATCAAACCTAACTGGTCCCATTACTCAAGCGTCCAAGACACAAATATTTTGTGTTTTTGGTTGAAAGGAACAAAAGATTAAAAAGTGATGTACATATATGTATGTATGTATATACATGTATACATATACATATCATGATACAAGTACAAGTGATTCACAAGAGAATCTCGACAGTACTATTCAAAGTTGTCGTTGACAACTACTCCAAAACCACAGCTGGTACACACAACTAATACAAATAACTACTAGGCTCTAGAAGAATGCTGCACGAAACCTTTCCTAGAGTAACGAGAAAGCAACTAGACGTTCCTCCTCATCAGACCTGCTTCCTTGCGAGAACCGATGTTATTCTTGATAATCTATTAAATAAGGGGAATTTTGAACTGAACCACATCGAGCATAGGTTACAACCGTCTACAGGGAAGACTTTCGCAAAGTGCACGTTTACGTACTGCAAATATCGCAGACCTATACACGAATTGGAGTACCAAATGCGTAGGCATAATGCACTAATCCTCTAAATGATAATAGCGAAGGAACTGTCAGCGTACTATTGTTGAACTGGGTTTTTACAGTTTCCCTATTTTTTAATTATTTCGGGAAACCCCACTCACAATGCCATCTGATTATATATGACGTCAGACACTCGCTAACCCTGGTGAGTTCCGTGTAAGTATCGCGGTTTTCCATTATTAACGGATTCGTACTACCTGATTTTGCATGTTCCGTTTTCACAGAAAGCGTGGTGTCGTCTATACACCCGGGAAACCCGTGATGCGTCCATTTCATCGCAGAAATACTACATGAATTGTGACCAAGGTTAGACGGTGCCCATAGAACAGCTAGATAAACAAATAGCTGCGAATATTTATTCACTCCGACCTTAAAATAACTGACTCTGCCCCAAGTCAGTAGTATCTATCCTCACAGTCATCAGCTTCACACAACAGGATATTACTTACCCTGCATAACTGACGACCTATGCTAAACGTTGTGACGGAAATACGTTCCAAGCTTACGCGCCGAAAAAAACTCAGATAGTCTTATTATTTGTCATTCACAACAATGAGCCTCACCCAGAATGGGCAACGCCAGGGTCAATATACTCGGCTTATTGCTTTTCGAGGAAACGATATTGCGTTATTTGGTTTTCCTTTTGGAAAAAGCCAAAGGGCAGTGCTTAGTATAGTGTGCGTCTGAAATACTTCGTTCATAAGCAGCCATTGTCTCTAAGTCACCTGTAGGCCAACTCAAATATTTGAAGCAGTAGGTAAATGTGCCTTGCTGGCCAATTTTTCTTACTAGTGGGAGATTTTTCTGGAGAAAACCGACGGCATATACAAACAGCTACCAAACCTCAACAGAATGCCAGCACATTCTTATAGAAAAAGTTGAAACATTGCTTCTGCTAGGGTTGTCAGTGCTTTGTCTCTTGATGTAGTCGTTTCATTTGGTGCACTGTGTTGGTCAGAGTTTTCATTCAGAGATTTCATTCAAACTTCATGTGTTTTGCGAAAGTAAAACATTTAGCTGCATAAATACACTTTGGATCCTTAGGGTTAAATTATACTTCATGAGACAATAGTTCGTTCTTTTGTCCAGTCGACTTGTTTACCTGTTAACGTCACACTTTTCTGTGAAAATAGTACCTAAGTTTTCTGGATTACCGGCGTCGATACTGACAACTGCATAGAAAGTAATTGCACCGACAGACGTGGACTCTTTAGTGCGCCGTCTTTATCTCTTGGTTTTACCGTTTTCCTGGGGAATCGTACAATGAACACCGCTTCACTTTTATGCCCAAACTAAGAGGGTTTTCGGCATCTATGTAACGAATGATCTTTACTAAGCAACGCAGAACAGCGTGCAGTCTACCGTCGTTTGTACTGCAAAGACATCAACATCAAGATAAAAAATGTACCTTGATTGCACCTAGGAGAAATTCTCTTGGCCCTCTCTGCTTTTGTGTCAGAGGGTATTCCAGTTCTTATCGGCATCTTTCCCAACTTAAATCCATGTGTGCTGCCTGCCGGTCTCCGAAGGCGATTCGGCACAAGTTTTGTCCCATGAAGTGCGTACGTCACCAGCAATAGGAGACATAGTAAAATTACTATCAGCAACCCGATCCCAAGACCAGTAACGAGCTCTGAATTCCAAGTTATTATTGCACCAGCTGTCCGCTTGTATGGAGGATTATCCACGAGACGTAATCCAGGTCCTCGTCTCTCGGTTACCAAGGGTACGTGCGATGTACCAGTGTGCATATGTTCTTCCGGCCGTGGGTTTGACGAAAGTTT
This sequence comes from Opisthorchis felineus, assembly GCA_004794785.1. Classification (NCBI taxonomy): domain Eukaryota; kingdom Metazoa; phylum Platyhelminthes; class Trematoda; order Opisthorchiida; family Opisthorchiidae; genus Opisthorchis; species Opisthorchis felineus. Next base: position 404,443 of record SJOL01009025.1, read on the forward strand.
ATTGCGACGACCTTTGTCTGATTCGTTGTAAACTGCTGGTTCGTTGAAATTGACCAACTTTGTTAAACCACTATTTGTTCTTTCAACACTTCCAGCCAATTCAGATTCGATTTCCACATGAAGAAATGCATAACTTTGCCTTGCTGGTGTTCCGCAGTCTTCAGCAAAAATCACAAATTTATCTGGTCTTTTGAGGTCAGACGCATGTATTCGCTGATTCAAACGAATCTCTCCCGAGTTACGGTCAATAACAAGCTGTCGGTTGTTGGAAGACATGTTCGTCTGATTCAAATATGGTTTTCTAGAATTCATCAGTTGCCATACTCCCAGATAGACTTCTAGTGCATAAACCACACGACCGTTTTCACTCTCATCGGGATCCGTGGCTAGAGCAGTATAAACTACCGTACCTGGACTGGTCGCTTCGGGTAACCTCAGAGTTGCTACTGGTAGCATTGATCCGGGCGATTGGTACGGCAATCCCAAGGTCTGATCAATTAAGGACGAATCTATCCTGTTGCTTGGTGGTCTGATAAAATTGGGTGCATTGTCATTTTTGTCCAAAACCTTCACTGTCAGTGTTGTTGAGAAAGAAAGTGATACATTAATTCCGTGATCCCGTAAAACAACCGGAAGGAAGTAAACATTTTGTTGTTCTCTGTCAATGGTAGCATTAGCACCAGGGTAGACAAACAAATTTCCATCCGAGCGAAGAAACCAGCGCAAATTACATGCTGAGTGATTCTGAATGGATTGTGAATCGGGTAAAATGAAAGTTACTCGTCCATTGTCATTCAAGTCAGCATCTTCAGCTTTCAGGTGTCCAACAAATATTTGCCTGTTAGTATACCATGTTGATTGGTAGTTTGCGATGGATGGCCCACTCCCCATCTCCTCCTCAATCCAGAATGTTGTGTTGCTAACGAGTCTAGGGGCATTGTCATTCACGTCACTTACTTTCACATTAACCCATGCTAAACTCGTGCGGTTCGGGAACTCAGCGTCAAATGCAACTACTGGGATACGCCAGGCGTCGTGTGTTTCACGATCCAGCGGCAACTTTCCAGCCCGTATCCATCCTGTTGACTCTTCAATTTCAAAATAGTTCTTAAAGATTTCACCATCAAAATCTGTATTGTTTTGGCCCGTAAGATCATTCTGACCAGCAAAGCGATAAAGCGTTTGACTACCCGGTCCGGGTGCATCTTTATCAACAGATTTGAGCTGAATTAAACGTGTCCCATGTACGGTGTTCTCTGGCACTTGAATATTCTGATTGTGTGAGACGAATCGTGGTCCGTTATCATTTTCGTCCAGAACAAAAATTTTGACCAGACTGGTTGATGACAACCGTCGCGCTTCGTGTAGTTTTACGGCCTGAAGTCCAGATGAACCATCCCCGGAGTCACCGTGATCATGACAGATGACAGCGAGCAGATAGACCTCTTGCTCTTCACGATCCAATAAGCGATTAGTGACCAGCACATAATCAGCGCTTCGACGACCGGTTGGGTTAACATCTGCAGCAAAAGTTGAGGACGGTGCATTCAGGCTGGTCGTGATTTCTTTACTGGATACAGGTTTCAAGAGGAAAGCAGTCTGCTTTCCAAGAGTATTCTCGAAACTGGTCTGATCTGCCGGCGTTTTCATCATCATGACTGGAGGTTCGTCTAACCAGCAGGCAACTTCACCCGCTGGACCCTTGTCACGATCTGACGCGGATATCTGAGTAAAAAAAATACAAACGGGACAGGTAGTGCATTAATAGTTTGTAGCTCCACCGAGGAAGAATTCAGTTTTATTGTTTTCACTTATTCCCGGACAAATAATTGTGACTTAATTTAGCCAAACTACCCGAAAGTATGTCCACTCTATGTGGATGTACGTGCGTATGTATGTATGTATGTATGTATGACAAAAATTTTTCAGTAAGCAGACAGTTTTACGATATACAGTGCAACCGGCTGACAGGTCACTATGCATACCAGACAGTCAAGTGTCAGGCCTGCTACCATTACTATTTCGACCAATCGTGAGAACACAGTTGCTCTATTTGAAACACTAAATCATTCGAATAAGTGGGAGATTTATTTAGTAACTTATGGCACATTTGATATTTAATATGGGTGTGAGACAGCCATGTCAACGATGGTGGGATGTAGGATACCGTATGCAAGTCTGGAACACCTTCTCTGAGAAATAGTCACTCGCAATATCGGTAACTTGTCATTTATCAGGCTTATATGTAAGAATGGAATGCATAACAATCACTATTTGTTTAACCAGTGAGAAGAAAACCAGGTACCACATACTGACATCATACATAAATTACTATTAATGAAAAAATATGTGCATTTTTAAAAAACGGAATAATGCACAATAAAGAACGACTAGCTAATTGGCATAACATTAATACCAAAAATTAAGAGTTCACTCCATGGTTAATAAGACGAGACTGGTTAGCACAACCCGGCCTGAAAAATTCTTGCCTTTATTCCGATACGGTGACATTTAAAAGATTGTTTGACGTCTAAATCTCTAAAGCTATGCCAGCATAGAACTCGCCTCAAGGTGCTTATTGGATATGCGTGATTAGAAGCCAACCGGTTCCACAAAACCAAAATATCTACCACAATGTCTCTTGAGCCAGGCGTGCTCAGTTGAGCAAGTATAAATTATTGTGAAAAATGCTCATTTATCCTACTGTGAGGTATATCCTGATGTTAGCTTGTTTCACTACCTCAACAAATGAACTTTTCAGTGACCAGTAAAGTAGTTAAGAATGCTCTTTTTACTCGAGTGAAAATGAAGTCAGTGTTCATGTTTTTCTGATGCTGACACATTTACGCCTGAACACAAGAGCGGTCTACGAATTTGAGTTAAAATACGGATAGTGAGACGTTACGCGTGCATGAAAATATGAGGTAAAGGCACGTTGAGTAAGAACATTTAGAACACTTTCAATTAACATGGTGTTGAAAAATTAGCATAAGAGTTATGTTGTAGTAATGTTTTATTTAGTTTCTCTGGTTATGCACTTTTTATGATGCATTACTTGATACAAGCCTATGGTGAGTGTGATTCAGGATATGTATCTATGCGCCTATTAGTCGATGCATTCTAGTGATAGTCATTAGATGAGCAAGGGGCTAAAAGGTTAACATAAGTTATCCTGCCAGAAAACGAAACGAGTGAGCAATAGGCTAAATGGAGTAATTGGGAAGCAGCGTTAACTGTTTGTCCCATTAGAAAAAAACAGGTTGAAGTTCAGTGTAGGATAAGAACTTGTATTCGGTAATAACCTAATTTACTAACAACCACTCGCTTTCGAAAGTGTGAGTTCTTCTAGCTAACTGACCTCGGAAAACTGTCAGTTGGTTTCCAGCTTTTGTTGTGCCCATATGTGCTCAGTTTTTTACGAAAAAAAGGGGCAGAAGATAAAATTCTAACGGCCAACTTTTCTTATCTCAAGGAAAATGACAAGCACGCGCAAATTATCTGCAGATGGAACAAGCTATCCTGGTATATCTTGAGCAGTTCTGGGTTTTTAAGAGTCGCCAAATTTTTTCAGATGTAAACGGCATTATCAGTAAACATTATTTCGCAAGTTACACATTTCTGAATTCAGGTAATCCGGCTGTTTCATGCTTTTGCTTTGAAGGGGATGTCTGATGAATTGCTTGAGGAATCAGTGATCCTTATACATTTACGTTTGCTTCCACTTATTTTCGTATCATGAGAGCTGTTGCATCTCTTCCATCGTGCTCTGATGAAATGAAAACCAGTAGTTGAAGTAGAACGGCGCCAGTTTGGACGTTTTTTTATGCCAAGGACATATACTGATTAGAGGTTGTGATTATTCGTCATAGGACAATTCAATAAAACTTCCGCTTGCCTGGATAAGCCCATCAAACGTGAACCGCGCTGTCCAGAAAGGCTTTCCTACGTACAAGTCTAACTAGTAGACTATTGTCCTATGCTGTCTACTCGATTTACAGAAACAGAAGCCTATTTATGTTATACGTCCACTTTGTTGAATTGCTGTTTGGATAACTGCTGCTAAGCTACGGGTGTGCGTTCAGAGTGTACTGTTCTGTGATGCAAAACTATCAATGGACCCTTTGTATAAGGTAGTTCTTCATATGATTTTATCGGTCTTTTGTTCAGAATCAGATAAAAATAACAGTACAAACGAAGTCAAACGTGCCCAAATTACCGTATTTGGATTTAATCGTCGAGGGAAATGAAAATATGGGACAAAGAATGAAGTTTTCCAGCAGCCGGAATGAATCTCCGAGAAAAGACCTTGCATTTTTTGTGGTGCAAATACTCTATAATAGATTTAATTTTAGGAAAGGCAGACTTAACTGGTTCTTAGTTCGTGAGGCTGGTAAATTTCAGTCTCATCATAACGGACACAAGGGAAGCAGATTAGATGATACCAGCAAGTTTTGAAGTAAGCAAAGTAGCACCGGAAACATCAGTTCATATGGATCGCCAGGTTTTTTTGAGGAGCCTTATCCAGTGCAACGCAAACCGTCCTTTAAAACAAATTACCAGTTCACGGTTTCATTACAATTGTTGACGTCTCTCTAGGGTTTTACTACGATAGCTTTCATTCAAAAGTTTTGTAATAACCAAGCCTACGGTTTTAAAAGCCATCTTTATTGTTTGGCTGCAGACTAATGACCATTCCGGCAAGGTGAAATCTGTTTTCAGTACCCTTCCAGTGGGAAATATCTTGTGCTATTCCCAGTAGGTGAACACACAAAGAAAAACTCCGTGAGTACGCCATGTTCGGTCGCACAAATGCCCCATCTCTACCAGAGTTTCCGTGGAAGTTACCAAGAATGATACGACGTTATGCAAAAACGTACCTGATGGTGGATGATCACGCCAACCTTGCTGCAACTGGCGGTTTTGTTGACAATAGAACGTCTATGTACATCACGACACAATATCACGCAATTAAGGCTACCTTTCTGGTCAAATGTTTTATCGCGATTTACGCACACATGGGAGTGCTGTCCTTCAGATTACGACAGGTGTCATCACGCAACATACATGTTCAGGTCATTTCTGTCATCTTTGTTTTGTACAATTTCCCGGTCTTCACGTTCACTGAAAATCACTGATACGGTGTTGCACGTTGGAATCCATGAACATGGCATCTGCTGATAGAAATTTATTTCAAGGTGGGAACATCGATATTGACCGCACAACTTACGCTGGATGATTCTCGGGTAACCAAAACTTTATTCAAGCAATTAAAAGTGGTACTAATGAGGAAAAGGCTACGGCTGTTTATATCGGTTAACAGTGAATGCGTATGATTATTATAAAACTTCAAATTTCACCTAATCGTGGTATAACGCTAGTTGTAATTCATCTGCTTCCAGTTACGAAATCCGCATTTTGGAGTGGAAGCAGGTTGTCCATCTTTAAGAAATGGACTAAGTTTAAATCGTTGTCTGCAGTAGAAAATGTTTGAGGATAAGAACCGGAAAGTGATTGCTTTGATCTGATACTGCGATAAAGTATGCGAGTAAATTTGTCACCAATCTACATGGTGTGAGAAGGAAACAGACGTCGTTCTACGGAGCAGACCAAAATATTAAGTAAAATGAGCCTTTTGCGTTGATGCGAACATCAAAGTAATAAATGGGCACCAAAATGCCAAAACCTTTCACCAAAGCACATCTCATCTTTTGTTAAGTGAATCTGTGATAGATATTTCCCCAAACACAACTCTTTGTTGTTTCCGCATCACTCAAGAAGTCGAATTAACATGAAAAGAGAGCTAACCCTAGTTATCACGGAGGACTCCACTAATTCAGCCAGATTAGTAAACGTCAGGTTTCAAGAGTCTTCCTGTGTTTTAGTAGTTTGAATTTCTCGGTTAAACTAGTGGTATCTTGATTGCCTGGAGAAGAATCCAATGCCATCTAATTAAAACATCCTTCAAACACTGTGACTGTAAAACACTCTAAAAAACAAAAAACTAATCTTCCGTTACCGACATGCATTTTATTTCCTATGACTGATGTCCCGGGCGAGAATTAGGAATTAGATTCTCAGGAATAAAGGCTAACAAAATTATAAGTTGGTAGCTGGAAGTGATGTCCTAGAAAGCTAGTACGAGATGAATATCACCAAAGTAGTAGTATGGAGCAGGAAATTTTGAGCTTTGCGTTGTTCATTACGAAGCGTGACAAAATCCTGCAGTTGTCGGTTAGCAACAAAATCCATTTAGTTTTTGGGCTACAGACCAGTGGTAAGTCACTAAGTTAACCAGTTTAGATTGGTCTTCAACCATTTGGAAGCCATGTGCTGTTTTGGCTTATCATCTACAACCTCAAAACAAGTCGGGGTTTTCTGTTTTTCCAAAGGTGGTCAAATCTGTTCTCAATGCAGGGTGGGCAAAGCCATTTCCTGGATGCAGTATTCAAAAGCCACAAGGAATGTAGGGATGTTCTCTGCGGCGGTAGAATGTTTAATAAAAATCTGGCTGAAAAGGCTCGCAGTGATCCTTGTAGGAGGCAGCTGCCATTCTGAGTGCCTCCGTCCCTGGAGAGTGAGATTACAGTGGCGTAACATACCAGTTTGCATTACGGCAACTTGCGACGAGTACTTAAATGACTGGTATCTAAGTCGGATTTGCTCACCAGCGGGGGGTCAAACCACTGGAAGCTTCCTCGTAGTACATAGCCAAAGACAGTTTTTCAGGAGCTGAATGAGGTTTTGCGAAATTTGAGGGAAATGATCGGCCGGTGGACGTGCAGAGTCCTGTTGAAAGTCCTCAGCCGGTTTAAAAATAATGGCACACCAGCGTACACCGGCTCCAGTTACCTAATTACCATCGACGTACCTTAAATTACCTTAATTTATAACGTAAGACTTCAACAGTAAATCACCGTGCAAGTGTAGCCGGAAGCCCTCCATTGACACACCACCAAGGCGGTAGTGCATAATCTGGCGTTGTTCGATTGGCTTAGCGCTTAAGAGCGCTGTTACTCTTTAGATGGCAACTTTGTTCTTCTAAAGTGGAATGAGCTAACCTGGGTTTCGGCATTTGATATTTTCCAGGTTGACCGACAAATAAGCTGGTGACCCACAAGGCCATCTCTCTAAGGCATATGCGTCCACGTTTTACGCAAGCCAAACAGACGACGCATTAGGAAGTTTCAGTCACTCTCGAGTGGCTCACTTTTTTTCCAGCATATCGTCCCAAAGCTTCTCACTCCTGCTTGGATAGCTGTTGTTTATGTCTTTCTGTCGAGTGCCAGGTCATCCAATGACCTGAAAAATAAATTTCGGTTTCCTAAACTTACCTGAAGCCTCACCCAATGACGGAATTTAAGCGTTCCCGTTTTGGAACTCTTTTCTTCAACCAACCGATAGAAATTGTTTCCGGGCGCAAGTTTCGTTCGTTCCAAGTGGTCTAACGAGCTCAGTTGGGTCTGCATCAGACTGCATTCAACTCCAACAGCACCTATACTTCGAAGGAATTCGGTGTTTGGGATTCCGTCAATGCATTTGATCCGGGGGATATTGTGCAGACAGAAGTCGGTCAAGGACCCGAGCATATTTTTCATACCGTCCACGGAAGACTGCCATTTATTACTGAAGACAGCATAACAGTCCAGGTCACAGCCTTCTTGGTACATGTGCACGACAAGGGGTGGTTTTTCCGGATATGTATCTCAAGGTGACCAAATGCAGTGAGAGCTATTGCAATTCGTGCATTTATTGAATTTTCAAGCGTCAGGTCTGTGGATATTGTGCTGTCGGGATAACAGGACCAGACAGAACGTTATCTCCAGACGTCCAAGATTTTGTTGCTCTTGGTAAGATTATCACTAGTTTGTTCGTTTTCTATCAGCTGAAGTTATTAAAATTTTGGTCCTTAGATTTTTTTCAGTCTGGTGGAGAATTTTTTGTGACCACGATGAGCCGTATATGACAGGAATGCTTCACTTCGTTTAGCAGATGATTCATTTTTTTTATTGTTCGCAGATATTTTCTTAAAGTTTAATCTCAGCTTTCCTGAGTTGCTTTTGAGCCCCTCTGTTTCTGGGTCTTGTATAAACTAGTGGAAGGTCAGATTCTTCTCAAGAATCAAGGTGGATATCGATAATTCACTTTCAATATGTCAGTTTTTCTTCCGCATCCACAGCAGCTTCTTGGATATGTGTTCATAATCGGGCCCACAGAATTCCGGGCGTGACTGGAACTTGGCCTTCTAACAGCCTGTGCTTCGCAGACTTCGTTCTTCAGTCTTCTCACGTCTAATCTGAATGTTTCCTTCTGTACATGGCGTGGAGGTTTCCTGGTACGACGCGTAATTTAGTAAGGATCAACGAGTAATTTATATTGAATTCAGCCACATGCATCATTTTGTGATCAAAATATCATGGAAATATTTCTGCCTCACATTGATACAGCCGACTATATGACCATGTTGAATTCTAGTATGAGTCCACGTGACGAGGGATATTTAGTTCACATTGAATCACCTGGTTGTTATTGAGTTTTAATGCCACACACACTTCTAGTAATCGCCTATCGTTGTAGTTCACTGGTCTGATGCTTAACCGACCCAGTATTTTCCTCCAAGTTTTCTAGTCCTTGCAAACCCGAAGATTGAAATTTTCCAGAAAGAAGAGGAATCCGCTTGGAGATGCAAGCATAACCAGATTCAGCAGTTAATGGTAGAAGTTGTTTTTCACTTATTTGACTATGAGATTACGGGTCATAGACCCTGACCAATATGGAAAGCCTTACCCTCGGTAGCCGGAATCGAATGGCACTTATCCCCTAGATGGTGCATTTTGGTTTATCCACTATCCTCTGAATCATGTAATATGCAACAGCAAATATGACACAGCATTCATATCGGCTTTCTTGCAATGGTAGGCCGTAGTAGAAGGTATGACCAGACCAGCCAGTGGGCTTTCACTGAGCGCAGCAATGTAGAATTTGAGTTCTTTATAAACAAGACAGGATCACATTTCAGACCTATGCTTTCCATTGTTTTCCAGGAGACTACTGACTCTCTACGTTACTGGTCTTGTAAAACGTACCTCCAATCTTATTACAGTCTGTATAATATTCGGAAAAGTGCTGCATATAGCTTATTAAGCCTAGAAATGTGGGCTTATTTCGGGTACTGCATACTGAGTCTTTGATTTCAGGGTCTACAAACAAGGCGGTTGGGGGCTGATCTAGCCTGAGGGCGCGGGGTGAATGGCATGAAAATCTGATTCCTATTACCAATGCGTACAGCAAGCGCTTTTCAGCAACCCCGGAATCTCGGTTTTTGACAGCATTTCGATGCCCCGGCAGTCACGGTCTACATCTGGATGATCGGAGAGTGCGGATTTTTGGGCCCACCTGTTTTAATTCGCTCCTTCTCGGAGGAAGGCAATATGACTGGTTCCATAAACATGGAGATGTTGGTCGTGTGGGAAAAACAAACACTTTTGCCGCAGCGAACAACATTACATTACCCCCAGATTGCCTCTAATACGATTTCTTGTAGCTCGAGCACTTGCTACTCTTCCTTGGACTCCCCCACTGGCCTCTCCGACATGGTTAAAACTCAATTAACTGAGTTCCAGCCGGTGTAGCCATCGGAATTATTTAAGCAGTAAAGTCCGATAGATAGGCAGATTTAAATCGAAAGAGAATAATTATAAATAAGGGATATCATACAGTTTAAAGCTCCAACATAAGAAATAGTTCACACACTACGGACCACCTGTGACATCCCATTTTACTTAACGATGGACCAATGGATGCATCATGTAAAAATGGAACAATAGTTGTGTGTCAGCCGTACAATAACAGAACACATGTCTAATATGCGTATATGCATTTTGTGGCAAGCATCTGTACTAAACTGAGATTACTTGGGTGGCCAGAACATGTAATTTCATCATGATGAAAATCCGCATCCTTGTTATCTACGCAAACAACACCAGTTTAGTTTAATCAACTTAACCTACTTGCTGCCACTGGTTGTTTGTGACAAGCCAGAGCATGTACAACGTCTCCTCGGATCTCAATCACTGAAATAACAGACATGTAGTTACCTTCACTGCTGCGGTCGCGAGAGTACAAACAAATTTGACAGAACAGTGAAATTACCTTTTCCCCGACAGTAGAAATTAGAATAACTGGTTGCCGTTTTGCATTTGTTGCAACTGTAAAGTCATGGAAAACTCGCTATCACAAACTTTATCTCAGCTGATCACTTTTGACGTCTGTTAGGGCATAGATAGTGGAAGAATGAGAATCTACAATAACAGATTTTTTCCAGCTTACTTTGGCAACGAACGTCCACGAAGGCAGGTTCTCTTTGACGGTAAGTATATGGAACCGTGATGCGAACGAACCTCCGAACAAAGTCCCCGGGGATGCGGTGTTTAGTTTGGTCAATGGTGTGATTCCCCGGATCTCCACAATAGGTGCTTCATCATTCACGTCAGTTGTACGAATAATAATTCCCAGCGTACTTGTCCTCGCCGGTCTCCCAGCGTCTGTGGCGATTATCTGGAATTCAAACATTTTTGGTCCAGTTTCGTAGTCCATTTGATGAATGAGCGTAATCCAGCCGTCTGTCGTGCCAACACGAAAGTAACGTCTGACTTTCAAGTCGGTTGCACTAGCCAGTGAATACTCGGATGATCGACGCTCTGTACCGACCTTCTTCCCGGCATCACCATCCATATAGACGTCTTTGTCAGTTGCGACAACGCGGTATATTCGACTACCAACTGGCATATTTTCCGGAATGTCGATTGCCAACTTTGGAAAAGAATTGCTTGATGAATTCTCTAAACACTCCAGGAGAACAGATGAGTGATATCGTGCCATGTCCCGAAACAAGTCCGGATGATTGTTCTGTTTGTCTGCTTCAGATACACCCAGATTAAATTGTGGTGCATACTCATTGACTTCCCTCACCAAGATGAAAATCGGAAGTTGGGTCGAATGCCTCGCACTCTCAGTTTCGCAGTTGTCACGTGCAACTAGAAGGAAGTGGTGCTCTGTTTTAGTCTCATGATTCAGTTCTGTTCTACTCAATAGCCTCAGGCGTTTTAGCATATCCAATGAAATTCTGCTGTTTGAATGGGAGACGTCAGAGTTCTCTGAAGACTGCCCATAATCCAATTCAAAAGCTTTTGCGTCTGTACCCTAGCAATATGGGAAATAAAAAACCTTGATTGCAATCCTTGATAGCATACAATTCATATATGGAGTGATCAGTGAAAGTAGGTGATTACATTTAGTACCTGCTGTAAATAGGGGCGAGTACCTGGCTGAAAATTATCAGGAGTGAACTTTTCAGTGGGTATTGAAGATATAATTAAACAGTAACGGTTCAGGGGGGAAAACCTGGTGTGCTGAAAAAAGTGACCAAGAAAGGTTGCCTGCAGCGTTGGACAGATCTGTACATTATGTTTGAGAAATATACCAACAGGGGGAACAGGTTGGCATCATTCATGGAGTCTTATAACAAAAGCTCAACAGAGCAAATTTTTTGGCTGGGTAGCCAGCTAGGAGGTGATGGCCTCTTCACAGCTCGATCGGTTACGTACTAGGTTCTATTGGGTTTCTAACGAATTACAAACATAAACCTAGCCAGGAAGGTAAAGATATGACACCGCAATCAAGTCGTCACCATATACATTAAATCCCACTTTTTGGTGCACCTCTGGATGACTTTTCACGGGCAATTGTTTTGAATGGAAAAGGACGCTTATTTTGGTAAGCACTGGTTGAGTATTCGCTTGCACTTCCGAACCACCAGAATGTGATATGTACCTTGTGCTGCTGTAAAGATTCCCACTCCGTACAACACGCAGTCTTACGCAACACTTCGTACCATATACAATTCAAATGTCTAGGTGACACTATGAGCTGACGTTATCGTTAATCAGAAGTTTCGTTGTCCATGCACAAACACCTGCAGACTGATATCTAATGGACCATCCGACCGAAGATAAACAAAGCCTTGATCAGGCAATGACATTGACCGTTCTGGGACATAACAAACACACAGCATCCTGTAGTCCTTCACAGATTAATTTAGTGTCACTCGGAACGGCATTTTTGGTACAAGCTTTCATGTATTCTTTCGAGCTACTACATACGGGATGGTACCAGTGCCTTCTTGAGGGCCCGATCTCCAGGGAATTTAAAGAACGTAACTTGTATTTTAGACTGAACGGCAGTAAAAACTGAGCCTCTTCATTGGTAGCATGTGGTCGTGCATGGCTTCAACAGCACAGAAACCTGTGGCCGCAAAGCACTGCCCACTGCACCTGATCACTTGGATAAAACAAACAATGGTTGGTACAACCTTCTACAATGTGCCCATATACTCAAGTTTACGTTCAATTTAACGTGCAGCTAGAATTTGCCTCTAAAAAGCTTGAATTAGATGAAAGGGTAATTAGATTTCGATAGATTGTGTCATTTTCGGAATCAGAACAACATTTGGTTGGTGTATAGATAGAAATAGTATGGGAGTTTCGACCAATCGAGTTCCTACGAAGTTGGACATTTGGACGATACAAGGTTCTGTATACAGGTATCTACTCGATTAGGAGCTTAAGCCGGCCAAATGATAGAAAAAGCAACTGGAGCAATTCTCGACAGCGGCTATAGTATCAGAAAGCGCCGACGAAGGCACCTACACTCGGATAGCGGTAAGTATCCAGCGGTCATGTATAACGGGTGTGTGTAGATGCTGTTTATTGACTCATTTGTTGGAGAGTTTACATGCTAGAGATTGTGACAAAAACAAGACAAAGAGATATCGGAATAGCACATGTAGTGGTAGATATTGGGGTTGGCGTGAAATTCTTCATTTCCAAGGCTTATGGCGGACGTTCCCAGAGTTAAGATCTACGGAGTGTTGGTGGCGTTTCATCGGAAAATGAAAGAAAGTACCAAATCGCGATGTCGCAAGTCGCATAAAGTCGTTGGTACACCGTACAAGATGACCAAGCTGATGTCACACGCGACGCGCCAGAGTTAATTTTGTTCGCATATATAAGGGTTGTTCCTTCGTCGGGACTGTCATGTATAGGTAGGTCAAGACCCACAAATAACGTCAGACACCGAAGGGACAAACTGTCACATTCTTCCAGATTTCCAAAATGTATGATCAGGGGACTATCAGGTCTGTATTTTTTGATAGACCAGGTTGAGATAATGTATGCATCCTGCATGGACTTCCCTAGTGGACTATGATAAAGTATAGTCTCTTTGCGACAGCATAAGTCAAATGCTACCCCAGAAATGCTAAAAAGAATCAGAGTTATCAACAAGTAATTTTGGACGTGATAGTATTCACATACAAAAGTATTCTTATCGGAAATCTCAGTTAGTGCTGTAAATTCGTCCCAAAAATTTATGTTTGACGTGGCAACTGCACTTGTGAAACCACTTAGGTGCTCGCCTAGTTTTTATTGTTATCCTATAGCACTTCTTGAATTTATGCCAAAACTGGTAACGTCATAGCGGAATTTAAAAGACGTTTATGTTGGTCAGCATGCGGACATGTATCAAAGGCCAGTTAATCAAGCTCTTCACCAGTAACTTAGATTATTTATTGCTTCAACCCACCTGCAGTTTTACCGGGAGCAAACAGAAGGCGAATACTCTACTCTTTTTAACACAGCAATCCGCTTGTGGACGTCTTCCTACGGTAAACTGTAATCACTGCTAGTTTCTGCTTTATTCTGAGGCAAAACATGACGTTTACAACACACACATATCGCTGAGAAAACTGCCTAATCATTTTCAGCCTATTTGCCCTGTCTTATACTAGTTAGCATACAACAGCGTCCATTTTCTTTATCTCCGTCCTCGGCGAAAGTAATAGGCAAATCATCTGATTTTGACACAATTTACTTTTGTAACAGCATCTGATTCAATAAAATCTTTTAACAATTCATATTTGTAGAGTCCGGTTGAAACATCTTTTTGGGCGCTGCCAGGAACTCTGAAACGATGCCGTTGGTGTATGGTAACGATTGTTTCGGTAGTCTACTAAAATGCCCAAAATTCAGTGGATTTTAAACGTTCGCGTAACTATAAGTACGACTGTCACTTATCACTTCATACTACTCCTCGGATACACCTACGGTGGACCGAGCTTGGGGAAGACCAATAACATCTGTGGCTGTAGGGTGCGGAAGCACTGAATAAAGCATTCATTATACAACCGCTTGAACTCCATCCCCGTAGATCACCAGATTCGTTCCTGGATGCGCCCTGATCGATCATTAACAGCGGAGTTTACTGAGCTTTGTTAATTAAACGTTACATACAGTTAGTTAACTCTTAGAAACGCTTGTCAGTCACGTTACTATCTCTCTGATTTACATGCACGACTGAGCTTCAATCAAACGTTATGCAGTTGAATACATTCTTATGGGCGCAGCAGCTAATGCGACAGCACCGAACGACTCAATCATGCGGTTTTCCTCTATAAGTCCTCTTGAACTCTTAGCTTAATATTTTTTGATTGCTCCAACTACCTGAGTAATCTTGGTCCATTCAATTAGATGTCCGGTTTAGTGACTACCCACTTATGGATTAAGTGAAGCCATTGCAACGTCTTCAAGAAGACAGTAATTCAAATTATCTTCTGTTTCTGTCACACGATTAAAAGCGTCATTTTGCAATTCAACCAGTTTGTTTTATCTTGGCGTTTGACAGGGTACTATCGTTAGTGCAGTAATGTATTATTTGGACCTTATGATACTGTCTCTCTCAACAGTTGGTGAGCACAATGAGTCACTGCTATCCTTTTTACCTTGGAGCATTTTCCCAAACGCATCATAGGAATGATGGGGTCGGATTAGAGAAACTGCAAGCTCAGGAAAAACCGAACAACTCTTTTGCAAAAAGATACCCTCAAGACAAAAGCCTCTGCGACTGAAGAGTTTTCGCATGTTTTCCGGTTGAGGTAAAGTGGGGAAAGTCTAGAAAATAAGAGAAAAATTTATAGATGCAAACGAGCAGCGAGGTGTTAGGGTAAAATCTGAGTATAGAGTGATAAAACGATAGCATAGGGCACTTTAGTTTAAAGTCTGATTTCTCGCGGGGTATGGTAGAGAATGTCCGTAATAGTTTAGGGCTAATGTTGCTAACGTACATATTCTATAATGTATGTGGAGCCCGCAGCTTAGTTTGTTCTAAAAGGCAGAAAAAGAGTTGTGAATTAATGAGCTGGTGAAAATCCGCGAATTCGTTTTCTTTCATGAAACGCCTGCGTAAAAGCATTTTTGAATATTCCCATGCTACTTCATGTTCTTGGAATCTGAGGCTGCTTCGTGACAAACATTATGAAGCAGTCTAAAGGGATATTCTATAGTTAGCTGTTTGCGGATAATGAGATTCCTCTCATCGAATTCTGCGTTGCCGATGGAATTATCTCCGAAATAAAAGTTGTTTTGGATGTTCCTCCTCTATTGTGTTACACTGATTACCTAACTGTCAGTCTGGTGCAGATCACTACTGCTTACTTTCTGCTTGACTGGCCGTAGTGCATTTTGTAATCATATCGCAATCCTCTTACTATTTGTTTTTGAAGTGATAGTTGGCATTAAATGACTCGGTAATCCAATCCTTCAACAATAGGATGAGGAAAAAAGTGCTCTTCGGGAGTCACAACCCACTTGATAACGATACTCTAACAGGCTGGAAATGCCAGACATCATTTATATTTATGGGTGAGTATGAGTGAAAGCCCAAGCGTTCCGCAGTCCTAAAAGCAACTAGACAGTCCACCTGTTTACGGACACAGTTGTAACGAACTGATTCTAATTATTGCAACTTTTCTGTCAGTGTTAGCTGGTGAATATGAATGCCTACCTAGGTCCCGTTATCAGGTTATATAAAGGAAATGGATACCTGAAAAGTTTATGAACCCGTACACGTTATGGCACTGGTCAGAGTGGCTGATCCCATGCGAGCAAGAATTTTGCTGGGATCTATCGCTAACCGAAACGCCCATCAAATGTTGGTGAACAATATTCGTAAACTACCCGTACATGTTTGCTCTGTAAAGGAATTTCAACTTTGTGAGTTTGGCGTAATTTCAGAAGTGGTTGTGCAATAGATGACATGGTTTTCTTAAAACATTATCCTGAAAATTTGCAAGCATCCTAATGTCTTTGGGAAATTCTTCCGGTTCGTGCGCATCCGGGAGATGTGAGATCTTCTTCAGGTATGGAAATCGGGCTGATTGTATAAAAAAGCGAGATATTATTGCTCAGTATAGTTTTATTGTTGAAATCACGTTATCACCAATGACAGTAGTTTCGAGGAACATTATTCAAAATAATGGGTAGCAGATTAATCAGGAAAAAAGATCACGGCATTTGTTAATCAACTCAAAGTGCAGCACATTAATGACAAGAAGGGTGCACATGGTCGTGCAACACACACGACTCGGGTTGCTGAGTATGCTCAGGTTTCAATCTAGCTGAAGCTTATGATCTGCCTTTCTGGCCCATTTAGCAGCACCCATAATGGTAAGCAAATCCCATACACAGCATTTGTCGTGAATTTATGTCAGGCATCAAAAGTAAACCGTTGACATTTCAGACACTAATTTTCACCACAATAATTATGGTGCCATTGGTGTAGTGTCAGTGTTAATTGACTTCACAAAGAAAAGCCTGCACGGAACCACTAATGCTTTGTCCAGCAAAACTACGGGAGTATGCCGCCCTGGATAATCAATCGACTGTATTTATGCCAGGGGCCGATTTACCTACTTTGTACGTTCATTAGCAAAACGAGGCTGACCAAATCTAATTAGCTACGGCAACCTCTTTAGACTGCTCTTTTTGTCTGTTTGGTTGTACGGTTGTTGCCGCCGAATCTGGACGAGTCGCCGGAGGGGAACAAGTTTTCTTGTAAATTAGACAATCGATTCGACCGTGCGCTACGCTAATTTCTTCACAGGCCAAGTTGCTCGCAATCGCGAAGGCATTAGCCTGTATACATCGTTTGCTTATGAATTTGTATGACGTGGGAAAGTGTAATTCGTTTTCATGCATTATTTGGCTTTAGTTGTGGTTAAGAGATTTGCATATTTTAAGTAAAGTTTCCAGTTAAATATCTTTTGTTTACTCTTTATGTACGCTGTGAAACGTAATTGCGAGGAATCGAAAGTATGGCAGGGAAGTTGTAACATGGTATCCATTTTTTAAATGTCCAGGCAGTAATAGACCAAAATGTAACCGGAAGCTTATGTGCCCAGTATTGTTACTTCACGGTGTGGGTGGTAACTTGACTTAAAACACAGCATTTCAGATGATATTATTAGGTGGTTAGGTGAAAACTCCTATCTGGACTGTGTCGTTGTACATCAAACTTAAACACAGGTGCATAACATAGGCTATAATAACTAACAGTTAGCTTCTAAAGGACAGCTTTAAAAACTGTCTGATAAAAACAATCGCTAACAATTTTGCTTAATTTCGCAGACAAAAACCCATAAATGGAACTTTAAAGCCCAAATACCAAAAATAAAAGTTTATTATTTGCGAAGCGCACTCATTTGCTAACCAATTTTGTTTTGCGAAAGACTCACCTGGAACCCAGCTGAATTTCTCGTTTATGAGTCTCCCGCAAAACCAAATTGGTTCGCAAATGAGTGTATTTCGCTCACTTCGTGCAGTTTGGGTTCAAGTAGAACATAAAATTGACGGAAACTCGGGGATTGCGCCTACCTGATGCCCTTCACTAAAAGCGAAACCTGTCGTGGGCTGTCGAAGAATTTTTAGCCACATTATGATTAGTGTAAAAGTTTAGTATGTTGAAAATAAAACGTTTCAAGCAGGCCTGTTTACCTTCCTCATTAAAATTTTCACAAGAAGAAGCAGTTTAAGGTCTCTGGTGCGACAAAGCTCGACTCCGCTATACTATAAAGCACTATTTACGCTTTTGTGGTGCAGGATAACCATAAAGTTGATGAACCACCCTTAGCTTCACCGCAAAATATTCAGCGGCTATCTTAAGGGTTGCGGGTTCGAATCCATCAAGGTTCGTTGAGATTTACGAAAGTTGGGATTTCCGGTATCAAGCAAACCTCATTAGAATTGCATCTAAATTTTTTGCCAAGGTCCACAAAATCCACAAATAAACGTTTAGCTCTCTCTGAGTGATTTGACGATTCATTTACGGACTCAAACTGTAGATACAGCTGGAGTTAACCAAATTTGAACGAAGCGTCTTTTCGTTATACGGTAAAGTAGACTTCCGAAACTGATTGAACGCCTGTTGCTCACCAGCAGGAAAAGAAAAAAAACGTAACCACAAAATTCTATAAACCTTAGGTTGTTTACAGCTTGTAAGACAAATAAGTTCACTGGTGAATGACACAATCCTGGGTCTTCGAGTTGTTTTTGACAAGTACTGTATCATTGCTAAGGCGAGGTGCATAAGTTTGCTGACTTAGAACTACATCATGGCTGCCGGATTCTCCAGCCCTTGGAAGCACTGGAATGTGTGCCCACAATGCTATTGAGCAGAGTAAATTGCCTGACCAAAGACCAGTAAGAATTCGTGATCGTGCGATGTGCACACCAACCTCTTGTTAGCGAAAAACAATAGTTTCAGATTCCCTTTGAACATCACGGGACATAATCACAAGCACAATTACTTAGCAACGATAACTGGCTTAATGGTGATTCACTGGAGATTTTGTCTTTTGGGCAAAACCAATCTATACTGAAAAACCGAGAAGCACTGTACATCTGTTTCGTCTTTGTTAAGGATCATTGGCAGTGCGCTTCTCATGAAACTCAGAGGGTCTCGAACGCACGACCTTTTGGTCAACGTTTGAACCCTTAACCGTTTGACCACGAGTGGTTAATCAACAGTGTGATTAGCGCTCACTTAATTAGGGCATGGCGCCTCTCATCCGTCACTAACGGGGACCATATCAAGCGGTGAAGTATTCTTTGGCGAGTGACAATTTCGCAAAAGGAAATTTCACTCATCTGTAATTATTATAATTATTATTAATGCTTTCACAAGATGAGTGAAACTACCTTCTAAGAAGACATCCCTGGTGGATGGATATGGAACCTCATATTGCGGTTTCTGTGATTGAAGGATTGGTGGCGCTATGTCCTGACCAAGTATGAGTTAATAGCATTGCTGACCAGCCACCCGTGGCCGAAAGGTTAGGTGCTCAGACTACTGGCCGGATGTCATGGGTTGAGACTCCCTGAAGTCCTGCAAGATGCGTGTTGATGATGATTCCCAATAAAGATGAACACAGCCATACAATGCTTCACTGCTTTTTGGCACTGACTGGATTTACTGAAGACGAAATCTCTGGTGAATAATTGGTTTCCAAGTTTAATAATACCCTTCGAGCTCTGGTTTTATGCCATTACTGGTTGCCATAAAAGAACATGAAAAACTCTAGGATCACTTAGTATCGGACAGAACAAACAAAAAGCAAACCGAAAAAGCCAGTTGCACGAAAATATATGTGAAATGTTCCTAACAAGAAATACTTAATAGTTCAGTGAAACAGTTTACAACATCAGTGTACACAAACTGATGTTTTTTCTATTCCAGCTATTTATTCCCCGTTGAGGTCAATTCTCACTCCGTTATTTGTGTACTGGAATCCAAAGGCAATAACGAAAGTTTTTCTATAACCTCTTTCACTGAGATAGGAACTCTGTAGATCTCTGCGGACTGTGACACAAAAAGACTGACAATCTTCCGGATTTGAACAATCCAGCCCACCAAGACTTTGTTTAGTCCTTCTTTTCACTAGATTATGAGGAGAAACAGTTTTTTATGGGAAAGACTGGTAGGCAAATAGTTTCACACAAACGTTGGCCACTCTTAGTTGGTTAGAAGCACGAAAGGCATACACTAAATCCAACTCATATCAGCCCCACAATATATCTCGCAAACTATACCAGCACTCCGTTTGTTAGTTCTTAATTACTCTTGTCGTCGATGAGCTTAGCAAGGTGAATGGTGCATGAATTCGGTTGAAAAAGCCTGATGTGGAGTTCCTTGCTAGGCATCCCCGAGCTTTGTCGGAAGGTCCCAAAATACTGAAGCCAACTGGCTACCTTGTAACAAGGAACGCCTAAGCTATCCTGTTCTTTGCCACAGTAGACACGCAAGTGATGCTATCAAGTCCTGTCAGTGTAGCTAGTTCACACTGTTTATGCTAGAGATGGGGACATATTCTGATAGGACTTTGAAGAATGAGGTGATTAATGCGGGCAGTACTACGAGAACTACTGGGTAGATTATTGTTGAAGCCACATGATACAGATGCCCCAAAGTTTTAAGCGGCGTGTATGTAAAATGATCACCTCACACTCTCAGCTAAGTCTTCCGCTCAAGTACCATAATTTTCTTATCACTTTTGCATATACACCATCTGAACGCCCACGAACAGTGTGAAAAGGCAGTGTCATCTAGCGCTAACATTGGACGGGCCAATTGGGATTATCCAGACATGTATCGCCTAGCAGTCGCTTTATGATCAAGTGGCAATTGCGATTGTCAAGCAGAAGCTCACCAAATCACTCCAGTTTCGTCACTTTACACATGGTAGCGATTTTCAGGTAGCCTTTGTAAATTCAACCAAAATTCACTACATGTGGTTTCACACGAGTGCAAGGGTTCGTCCCATCGCTTAACTTGTGTCCTTGTTAGGCTGAGGGTTAGAGTTTATGCGTGGTTATTGAGGTTAGCACCGCAGACTGATACAACAGCCATACAAAGTAAACAGTGGTGACCAATTCAATTATGCCTTAGTTCCCGCACGAATATACTGATAGCGCGGTTGATAGCCCTTGGATGAAGTTTAGCTGAACTGGATGGTTCTAACTACTAAATTCGTACTTTTTCCCCAGTGGACAATTGTTCAGACTACACACTCATTCCCAAACTTTGATAAATAAAATCGGGTTCTGTCGTGAGACAAGTTCGACTCAATTCACCGAACAAGGGCTGGACTTAGACCAGTCAGTTGGTTACGGTGACGACTCTGTCTTATTTGGGAGACAGTAGTCACCGCCAGTGACATATACTTTGGGGAAGCAGCCGTGTCTCAGTGCATAATACATGAGCCAAAACTGGGTAGATATTTACCAACATCTAAGTAACATCCCGTTCATAGGGTATTATTACCGCTAAGTTGGTCATTTTATAGAATGTGACCACCTGTAGACATTTCAAGCAACAGAGAAGTGTATCTGTCAATGTATTGAACCATTCGCCACAAAAATATCATTTAGTTTTGCCGTGAAGGGACCAGACTGCTTTGGATGAGTTACCTAGTTACCTAGTGACACCTCAGTTATGTATGTGGAGATGTACAGGCGTTCGTGGATCCTCTGCCCTGATACTACGGGTTATAATTTGAAGAATATGCTGCCAAAGAATTACCCATGCTTTGCACAACTCACGAACTGTAGTGGTGTCCTAGCATGAGACCTAATGAGCTGGTGATGGCTAGGTCGTATGACTACCTTAGCTTAACTGTTTGCCGATGATAAGTTACCTGGTAGGGTTGGGAGAAGAATGTATGATGTTGATCCAAAGCGTATAGTTGGGTGTATTCAGATAGTCAGTCATCACTTGTGCTCCCTTGGAATAGTTCATTGGTGATTTTACCCCGCCATCCAGTCTTCTTGGTTCAATGCTACTTCTTTGCCGTTTCGTACCATATAATTCCCCAAACAAATCCGCGAATTAAAGACTTTTGCTGATGAATATAAACAGAATACTTGCAATATCTTTCAGCTGAATATTAGTTGGATTTTCTCGCTTTCTTTGAACCGTTCTAACAATGGGCTAGTTCAAGCAGAGAAAGGAAAATTGCACTTCCAGGAGGGTTTTCGTCAGCTATTCGAACACCATTTAGATGAAACCGCAGCCCACCACATGCCGTAATCCTAAACACTCCAGGTTCTGGACTTATTTTCATACCGCTGGGTCTTTGTTGTTATTCACCGATTTATGATATCGTGTATTTCCTATCAATTGCTTACTAACCCGGAGACACCTGTGTTGTGTGCTATCTTAACAGGATAAGTTAGCACTCTGGCACCGGTTTATTATAAGCTAAATAAAACCCTCTATAAATAACGTGGGTGAGGACTTTAAGTTCATCCAGACGCAGTGTTACAACTTTTGTGATAAGCAAGGAGCAACACTTATTTCCCAGTGCATCTGCAGCTGGCTTTGGCGTTGACGTATGCTTGAGGGCCAGAAACAGGTACTAGATTTGTGTGCAACCTAGTGGCCGGTAAATTATTTGTAGTCCCTGAGAGTACTTCTTTACCAAACTTGAATCTGCCCCAATCATGCTCTAAGGATAGCTGTTTTGACACCTTGCAGCAAGGTGAATTACAGTGACTTGGTTCGCACAGGATTGCCGCGTTAAGGAAATTATTGGTAATTAGAGAAATGACACCAAAAGCCTCGTGGTGCATAGATACGTCTAGCTCAGGTAATTATATCCCCGCTTCAAAACTTCCCTGTTTAATTTTTCGTGTTTGGCGTCTGGTCTTGTTTTCTTCACGTCACTTAGGACCGCAGCCACCGGACACCACAAGGCTGCATGATTCACGTTAAGGCAAACAGGGCGACTATATATTTGTTCTCTGACACGCTCAACATGGCACATTTGAGCTTTGTACATCATTGAGGAACTTCCTAACCTAACTACGAATAGTATGATTACGGAATGATCATCAACGTTGCATGCAATACAGATGGGTGTGCTCATCAAGCGAAGAGATGAGCAGTTGATGGTATGTTGACTGGTGACATTAGACTAACACAAAGATTGGTGGGCTTCGTTCATAGCCACAGTGTACCAAAGTCTGTTGCCGCATACTTTCCTAGGTAACATCTTCCGGTTTTTTACGCCTCATGTTGAAGTATTTCCCAGGCTTTCGAATTCAGATATCAAGTGCTGTTTTTTGGATTTGTTGAAATCCGAGGAGTAATCATTCCGAATGCTGGACGTTACCCTGAGGTACATGAATATTTCTCGTGTCCAGTTTCGTTCATCTCGCCTCTTTCAGCCTACCTCCCTTCCTTTATTGGGGCGATACTCACATTTCTCATGTTAAACCTTTTTAACTTACAGCGAGCCACCGCTCATATTCTGTCTTGCAGAAAGCTAACTGAAATTCTGTCAGGAAGTAAACCAGTGATATTTTATTTTGTCTCTGGGTGTTCAAAACTGGGTCAGAGTAACGGTCTTGATGGGCCGTGATGTCTTACAGCAATGCAATCTGTGGCCCAAATTAAAGTGCCTGCTGTGACTCAATGGGCCGGATGCCATCTCGCTGGCATTCAAACCTTCTCAACTGGGAGTTGTATTTCTACAAGGAGTTTTACTTTGTTTTTTCTTACAATTATTCATTCCATTTGGTCAACAGCATTAAAAAAACTGTTCATAGACCACAAACGCAGCTAACAGGCTACATACTGGAATCAGTTTTCACGCGGTCCTTAGGTCACCAGTGAGTAACCAACACCCCAATTACTCCATGACTCTTCACTATTAAACTTCGGTTTAGGTCAAAAGTCCTCGTGTGGCTCCGTTTTCAGGAAAACAACCAAGTCTTCTCTTATTAGATTAACCGGGGTTGGTCTAAAAAAGCATCAACAAACGTATGCATCATTTATGGAAAGCACCTGCAGAAAAGCTTACGATGCCTCCGTTTTTGAAATCAGACTAAAGTTGAAAAAGGGGACAACTATTTACGGAAATAATTGCACTACTTATCCAAGATATGGCAAGAACCGCGGTTAACCGACGTATTTTTTCATGGCAATTGATTGGCGTGGCCAACCTTATGCACGCCTTCCCCTACAGAGTCCCTTAATGAGCATCTTCTCAATAAGCAAAAATAACTTGAATTTGGAGGACATGAAAATTTCTGCAAATAAACTCATTGCTGATGTTAGCACACAATTTCTTTGACTTCAACTGGTATCTGACGACAGTTTACTAAAAGGTGATTAAAAACTATAGCCGACCAGTGGAACAATGCAACAACGCATTACTCTTGAAAAAATATCAACCATGTGTGTATAAATTGCTTTGGGAGATACAATCAATCAGACTTTTCATCTGCCGAGTACAAACGTGGATAGTACTGCAAAGATGATATAGACCTGCTCAATTTAACGAGAGAACGGCATATAGAATCGCTGTTTTGCGTTACGGATTATGGCTGACTGGATGTGGAATAACACTTTTACAACACCCGAATATTACCACAGGGCAGAGAACACAGTTAATTCTACAGATCAGTTGAGACTATTCCCCCGCTCGTAAAGTAAACATATCCATGGATTTCCTTTTATGGAAACTTTTATTGCCTTCTTGTAATCTCGTTCACCTTTAAATTTTCTTGTGCCTTCATTTGGAAAGCAGGACCGCCTGGCTGTCAGAACACTTTACGTAGCTCAGCTGCTATTCCACACTTTTGTTTTACTAGACAACCGGATAATTCTTCACGGTGAGGACAACTCAACCAAGAATTTGGTAGCTGCACGCAAGCGGCAACAAACACACGCACGTAAACAAAGAGACTTGAATTGTGTTCTCTACTGAAAACGAGTCCGTAAAAAACGAGCTGACAGTTTTATCTATAAATGAGAATGGATGGTATGTTAAATAGACACTAACGCCGGCACGAAAACACTAGCCCGGCCAACGAGATATAAGCTCTGTTGATGGTTTTCCTTGCGAGTGCTTGAAAGCATTCATCTGAGTTACCAGAATAGCGCCCCAGAGAGCACGCAACTCCGTTTTTGGCCAATCGAGCTTCTGCCGTCCATGACCAGAGAAACTAATCAACATTACTGCGTGGTTTGATCACTTCAGGAAGGGCGAATTTGTTGAAAAAATGACAAACAGTTTTGATAACCGGAGACAAAACAGAATAGAACATGATTAACGTGGCCAACTGCTCCTTTATCCACCAAAATGTTCTGCATTCGTTGACTACTTTGCCACGATTAATTAAACCTAATAATCAACACTTAAAATTTCATAAAAAGTGGTGGTCGAAGACGGAAGCACTAACCACAGACCGATAGCAGGTTTTTCCAGCTATGGGCTTGGATGCTTGTTACGGGATCACCGAGATTTAACTCCCTGACACCACCAGTCCCAAAGCAAAGCCAACTGAGCGAGCACACTTTCGTTAGCTTGTTCTTTAAGTGTAGCTGATGTTGCGGAACAGTTGCTCGAATCCAGTCGAGACAGCTGAACAACATCCTAATTCACTTCACTCTGGTTTATGCACCCCTGTAGTTGGCTGACAGATAATGAAAGTCGTGTGCGTTCGGTAATGTCTGTTTTAGGCACAAAATAACAAGAGAAAAGCCTGACTAAAATAAAGTTTGAATCGAGCCGCGCACAATTCTTGTTCTCATACCTTGAAACCCTCTGTACCACCAGTCATTGTACTCTGTCTGGAGTTTTTTACCCTCAAACTGAAACATCTGTTTAAACTCATTGTTACTGGCAATGAGTACGGCGCCACAAACAGCTGTCGATCAGTAAGGTTTAATTCAAATGGACCGAGAGGTTTTATGCTTTATTCATTCCTCACGGGCATCGCACAAAAAGCGCGAAGTGAGTAGCATCAAGTTGGCTCCCATATTTTCGTAGATGACAG
Source organism: Opisthorchis felineus (assembly GCA_004794785.1). Classification (NCBI taxonomy): domain Eukaryota; kingdom Metazoa; phylum Platyhelminthes; class Trematoda; order Opisthorchiida; family Opisthorchiidae; genus Opisthorchis; species Opisthorchis felineus. Next base: position 430,170 of record SJOL01009025.1, read on the forward strand.
CATCTTAACTATTAGACTGACCAGTTAGTGGAGCCAACATTAAAGTCAGACAATGAAAATGCACACCTGCGTCTTTTGCGTCCTCTCTTCCGCGTGCTTAGACGGTACAAGTATCACCACCGGGAACTCAACTCAACTCATAAATGCATTCGAGACCACATTCAGTTTGTTTTGACATTTCTCGCTGGTTAGTTTGGAACCAGCATCCCGAAGGGAAGAAATTACACGTTTTTTTAGGGAATACAGTTATGCCTTTGTTAGGCAAACCCAACTGAAAGAGATTGGTTGTAAACTGATCTACTGTCACATTGCATACAGCCCTAAAATATTATTGCTATTTATTCGTCAGTTGATTTCACAGTGCTTTGCATAAAATTGTCTCCGTATTTAATTAAAGTGACTTAGAACCGGTAGTTCAAGGACAAACAAGTACAGGCTATCTAGCTGCTCTACAGTTAAGTATGCAAAATATGTGCCGATATCCCACGTGTCATTTCTGTTTGTTATCGCAAATCCTCACGCTGAATTTGTGCACACACTTCACCTGATATTTTGTGTCTGTTAAAATGGGGCAAGACGGAGGAAAGAATCGAGATGGAAGCCTCACCATCGTGAGACCGCAACACCAGTGTAAAAGCGGATGATTCATCGCCCTACAACCACAAAGTTGATGTAATTATAATTAAAGCTTAAGAGTGAACAGAAGAGAGAAAAGGGTGGCTGGGAGAGGGGACTTGGTGCTGACTATTTGAAAGCATTCTTAGGTGCCTTCATATCCAAAATATCAACCATACACTTTGCAAACAAACTGACAGCACAAAAGCCGCTGACATTGGCTAGTTGCCATTTCTTGCAGTTACTCTAACGCAGGATTGTTCAACTCAAATGTCTCCTAGTAAATAAATAAAAAAAATAAACAAATAATCGCACAACATTTTTTTGGCGTCTAGCTGTCGTATCACCTGGAGAAAGAATGAGGGCGGAGACACGGCGAAGCTGCCCAAGCCTAGACGGGAGCCGTCGAGATGCCGAGGATGGGTCTGAACCGTGGACCTTCTGGCCAACAATTTAGCGACTTAAAAACTTGTTATCTCGAGCTCTTACTACATATATGGATGTCATGCCACATTTTTACACTAAATGCTAAGTCCTACGGAAATATATTTTGACCAAGACATAATAGTGGAACAAACGCTTGACTTTCAGGCAAACTACACGAATAAATGTGAACCACGTTCCTAATATTTTCTACTAAAATAGAACATCCATGAATAGTTAAAACCAGTCAAGTGACGAAATCTCGGTAAAAAAGTTAACTGGGAAGTAACCGACACGCGTCATGTTCGCTCTGCGGCGAGCAAAAGCAATTAATCTTCGTTGACAAGTTTCTTCAAAGGCATCATCTGTCGGTTCTGAAGAGATAAATGTTTGACCACATTTTCATATTGAAAAAAGATACTTGACGATGGTTCTTTACTAGCATTCTTGGGTCTCCGTTCAGTAGACTCACTCTCTAGCATTTCCAGTTTCATGTTCTGTTTGCATCGCCTCATTCATTAAATATAAGTGAACCGACACTTCTGGTTGGTTCGTCCCGGGTTTCCTCAATGTGGGTCCTTGGAAAGCGAAATTGCAAACCACCGTGTACATTATTATGTTCTCCACGGGTGTGGCTTACGTTTGGTTTGGCAAGGGATCACATACTGTCGCACCATCTGTTCCACTTAGGGTTTCAAAGTTTCTCTATTCGCTTATGAGGAATAAACCAGTGCGTTTTACAACCAGATCCCATATATTTTGTTTTCATTTGGTGCCTGGGCTGATGCACAACTTGAAGATTGCATCTCTTTTAACTTCGACAGTTGATGGTATTCTCCAATAGACAAGTCAGGTGGGAAGCTCATCCGTTCAGCTTTTTCTGAGCATTATCAAAGGTTCATCCATACTGTTTTCGCCCACACATTTTTCATCTTTGTGGTCAGTGAGTTTCCAGTGGATAAGCTTTAAAATTGTCCTTATCTTAATCAACGGCGCGGGTCAAGAATAGTTTAGTGAAATTCATCTGCAACATGATACTTATTGGAACATTCCACTCATTGTAGTGAAGATTAATTTTTTTTCTCATTTTCTTCTGAAATACAGCAGAGAGCAACTGACGGTGAAGGGCCAATATCAAACACTTCACACACTAAGCCGAATAGTGGCCATTTACCACAACTATTATACGGGAATAGAGGAAAAACGTTCATGAGCATCACGCTGGAGGATATTATGAGCTGATATCCACAGAAAAAGAAGAATGGGTGCTCAACGGATTCAACCCCAAAAGCGATGCATGACCTCGAATTGTTAAAAAAGCTTGATTTTGACACAACTTACTAAGTGTGATGTTATCGTAGGGTGTAGTCCCAAGGATCCCATCAAACGTACGTTCTACCTAAGCAACAGGTTTCACTTATTTGGCGCAGTAAACCAATTATTGATATGTTATGCCAATATAATATACCACAGCATCTCGAATATCGTACCAACTGAAACAGAAAGCGGTCACTGTGTGGCACATTCCGTTGTTGAATACAATAAGCACAAGATTCAATTAGAATTCATCTGTCTCCAGTTAACACCCGCCTAATTTTCACATGAGAGTACTTCACTAAAATCTTGGTCAGTTCGCTTAATTTCGGGTGAGTTCCTAAAGTAATAGACCATCGCACTTTTACGGCGTTTCACAATTACATTAAGGAGGATTTCCCATATAATCACTTGCAATTTACAGTCTAAGGTGCAAGCCAGAGGTGCTGGTAAACAAATCTCCTAGCCACTACAGTAAAAAGTATTAAGCAATATATAAGATTCCCTGGGTTTGTTGACAAACAGCAACCAGACGCGTTGTCACAATATAAAGCTATTCTCAGCCTTGACGTCACTTGACTTTTTCAGTAGCATGCGCACAAGTGGCGGTATCACTGCAGAAGAATTTTCACCAATACGGTTGCGAGGAATAGACAAATGAATCATCTTCCACTAGATTGTAGGCTTCCAGAGCAATTTTTGCCGTACCGAACTACTCATATATTCGTTTCTGTCTAAAAAATACCTGATAGGTGCAGTCATTATATATTATTTCTTACAGAAACGATTTTTAATGGTAGATAAAATCAATCGTTCCTGTGAACGGCTGGCCTAAATCCGGCTGAAATAAAATTAGGACGACATAATAAGTTAGAAGTGCTTTATGACCATACCAAACTGAGTTTTGCAAGTAACTAATTAAAATTGGGCACTTTCGCAATGTTCATTTAGATGGCAGACTAAAAAGAACCCGATAACAAAGGGCTATTTATATGAGGGACCAGTCTACCTGATTTTCTTTGAACCACATCGCTGGATGACCTTTGATTGTAAGCAGTAGTACAGCAGGTGGAAACGACCCAATGTTGCCCTTTACCACCTTACAAATCATTCTGTCATTATTTCATAGAGCTGATTATATTCTCCAGTGTTCTCCTCAAATCTGTACCACAATTCACAATAGAGGTGCAAACTAAGTTACTTTTGGTTCTCCCTAATCCATCAATGCACATATTTACACTTTGCCATTGTCAGTCATTCACTCAGTGACTTGGACGGAAAATCTGCTTATCCCTAATCCGATATTTCGGGTTTGACGTTATTGTCACCAGTAAAAGGGAACAGGTCTGACCTCTTTCAGACATACCAAAATTTTCTTCTGTCATTCAACGGAAGTGGTATGTTGCTTGTGAGATCAACTTGTCAGGATGTAAAGCCAGATATGTCAGTTAGGCGTCTTGGAAAACTGTTATATGTTCAACACCAGGTGTTGATTGTAGAAATTCACTGGCATTGTCGTGATACTTGGGTAGAGCCATTTAGAAAATGAAGCTATGCTTGTTTTTCTTCTTGAATAATATATGCGATTTTCAACTAAATGGTTCTCATTCTAAGGGACAAAAAGGTTAGAAGGCACTTTTCGTCGCAAACAATTTTCCCTCTTTAGCTATTATTCAGTTTATCCATCCCATATGATTGATTGCTGTACTAGCAATCACACATGGGTTCTATCTCAAACCGTCACTTGATAATTATTTTCCTCTTTTGGTGTTAATTTTTATAGTTCATTTGGATGATTTTTTGCCGTTTTTAAAATGTACTCTTACCTTTAGAAGAAGTTTTAATAACTTATTAATTTACTATTCTCCACTTCTTCATAATTTATATGGGATCAAAAGTCGGACTCAGTAAATCAGGAGTAACTGTGTTTGTGATCAATAAATTTCACCATACATATCTTTTACTGAAAAACAATGTTTACTTATCTCTATTTTGGACTAAGTTTTACTGGTAAGTGAACTGCATACTGGAACATTTTCCGTGCCAAAATTACGTGGCTTTTTAAAAGGCAGGTTCTGTCCGTCAAGCCTGTGGTTCTGTAAATAGTAGGCTCGACTATGCTTACAGTAAGTATGTTCTTGGAACCACAATGGTGTAAAACAAATAAAGTTTGACCAGTGACACATGGTTGCTCTGCCTTACTCGAAATGTTGGATCCTAACAGAAACCTGGCTATGCATAATCGGCATTTGCGTAGAAATTAAAAGCTGCACTAAAACAGTATAACCAACATTTCTCAATCACAATTTACTGGCACAATTTGGGCCATTTGATCTATTGCTGATTCTCAACTGCAACTTCTGTGTGGCTTAGAGGTTTGCTTCTGTGGTGTCTATCCTTGTGAGAGTTCGTAAACCTTTGGTGGTCTGCTGCCCTTGAAATTTAGCCACATATCTCCATCACCCACCGCATACATCCATTCAAGTCCTCTCTCGATCGTGACACTCCCTTCTCGCAATTAGCATGACTTTGACACCAAAAAATTATCTTCACCTTTTCATTTAAAAATGCTTCATGCTATTCACCTTGACAAACACTATTTAGTGTTTAGTTAGTAGTGATTACCTTGTTTTGCGGTAGTTCTTTGTTGGTATCAATATTTGCCTTGGTTGCTTGTTACACGCACTAACTGGGTGAGCACATTATCTATTGCTTACCTGATGGTCAACTGCATGGGGTTAAAACCTGCGTTTACATTGTAAAAAAATTCATCTCTTCGAAGAAAATTAAACGAAATTGCCGACAAATCGAGGTTTTTGTGCGTTTTTGTGACCATCGTGCTGCGACGGATCATTGTTGTATTGTCTTGTGCCGCATTCCTAACTACATCGTTTTCTATGTTACGGATAAATAGCTGAAAGAACGCAGACGAATTAGGTACTGAACATGGCGCAAAGACGCACCTTCTCGAAAACGAATAATTTCCAGCGATCAGGCGAAGGGAGCTATAAAGCGCAAGTTAGGATAATTTGATTACACTCTCTTGTAGATAATTTCCGCCGATACAAACATATCCAGGCTGTTAGGTCAACTGGTCAAAGCCGGAACAAAATAAAGCGTTACATTCTATTGAGGCTGTTTATTTTGTTGGTCGCTGTCACCCAAAAGTTACAGAAATGGAGGAGTTGTGTCAACCACGAGAATGTTGCATTATGGATTACGAATACAATGGCTGTTTTGGTATCACCTCCAAAGGTACTGGTGTATGACATGCGATTCTCCCAGAACAAAGTGGCATATTAGGCCAAACACTGGTTGTGGTACAACGTTTGTCTGCTTGCAGGCCAGTTTGGATAACCGGATAATGCTAGTCAACTATTTAGTTAGAACAATCCTTTTTCTTAATTTGGCAGTTTGAATCATGAAAAGCATTACTTCAGGTGAAGGTTGCATATCCTAGAAAGGTAGTTTAGTTTTAGTCAAGAATAGCTAAAGGCAATCTAGAAATGTTCATTAGAAAATGTTCCCTACCGCGGCTCACAAATGTACCGACATGGCGGAATAAATGTGGAAATTTTCATTTCTGAAGAACTCTTCCGTTCTACAATGCACTACTTGGCTGAAAACAACGGAATGTTCGTGCGCACTAGTTGATCGGTCTCGAGAGAAATTGACCAGAGGCCCGGCTTCAAACAACCTACAATATTATCTGTACTACTAAAACAACAAATGATCCGCAAGATAGTTTTTTTCAAGCTGCCCAATTTATCTGCGGTTGTAATTTATCTAATTAGTGGAATTCCGCTGTCCGTCGGCTGGGGAATTGTCTGGACCTTATGGGATGCTCATAATTTACGATATTTCGTGATGAATCGGACCTGTTTGTCATGAGGAAAAAGGCAGCAGTCCCGCCAACTTTGTATTGTTCTTCAAAACATAACCCTGAATGCTGTCGAACGACCTCTTTATTTCTTTCATTTATTACCATCTATTGGGAATAACTGGTTAAAATATCTCTACTTTAAATTGTACACTAACAAAACCTTTTCCTGCTGATAAACAAATTAAATCACTGCATTTGTAAATGATAATGAGTGGCCGTCCACCTGAACCTTCACATCTATCCAAGAAACCCGAAAAGCCTACGTATATATGATTGGGAATCAACTAGAAATCTGTTTACTACTATTGTCATTTTCAGGTGTTGGTGGTTGCGGAATTTTGTAGAATGCATATTCACACTACTCTCGTTTGTAGAATCGTCCTCCTGTCCTGGCGCAATAATTTTCGCGAGTCCACGCCAAAGGAAGAGAGTACTGGACTAGAGTTTCTCTCTTATTAAATCTTATCAGCAGTGCATATCCAATGGTCGTGCCGGGGTTTGAACTCCGCACATCTGACATGCGAGGCGAGCGTGCTACGACTTCTCCAGCAGAGCACCCTGGACTCATCCAAATTTTTTAAAATCATTATTTCTATTTTCATTTATTTACCACCTGCACATTCAACCAACATGCACGAATAAGAAGCTACATTCTGACGTCCTGTAACAAATGTAAGCCGCAAACGACTGACCGAGGTTCACAGCTCGTGTAGTATGACGAATCGGTGTGAATTACTCGGTAACTTGTGGTATAGTATAGACACACAATGGTTAAGAAACAGTCGAACAAGAAACTGGTCTGCCATTTTTTGTCTCAAATCCCGGTTCATTTCATTTCATTAAAGTCCGCATTAACGTTTTTCTTTGGTTTTCACTTCAACCCTCCCATACACTGTCACGCGTCCACAAGCATGCAGATACACACGGTGCATGATATCCATAAACTTCTCAGGTATGCTCCTTCGCAAGGATGCGTTGAAAAGAACGGCCTAGTACGCAGAGTCGAACGCACTCTAGGAGTCAAGGAACAACAATATTGCAGGACGTCTATACGCATGTCGTTGTGTTAACACTTGACGGGGTGTAACGATGAAGTCCACACAGCCCCTTCCTAGCCGTAATCCTATTTGTTGTTCTCGGGCCCCAGCTTCAAATACCCACCAATCACTCTCGCTCACCAGACTTATCTTTGGCCGTGTTACGCTCATCATCTCGAATAGTTTACGCGCATTCTCAGGGTTTCTCACTTCCTCCATTTCCTTCGCTTTCTGGACCCTGCCAGCTTCACGATCCGTACGAATTATATTTCTCTCCTGATGTCTAACACTTCTTTGGGTTTCATTGTTCTCTCGAACAGCGGAAATACATACCCGAGGCTTGAGCAGTTTTAGAGTGTTGCTTGTGATCCACCGCCTGCATACAGTTGGTTGTACCGTTCTATTAGCAGAATGCCGCTCACCTTGAAGGTCTACGGACAGTACCTTCCTATAATATTCAACATCAGAAGACACACTGTCTGAAAGAGGCTTCAGTGGGTGGTTTTGGAAAGTTTACCTCACATCAGGGTTCAATTGACTCTCAAAGGCTAGGCCGGGTGCGTGCACTTTGTGCGCCCCTAAAAAGCTCGACGATGAGGACCAGCGAACAAGCGCGTGATCTTAATCCACATAGGTCTTTCAGAGAGAGTGATAATAAGTTATTGGATTACACCAGCTATGCCATCTATTTTGGAGGTGAGCTCGTTTGCGAGGGGCGTCACATGGTAAAGCGGCTTTGTCAATTTCGTGAATTAGTACTACAGAAATACAGTCGGTGTTCAGCACATAACTATATCAGGAATTCACCATTGTCCGTGTTTCGATTCAAGTCCAAATCGACCACCTGATCGAGCCTAAAATGCGCTACATCTACTCAGCTATGCATTCATACCCCTATCAAACACAACAATATGTGAGCTCTTATCACACCGGAATAAGACCCTCAAAGTGGCTGAAAAACTCTTGTTTAGAGTATCAGAGCTACTGTCTGTTGGGGTACAGGGAAATACAATGAACAATTACGGATTATCGGCGCGTTTACGGGATACTGTTACCTTGCCAAGCAATCCACACACCAATTTCTATGAATGGGCAACCAACCAAGCAGAGACCTTTCAGCTTCCTTGCCAAAAACAATATCATACCCAGCAACATTAGCCGCAGTGGGTTCTAAATTGCCAGAGATTTGTAAACAGAGAGAAGCATTATTCTCGGCAAACAACACACTCAGCGGTCAAGCATGGTTTTCCTTTGATTTCTATCACTGAATGATCCATCCTAGCTCGAATTTTTGGATTTTATCCCTAACTGGGCACATTGTTTCCTATAAAATGAAGGTTACGGGCCTCAAACTGAAGGACAGGAAGACTCATACTCTTTAAGATGAGAAAAAGGGATTCTGAATGAAATGTATTACAGGACAGTAGTAAAATGTTCAGGGCCCCCAAGATATTCACAACTTGTTAAACGTAATCATCCGTATCCAAGTTTTCTCTCAGCTTTGGAACTAAAATGATCATTTACAACACAAAAGTCGTGGTGCCTTACTTAACAATTTAAATGGCAAAATCCAAATATCTACGTCCTGTGATTTATTTCTGGCTTTAGTAATATTGTTGTGGTTACCTCTCAGCACAGCCTTGTAAAACTTGCTGGTCACATCAATATGAGTGGAGTTAATGTCATTGAAGCCTCAGCTACATTTGCCTGATACAAGGCTAATTTAATAATGCGGCCAAACTCCAATTCGGATACCACTTTCGATGAGATAGGGCCTGAAGCATTGTAGTGGAACTCAAAAATATCTGTAAATATGGTGGTGGAAAACACTGGATTAGTTGGTGTATTCAACAATGCTTCTGTCACTATTTCGTGTCCAATTTAGATTGCTATATTACTTTTACTTCAATACAGGCCGGAGACAGCTCATTGGCTATTATTCAAACCTACTGACGCCCATGGTTCTAACTCAGACTCAGAATCTCCACTGCTCCTGTCTCGGCTTGGGCAACCTGGCAGCATCGTGCTTCCTTCCGGTAGTATGGCAAATAGGTACCGAACGGGTGTTACGGCTGAACGATTATTATAGTTCTATACGTTTGAAAGTGAACAGAAATTCTTACACGTTCCTCTCAAAAAATGTGTGAAATCTAATGATGAGGTGGACAGCCGCAAATGAACTCACTGTCCAGCTAATTGTTTTGCTTTGGCAGAACAGACATGACTTCTGATGAAGATAAGATAGCATGAATATGAACTGCATTACAAAATCAATAAGAGAAAATTCTGCGAAAGTACAGTAAATGGTAAGTCGGAAAACATGCGTTCGGAGTTTCGCACTTTTTACGCAATTTGCCGCAACTTCATAGTCTGACGTGAACTCTAACACATCACTGTTGTATCTGAAAGAGACCAAGATTTTCTTCGCCCGTAATGAACTGTTTCAAATAGATCTTTGTAGTTTGTGATTTTATCAAGAACTGTTGGCTGTGAAGCTTGAAAATTATCGTGCTGCTTGATTTTGCCTTGACATTTAGTCCGCTTTTCATCTTTTTGATTGGAATGCAAGTTATTGCCACAAAATTTCGATTTTGTGGGAGCGTATAAGTAAATTTAGGTACTGCCGGATGACATTTCGAGGATAGGCCATTACCGGCTTCGTTTCGAATGGTAGATCATGCTGCAATTTTGTGACGCGAAGCAGCCGACGTGCCTGGGAATCCGTGAGTCACTCTCTTGCGACGGATCTCAGGTTAACACTGAATACACAGACTACTTCGTAGACCGAGTATTTGCCTAGAGTTAAAAGGTGTATATCCACCATTTAAACTCTTTGCTTCAAAGGCGAACTGGCCGCGAGAGCTCTACATCACTACTTGCCTCACCAGCTTTTCAAAATTGTTGGCATACTGACTGTGAATTAATACATCCTCATCAGAGGACAACGCCTCAGAGTCTGCCTTGGATATAGTGGATACGAACACGCTCGCAGACCACCTGCGGCGTACTGATTCTTATCGGTAAAGGAAAAACGTGAAAATTAAGTTTTCCAAAGACATAATCTGTCGTACGTTAAATTGTTTTAGTAAAACGGAATGCCGCATTGATTTTTGTTTTTTATAGCATCTAAAAAGAGCAGCAAAATAGCATTTAAGTTCGCTGCTTACAGAAGAAAATGCTGTTTCAAGCAACTCACTTCTGTCTACATAAGATCTGTTCGAAACCACGATGTGTTATATGATTAGTAGACGCTGGACAGTTTCCAATCTACATGTGACGAACCATTTTGTTTTTTTAACCTGAAAATAAGTTAACAAGGAGGGTTTCATCCTTACCCTCTGGTCAAACAGAGATCACTGTGGTCTAGCTTTGTTGGATTTGGTGCAAAACTGATGTGACTTGTAAAACCATCTCTGACACTCACAAGTCCTTCAACCCACGTGTCTTCCAAAAGTATATTCTAAGCTGGGATTTGGATTTAACCGTCGCAGAAAGTCTCATTAAAACCCAGTTTCGACTACTTTGTTGACTCGCCAAAAGTAGTCAAGATGGTTTTTGGGTTAACAGAAACCTGATGACAGGATTTTAGTAATGTGATTTGACAATTTACATTTGTCTTCCTCTAACGGCTATCTAACTTTTGCGACGAAATTCATTTTTTTAGAGGTGACTACTGTTGAGTAAGATTGTTGTATCTGTAATGAAAGAGCAGACAAATGAAGACTAAGTCAGCCGATATGGTAGTTACTTTGGACTTTGATCACCAATGTCCATCTTTTTTCAGTAAATAATTTCACGCTCAGCAGGTGCGGAAACTTTATTAAATACTAAAGCATCAAATATTCTACTTTTTAGGACTCTGTTGCATAATGTAGCACCTCCGCGTCAAGTTAAGACCATATTCTCCAAGGACAGACTTCAGCAATCTCTTAAATGGTCTGTCCACTGATGCCGCCCATGAGAACACGCTAATTATGGTTAGCCTTGCGTTACCGGTTACTAACCTTCCAAAAGGGACCAACCCGTAAAGGAAAATGGTGCTAGCAAGCATTTTAATGTGGTATTCCCAAAGTGGTGTGATTGTGTTTTGACAAGGTAAGCGAGGTAAGCGATCACATATCTAGTCCGCCTGATGACAATCCCAGTTCGACAGAATGGCAAATGCAGGATGATCAAATATTAAACTTGAAAGTCCATGTAGTCTTGTAACAGAATGCAAAACGCTCTATTTTCGCTAATTAAACTGCTAAGTGAACCTCTATTATTCAGTTTATCGCAATATTTTACTTTCCTCCCTACGGACCGGCAGTAATATAGTTTAAAAGATTTCTATTTTGTAGGCCACGATACCACACTGTGTCTTGAGGCGCAATCTATCAAATTTAAATTATCACATGCTGGCGCCACCAGCGATTAGCCAACCGGAGTCAGATGCCGATTGTCTTCCTGGAAATCACTTTCTGAAACAACATTTCCAACTTTTGTTCATAATTCCTGTTTGTGCTGAAGATATGGCCTGCCTTGTGGTGAGGTTAAGAGCTTTTTCATGGGTGAAGGATGACGCCCAGATGACGGCATTTTGGAAAATGGCTTCTTAAATTTCGCGAACATTCTGCCGTGAACTAAACAAAAAGGCAGCAAAAAAATAATACAACGAATAGACCGATTTGTGTGTTGACCGTTGAGACGGCGCTGGGAACACGTGTATTACACGATGCGGTACGGGATAAAGATAGTGTCTGAGTGAGATGCTTTCCAACAGAGTATACTCGGCCTGCAAACAATCGTCTTAGCCACTGCCACAGTCCGACTTTATGTTGGTCCGTATTGGCCAAATTGTGCTTTATACATTGCCTTGGGGCTTCAGCTGTGGTCAGTTTCGGCTAAATGCTACACTATGGGAGTAATCTGGTTTCTGTCAGGCCTACGTAGATTGTCATTATTTGCCAGTGGAATCTCTTAGCCGCACCGCTGCCGGTTAGTTTTCAACTAGGTACGCACTAGGTTTGCACACAGTGTTCACTGCAATCATCCCGACAGTAAAAATTGGTCGGCACCGTCAAAACTATAAATTTCGAATAATGGTAGCGTCATTTTACAGCGATGAAGCAGAATTAACAGTCTAAGGGTTTATTTGATGGAACAAACATAAGAAAGCACACATTGTTTACGCGGTATACTTTACGGTATTTCTTAGTTGTCGTATAGCTATGGTGCAAGTCAACCCCAAGTTCTTCTTCAATCATATCACGACTATCTACTATCCTCATTAGCTTAGAGATGTAAACTTGTGTTGTTCTCACTGTTCTTGACGATTTTGCTCTAGTCAGTGTACGGTTTAGACTCAACGTATGTTATGTTGATGTTTTACTCAGTTTGATTAAGCCACTTAAGCCGTTGGCTATGAGTTAGCAAAAAAACTAACATTGCAGTTGTTGCCATAAGCAGTAAAAACCACAGTTGGTTCACGGATAATAGTAATATTTTCTCGTTGCTGCGACAGACTGGACGGGGTGTCGCTGTCAACAGCAACTTGCACAATGTTCTTTAATCCGCGTGAATGCTTCAACGTAAGGTTCTTGAGCGGTGTTCCGCATGACGTGTGCAGTTTAGGTCTTCTCTAGAACTAATTTTAGTCAAAAGATGGTAAACGTCCACCGAAGCTCATCACACAAGGACCGTATTTCGTCCATACGCTCACAATCAGCCATTTGTGCTTGAAGTTTATAGTGTTCAGACAACAACCAAAAGTTCGCAGATTCAACTTTTCCTAAAGAATCATGACTTTCACAGCTGATGATGTCCAGGAAGTTCAAACTAGCTGTTTTATCTTCAGCATAGATGTACCACGCTCTAGCGATAAAAATACAGCAAATCTCACAACCTTTCCACAACACTTGCACCCACAAATGTTAGGTGTCGGTAAAAATTATTGCTTCTTTTCAGTGCTAATAATGCAACAATTCAACTTTCAAAACTTGGGGTGTAACAAGAATGCGAAACACCATAGGATACATAAAAATCCTGCCGTCTGTAGGTGGACGCAGCTTCCAAATGAATGCAGCCTCTCTGTGAAGGCAGTGGTGTAAGTATGCGAAACTGCGGAGCAGCAGTTGTGTTGTAGTTAAGTTCCCATCTAAAAACCGTTGGTTCACGGGAAAAGGTTGTTGTAACAAGAGAAGCCAAGGAACAATGACAGTGTTGAACAGTTTGAAGGAATTGTATTTCTCGAATCGCTGGCAAGATCTCCTACAGTTGATGAACTGATCCTTCGCTTGCCACCTAACTTCAGCAGTTTTAGTGAAATGAGCTCAGAATGGCATAACAATGGCCGAGCACCTTTGTAGGCCCCATTAATCCATAGACAAATTAGATTTTCGCTGTCTGAAAGATAAAAATGTCATCCAGAAGGCCACTCACACTTTTGCAACTCATGCAAAATTTGGAGCTAAAGTGAAAAACGAGAGCACTCATGCTTGAACCCCATGTAGGAAAACCTCAAGGTAACTATGGCTTTGTATCAGGTAGCTTTATTCACAACAGCAACGATGTGGGCTAGATCGTTTTCCCACCTTCAAATGGGCTATTCGTATGGGAACGATCGCTTCTACAAAGTGTAGTTTCTTCTAGGCAGTGAAATATAGCATTCTGATACTATGAGGGGGTCTGAGGCTGCTATCATTAGTAAAGACGGAAAGAGATTCCAGTTGGGTTTCTTAATCTGAGCTCAGCAGAATGAAGATTCTGTGCCAATTCGAAATCTCCAGAATAATGTGTCGACTGCATTCTATATAAAAATTCGGCCGAATGGACGTACACCGTTCATAACTGCTACTTACCTGGAGATGGTCTGAGTGTGTTGCCAGGCAGAAAAACGGTTCACTCATGTTTGTTTGATTCCTTACAATAGTATATTGCATATAATATAAAAATATCTCACGGGCGTGATGCATGAAGAGAACTTCCTACCCTGCTATCCTCATTCATATTTGTAACACGTGCTGTGAACGTGCTTGTTCACTATTTCGGTTGTTGCAGGTGCCCTCAGGTGCCTAGCCAACCAGTAACCGTTAGAGGAAGTAAATATCGAAAATGTTATTAATGTGGCTTTCTGTCACAGTAAAAAATACACGAAAATACACTAAAAAGATGCACTTTTGTCTGCTGGACCATAAGTGACTTTTGCGGCATTTCACATTCCGACGCAAAGTGGATTGGAAATGACCTCTTTAGAAATACCAGTGACGCACCCCGGGCAACAAACCACTGTAGACAACAACTGAAAGAACTGTACTCTAGGTACCTGAAGTAGACTATCAAGCAGTCGAACAAAAATGATGTCATCCAACGTGTGGATGACACATGAAATTGGGTTAGCTTCAATACATTTGAGAACCAGCTTTCAAGATAGCTGAAATGACATTCGTGCGCTGGATGGAAAGTTAATAGTCTGTGAACGATAGGGGATTAAACAAAACAGGATGGTTTTCCTTGAGATGTTACCAGCTGCATGTCTGGTAAAGTTTCATAATGATACCTCGCTATTCCTTCAGCCCTTAATTCGGACCCAATCCCCCATATTAATTTCAATTTTACTTTGCAGTTGTATGCAAAACTAAACGCACGTATTCATAAATTTTCAATAACTTCAACGGGGGAATCACCTGAGTAAACTAGGGATTGATTTGAGCTACTCGTTAATGTTATTCTTACTTGGAGTTGAGTTTTCACTTCCACAAAAAAATAATCCGTTTACCGCTAAACTCGGGAACATGAACTTTGCTTTACAACGCCATAACAGCGAGCATTACTGCCGCGATGTGCACACATTTAAAATTCCGTAAACACGAGCATATCAGGAATCTGACATCAGATAAGCAAAATTAGGCAAGAAAGTTTATCCGGAGCACAAGCTGGCAAATTAAGTGCTCTCAATTATAGAAGTAGAACAAGTGGCCTGCAATAATCAAATCTGATAAGGATCCTACCGCTAAAACTTAAAAATTGATCACCTGGACTCGTCCTTGGCAATCTTTGCACGTAAAATGAAGCAGTCCGTTCATTTTGATGGAATTTTTGTAAAAAAAAGCTAAGAACGCCTTGAGGAGTTGCAGAATTTCATTTATTTGTGGAAAGTACTTAAAAGTAGTTCAAGCCAAGTTCCGACGGACACTGCTTTGCTGGTAACGAATTTTGATTGCTTCTGCAGTTGATGCTAGTCTGAGACACACCGGTCTTGATAAGTACACGGACCCTAGGTGCATAAAACATAAAGTGTCATTTTTTATGTCATTTACAGAAGTGTTTACTGAAGCCCTAAACGTGGCTCGTTTAAAAATTGCTTCGAAATGAGAGGTTTCCTTATCACGTAATGTTTAGCCTGGGTCATCTGAGGCTCATTGTAAGATGCGTTTTAGAAATCACAATATGAAAAAAGTGTGAAGCGTCCTGACAGCATGACTTTGAACGTTTCTGAAAGAGTGGTTGTCTGAAATACATTGTGACTCATGTGCAACGTTTGGGACTTTGCACATTCCAAAAATATAATTTGATTCATGAATAAGTAATAAACTTGAAGCTCACCTCCAGATTGTAGGATACAGTTCCGTTGAACCCGTAGTCAACATCAATTGCCAAAGGAAGGATAGCCACCTCACGAAGTTGATTCTTGTCATCCACCACTACCTTCATTTGAGAGGACTGATGGATAGGCAAATAAGCATCAGAATCTGAAGCAATATCTTCGTCCACTTGCAACCACAATCCGCTAGTATGCTGGTCAAATCTCGGGGCATTGTCATTTATATCTTCTATCCTCACAGGTATGTGAACGAAGGTCGGCTGAGTTTCATCGCGAGACCGTAGTACGGCCAACTCCAGTGTGATTACGCACATGATCTGGTTGGCCTGTTCTTCTCTGTCTACAAAACAGAAACAAACGCTTCTTTTAGAGAATTCTTAGGAGGGGGCTATTATGTGTTTCTACAGAACAGAAAGAATACATTTTTCATGTTGCTGTGATCCGCAGTCCATGCAGAGTTGAACTTCGTTTTGGATAATTCGAACAAGTAAACGCTCCAGGAATTTCCTATACGGGAGCTTATTTTTTTATGTTAGAACACAAACCGAGAATATTATTGGGAAAAAGTTTGCATCTCATAAATACTAAATAGCTTCTTTTAAATGGGTAGGTCTGGACACAGCATCCTCGAAGATTTGTGAGTGGTTTTCCTACCATCACACTTAGAACCCAACAATGAGTTCAAAAATGTCACTTTAGAAGCATCCAGACTAGAAATATTCTATTTAAAAAACCATGCAGTTGAAAGCATCAAGTTTTTACTGGCAACTCATTTAGTTTGCAGGAACACGGGGCCTTTAGTCTCCCGTCATAACTAGAAATCATGGCTCAGGACCCCTACCAGTGAATGAAAAGGCTGCATATCCTTTTGATACCTTATAACCACAAGACTGTTGAAATTGGCGCCTTCTTGCTGAGCGTTCTTAATTGCCCAAGACACTTCACTGAGTAATCCAGTAGGGACGACAGAATGGGTAGTTTATCGCAAACCAATTGAACAAAACCAAGCAGTACAAAGCAAATAGAGGAAAAAACAAAACTCTTCAAGTTATTTGCTAACATATTAACAGACCACTCAAACTACATAACTTTTGGCTGAAAAAATTGTCTACCTATTCGTCACCGCCTTCGTGAACCGGTTGTGGTGGTTGATTCAACGAAATTAGTTAGATACGTTACTTTCCTAGTCAACTAAACATTTATTTTCGCCTGAGTTTGCGGAAAGTTTTGTGGCCCATTGGGCAACTGATTGCTTTGTTATCCGTCACCTGTTTGTGGTGGTATTTGAAAAGAAACAAAGCTAAAAAGTGTTATTTTTAAATTTTTCTGCAGTAGAAGTGCACAACAGGTCTGGTAATTTTCTTCACGGAGCACGCCAATAATAAGTTTTTCAAAAGCTCTTCTGCTGACCCCGACCGATTTTACGCATCCTTGGACGCAGGCACAGTCATCAGTTTTTCTGAAACTCAAATTCTACTTGATGGGACTCACGGAAGCATAACCTATCGTCTTCTGCCAAGCAGCTTCCAACAAGTGTGTTCTGTCAACAAAATATACTGCGATTACTCCAATATCGCAGCAACTGAAACATGAAGTGACCTTTGTGCAGCACACCCACTAAAAAATAGCACACAAGACAGAATCAGCTGGGATGCATCTGAGCTTCTCGTTAACAAAACCTTCGCAAATTAGTCTAATACTCCAAGTCTGTTCTCTGTCCATTTGGGTGAGTTTGTAGTGTTTCACTGACTAATCAACTGTTGGGGTGAGGTATATTCCTACGGCCCTCACCGAGTTTTTCGATTTTCTCATATCCGTCTTAATGAATTCGAAACTTTCCCTCTGAATCACACCCGTTACAGCTTGTGGATGAAGCGATATGGATTTAGACGGCAGCTGTGCGAGCGATTTTCACGATTTTCCTGGGAGATTTTTGGGCTTAAGCTACTCGTATCACCTGCGCAAAATTTGACTGCTGATGCCAGTTATTGGTTGAAAAATCTTCAACTTTATCATCGCAGACGATGAGAACAATCAAAGAGGAGAACAACAAGATTTCCATGTCCTACATCTGAAATTCCATCACTGATCCTGTGTAAGACAACCCGATGGGCCTTATGAATGACAAAACCGGCGATAAGCTGCACAGAGCATTCCCTCAACTTAAGCATAGTGCCTTATGAAAGTAAGATAAGTTTTAATTAATGCAAATACTGCATTTATACGTAAAATTTTGAAATTCCCAAAACACTCGAAGACGTTGTAGACCTTCAGGAACCTAGGAGATCAAATTTGACTTTACTGAGCTTTGGGCAACAAACTAACATGTACTGAATTTTTCTGTTTGGAGTCAATTTATACATTTATGGGCCAGTTTGTAAGAAGAAATTATGAGTAAAAATAACTGTAAAACGATTCCGGTGACTCCAGAACACTTCCAGTCAGGCGAGAGACATACGGCAGGTGCATCCAGAAATGTGATCTCTAGAGAAAAAGATGATTTCAGTTGGGACACTATCTGAGTAACACGAAATAGAAGGCTGCTTCTGGGTTGAAATTTAGCTAAACAAAGCTTCATAGAACTTTACGTCTGTCCTTTTATGCACAATGCGCCAAGTAACTGGATAGGTACTGAACTCCAGATTCACCGGGGTAAGTTAATGTGGTTGGTTTACCGTTTAGATTGAGTTAGGCTGTATTTTGCATACCGGTAGGCAAATGAAGTTGCTCTGTAGTCATCTGAAAAAATTAGGAGGCATTATCCACCCAGTTATGGAGATGTGTTAATTTGTTTGACATACTGTGCAAAAGACTAAAATTGTGTCTACCACCTCTTGTTGTACTCCTCAAAACACATTAACGTTAAGTGCAGTCGGCCTGGATATAAGCTAACTACATTTATTCTTAAAATAAGCAGCCACTTGGTATACGAAGGAGTTTTCAGTATATTGTGCTTTTTTTCCAAACTGAGAGCCGTTTAAACTTGCACGATATAAGTCTGGTTACACAAGATTCGATTTCTTCGTCTTTATGTTTCAGATCTAGCATAGTTAATGAAAAATAAGTCAAAACATTGCATTTCCAAACCTAATTCCAACGTCGTCGTATAACTGGACAACATTTAATTGGTTTTTTAACATTATATGCTTTGATAAGTAAGGTAACAGTAACTTCTTTTTTATCTTACTATTCTCTAGACAAGTACATGTACAAATAACTTCTCGATCTACAGCTAATAGAAGCAAGCAATAATTTCAATGATTTTTGCGCTAAGGAATTTCACTCTTGTTCTTCGCAAATCACAACTAGGTTGTATACATTTTTTGATGATATCACCAACCACAAACGCTCCAACGGGTACCATCTAGTTTAACAGAAAATTCTCAGTTGAATCTTAGCCTATACTGGATTAAAACCCTGAAATTTGTGGACAGCTGATGTCCTTCTGCAACACTGCATTTTAGAGACAAACTTGTACGCCTATAGAAAAATATGATTTATTACCTCAATCTTGAAATGCACAATAATTATTCAAATCATGGGTGTTAAATTTTCTTTGCTAGCAGACGCCGTCTATGGCATTGACAAATAGGTATAACGAAGGATGGTATATCCAACGCGGTTGGCAACGTCACCAGTACTCACAGTAGAAAAAAAATTTCCTAATGCCATGAATTTATCGCTGCTCACCACACTTTAGCTGTTTTTACCGTACTGGATGTTAGCTGGCAGACAAATTGTGTTCTGTCAAAAACTTCCCTGTTAGTCACCGAAACATATTTGCTCTAAAATCATTCATTTGTAAATGGTCCATCTGATTGCACCTGGTGTTCTGTGACACACGGAACTTGATTGTAAACAAGTAATTTTGTATAACTGAACCGGACCTGCATTAGTTCACTAAGTAATAGCGTTAGCACTGATTAACCCGCTGAACTTTCTGCTGATTAGTAGTTTACTTGTACGAATTGTTCCCATAGGAAATTCCTACACGTCAAATGAAAAGATATATTATGTCTAAACGGATGTTAACTAAAGGTCAATAAGCTGTGCTCTATTATTATTAGTTCAAGACAGTTCGAACTTTGATAACAACTGTGCCCATTAGAAAAACCAGCAGAATATTAATTGGATGATAACATCTTAGAGGAACAACAATATCTAGCACATAATGTAATCTCAAGTGTCCATAACTCCCACTGTTTATCCAGCAAGCGAAGGTCGACTGCATAAAAAATGTAACTTTTTGTATAAAATCCATCTTCAGCAAGTCTACACAGCAACCATTTCGATAGTAAAATGGAAGAAACGGCAGAATTTTTACGCACTTGGCTGACAAACTTGGTAAGAGAGCTATAGCTGGTAGGCATATGACTGCTTTCAAAACGAAACCACCGAGAGTACATCACAGTTTCTGGGGGAAATTTGTTTTGTGTTTCGTTTGAACGAGTATGAGTGGCTGGTTAGGTAGCCCACAAATAAACTTCTTCCCATATTGAAAGGACTGCTTTTGTTTGGCGAGAAAATCGACTAATCAAACCGTTGAATGCTAAGCTGCTATTATTTTTTAAACATCGAGGTCATGAATGAGGGTGTTTCGGATAATTTCAGATGTCCTGAATTGAGATGATGTGACGTGCAAACCACAGTAAGAGTCGGTTTGGTTTTATTGTTCTTGTCTTTTTTGTTTTTGATTACCCTGGTAGTCTATCATACTTATTCCCAGTCATTACAGTTTTCAAGTTAACATGTAATATGCATATCAAGTAATGAGTAGCTTTATAAAAGGCATATTTCCTTCAGCTGCCGAAGAATAACCAAATAGGTTCTTGGAGTTCGTAGTAAAAATCTCGTAGTTTATCCTTCTGAGCGTGACCAACTCATCAGAAATTTTTAGTATATCTTGTAAGCCTCCGTAGGTGTCCATACCTCAAAACATGAATCCAAGTATGGTTTCAAAATAAAGTGGAATCCAGTGGAGTAGGCAAAATCCTAAGACTCTGAGTTTACAACAGATCGTCAGGTTACTCTTGCTGCTGTAAAATTCGTTCCTCCAGGGGACTTTGTAAAACGACTTCGGCTGTAAATTCGGTTATGATACTTTTGAGCTGCACTTCGGTATCCTGGACCTCAACCCGTGCTAGCCGTTGCCCACTTCTCCCCGATTACCACAGGGCTCCGGCATACTTCAATATACTATTCCGTGAATCATTTGTGCTTTGCCAAAAAAATAAATGAGAGCAATCAGTAGGGTTGAAATGCCCACAGGTCCTGCTAACAAAAAGTTACGGGATTGAATTTGAATAGGCGGCACTATGATAGAAAGCATATAAGTCCTTTTCTACCGTTGCCGAATTGTTGAGTACTCTAATCCCATCGTTTCTTCAGCTCACCAAAGGCCAAAGAAACCCCTTTCTTTTTTCCTCCTCATATTGATTCCAATTGGTCTGACTAGTTTGTGTCACACTATGCCACAAGGCATCCAAGATATTTCTGACGCTGTAAAACTGCATGCATTCCAGGCCCAAGAGGAGTTGTATACTGCGCGCTTAAAGCGGACTTATATTACTTGGATAGTTTTGCTGCCGCCTTCACCTGGAGTTAATCTTTAGATAACCGAGACCCTCCATTGGCTTGTCATCCCAATAAAAAGTCTTGCTCAAGGGAAAATGAATGCACCAATTTGTATACTACACTTTTCCTTTGATTACTAAGCCTAATGACTTTATTGCGAAGCGTCGATACCAAAGGGTAGTGAAATCATCTGTGCGCAACTGTACAGCGCATTAAGGTTTAAGGGTGTCTAACGCAACTTGAGAGCACATTGTTCTCTTCTACGGGAGGCCAGATCCTTGCCAGCTAGTAGTGGACTTCAGGATTGTAAACGGTGAAAACATGCAAAACGTGCTGCAGGGACGGAGTGCAAAATGTAACTTGTTAAATTTATAGACTAAAACACAATACGCCAAAATTGTCATACACTTCCTTTGAGGGGACTATTGCAGTTGGCCCTAAATGGATTCTTCGTAAATCTATGGTTGACCGACCATCCCCTATTTAAAGATAACTGGTTTCCCTTGTTAGCCTTGTGGGTTATTTTCAATTTTTCCTCCGTTCACAAGAACTGGGAGTCTAGCAATATGACCAGCCAAACAGAAGTCAGGCAGAGCCTAAGCAGAGTAATTTCCTGAACACTTTCTGAAATCACATGGCTAATATAACTCTCCTGCCCCTGTGGAATTTTTTGGATAGCAGCAACGTGTTGGTACCATATACGATATATTTGTAGGTTAGTGCAGAATTCGCCAAAGATCCTTTACAAAACAAGGGAACCGTTCAAAGCTAACGCTCACGGAACGTTCTCCCCTACTTATCAGTTTACTCTCGTCTAATATCATTGTCAGCGCTTCAGTGAGTTTCAGGTGCTTTAAGCCCTGATGAACTTGAGAAACCCCTGTCTTTCACCTCATGTCCTATTTTCACTAACCCGCATCCACAATCGCATCCGCATTTGTGCACGCGAGGACGTCAGTCAAACAGTAAGTCATGCGTAAATAAGAGATTATTTGGTTTATAATTGACATGTGTGATTAGACAATGCACGGTAAGCTGGCTACTATCATTGTGGGTGTGATGATCAGGGAACTCGTCCACGCTTCCTGTTAGATGTCGCCGATCCCCCAATGATTCCCACCGTTCCTCCAATCCTGATATTACTTAAAGAATATGCGGTAAACAAAAACTTAGAATAGCATAACGAGGATGCCAAATCCCATTTTCAAATCTACTGTTTTGAGTTGCGAATCTTTTATTTAATCGGTATTTTCTGATTATGCTGAAAAGCACAGTGCGTTATAGTGATTCGATGCTTGTTTTTTGGTAGACACGTGTTTAGCTCTGATCTGCTTAGAGAAAATACAGACCACAAAGAAGAGAAATTATCAAGCTATCTTCTACGATAAGAATGCTGCAGTGCCCAGTTGATTGTAGACGTTTACGTGCAGGCGTATTTTGTAGTGATAAAATAATTGCATACCTCTTTGCCCGGAGTCAGGTCGGATTCAACTGCAGGTCCTTATCGGCATGCAGGCTGGTGTGCTCTTTAAAGGCCTATTTTACGTGCCGACCTAAACAATCCATTCTAGCACCTCTAACTTGCTCCCTATGGTGAATTTCCCTTTTCTTCTTTCATCCTTGCTTAAATAAATCAACGAACTAGCTGAGCACTAGCGTAGCTCAGGGCAAACCTGGTGACGATGACGGCAACAACGGAAGATTCAAAATGCTTTAGTTACTTCACCCTAAGTCCAAGCTATTCTCTTAAACGGACAAATTTTGGGCCGTGTGCGAGCAGCCATTGTTCAAACAGTCAGGAGGGAAGCTACATAGGACTTGATTTCACTGACAACTCTGTTTTGGATTCGAATGCGTAGAGAAAGCAGTCTGCTTGATAAAACAAAGACCCGAAAATCTTTTGAAACTGATGAATTTTGTGTAATAAGACTATCGACCTACCTAAAGAGGGATAAAAGGATATCGATTCATGAACGAAAGCAATAAGGGCGATGCATGCACCTCAGTCAGGGAAAGTTTGATGGAAAACTGGATGCGATGAATCGTATTTCAGTTCAGGCTGCTTATTATTCCTCAGATGAATGTGGTTAGGTAATCCACGTGGTCAATACGAAGACTTTTTGTGAAGAAAATTGCCATGGTATTGGGCCTTCAAAGCAAGTGAACTGTTAGCTTTGGTGCATAACAAAACTGTGTAATGCTTCGGAACATGTAGCTCTGCACGATGTTTTTGTTTAGGTTTAAAGTAATTAGGGACAACATTCTTGTCATAGGCGGTGGCACGTGATATGACTACCAGCCAAACCTCTTCATGTATCACCGCAGGTATTTCCCAAACAAAGACAGCATGGTTGTTCGAACCTTGTTCAGCTTAGCTACATATTTTGAGTTGTTTATTAGTGTTCAGATTAGACACCTCTGATGCTATCAGTGCATCGGGTTGTCAGTTTTTATGCACGACCTTTTCAAATGGCAATTGTTTTGACAACAGTACCTGGCCGTGCGCATACCATATCGCCATGACATGCGGAAGAATGAGAATGCTGATAAAACATAATCACTGTTGCATTTAAAAACAAAATGTGGTGACCACTCACAACCATTTCATCAAGGTATTCATAGAAGCTGCCAGTCGATGTTATACTTGGCTGAATTCACAAACCAAGTGTTAACAGACGGATGCAAATATGAATGTAACATTATTCGGTTTTCAAGTGAATTGAAATCATTGAGCTTCAATTTCAGTGGGAGCTTCATTCTGAAAATAAAGCTAATCCATGCCGAAATAGAAGCAAGCACTGCACGACACTGTACTGTTGGCCTTGCTAGGAAGCAATGGCACCTTATACGTCAACCATTCGTAGGGGGGTCTGAATGCGTAAGCTGCTGGTTGATGGCTGAACAACGAAAAATTAGGCCGAGTACCTAGCACTTGAACAGGATATTGCACCATTCATTCCTGAGCCACGCAATACACATTACCCGTTAAAGTGTTACATGGCACTTTGCGTGGCGGCTTAGGAATCGGAAGTCTCGCACAACCCCTGAGCATTTTCCTTTATCAGGTTATACACACTGTGGCTGTAGTATGGGGGTGTTTTGGTATTTCAATAAAGTCTTCATTCTGAAATTGAGGTGGGTCTATGCTAAAATACAAAAAGCACCCTCAGCCGCATGCGGTGGACAAGCCTATTTTTCAGCCACCGGCCGAGCGGATGCGGATCAGAATTACCCTAGATATTCATGAGCTTCGAAATTCCTATGATTCTCAAGAACGATGACGCTGCTCTAGGAAGTGTCCGGCTTTTTGATGTAGGCTGACTTTACTTGCAAGATGTAACTTCTAGTGAGGTTTAAAAAGGTAATACTTCCATCAAACCCCGGTGAACAAAGATTGTGCGGTGTTGCCTGCGATTTCAGGAAAGAACCATTCTAAAGAAAAGAGAAGGTGCTTCCATTCGCGAGTTGGTGCAATGTTTAAATTTGCTCGTTGTGATATTACCAACTATATCATCTAAGAAGCGAACGTTTTTCAGGAGAATTTTCCAAAACAAAGACGATCATCATTCCTGTTTACGTGATTTGCAAAAACATTCAGCCCTTTCATGCATATCCTGCCGACCACTTTTGAAAAATAGACAATTTGGTATCTTTGCAAAAGGTTTGGGCGAAGGAGAAAAATGGACGGAAAAGCGCAAATTCTATAATTCCATTTGTTTTTTCAGAAGTTTGAATTTGGTGAATTTAAACTGGCTGGACTTATCAGTTTTCTAGACTCCAGACGTGAAATCTATCACCACTGGCCCAAAATTGCAAGTCTACTTTCCAATATCCACGCTGAAAAGACACAAAAATATCAGACGACGAGCCACGGAAACGTCTATGGAGAATAACTGTTCGCACAGTTCACAAGCCATGATGGCTTGTGAAGATAAACATACGAACCGAAAATATTTTGTTTCTCAGTTTTATATCGATAAACATTTATTCCTCCGGTTTTTGGCCCGGGCACAATGTTTGCGTCTACTGCTGTCCAAACCCTCAGCACGTCATCCAAACTTCTAACTGGAAGTAACATTTTTACATTCCCCGAAATTACCAAGGACATATCCATTTTTGAATTCATCACTAATTGAGTCAGGATGCACACGAAAGACCTAAAACTCCCGAGGATAGATATCTCAAGTTTTCTGCGCCCTTAATCTCATCTACATTTGGCCAACGTTAGATCAATGTATTTAAATGTCAGACTAATCTTTTCAGCTAGTTCAGCAAAAAGAACAATTATTTTATTCTTGGAGTCATACAGACCACCTTCGTTAATTAACCTTCTATTCTGCATGAGTTATTTTTGCAAAACTGGTGAAAAACCAGTGTTTATGATTTTTATTCAGGATTATGCTCCCACTCTTCCCAAAAACGTTTACAGGGCGTACCTGTACATGTGTCTGGCAACAAGGGAACTTCGGGGCTACGACACTGGCATACGTAGTTAGAATGTGGAGTCGACTTTATCCATCCCATCAGTTGGGACAGAAGATATGTAACGTATTATTTCCCATTTTATTTATGTTCAGCCGCCGCATGACGCAACAAATTCATATTATGGGCAAAACAGGTTTATTAAGAAAGTTGAACCAGGAGACAAGGGCACGTTCGCGCGAGTATCACTTATCAGAACCACGCCAGCTAAAT
Organism: Opisthorchis felineus; assembly: GCA_004794785.1. NCBI lineage: Eukaryota > Metazoa > Platyhelminthes > Trematoda > Opisthorchiida > Opisthorchiidae > Opisthorchis > Opisthorchis felineus. The sequence continues at coordinate 456,292 of SJOL01009025.1, forward strand.
GCATTGCTTAGAAATCCTTTTGTGTACATGAACCTGAATTGCAGAATGTGAGTAACATTTACGCTAATCGACTTTAATTTTTCGAGACAGCTTTCGGTACGCAGCTTTGTTTTCTACCTGGTGACCGGTTCGTTTTAAGTGCTTGGCAAAAGGTGAAGTGGAGTCACGGTTTGAACCTTGAACTTTAAGAGACGACAGCGCTAAAGCTCAAAGAAAATAACGTAGTTTTCGATCAGCTGGTAAATGTTTGGGACCGACTTGGTAGTTATCGCTTCAGATAAATTTGGTAAACAATCGGTGGATTTACTGCAATAAGTCTACCGATTGTTTACCAAGCCTCTTTGAAAAAATAACGTAGTTTTTCAGTTGTACGTTCTGTCCTGCCGAGAAAAGCGTCTCTAATATTGCGACAGCCCTGGCAAACTTTTTGGGTGGCAGAGAAATCAGAAAACTTACTGTCGCTCAAGGACAATTCCCCGATTGATCTGGAGTAAGTACGGCTTTGCTGCACTGTAGACTCATCTTAAGACCAAACGAAAATTTGGCCCTATGTAGTTTGCAAGTTAGCCCCCTTTGAATGGTGGTACCCAGTGTAACTACTTTCATTTTTCATTCCTGTATTGTGGCCGTTGAAGAAGAAACAGCAACATCCATGTCATTCACAATTGCATCTCCCTCAAAACACCTTTTCCTCTTCACACCTATCTGTACTTCAGATTCGCCTAGCTTTGCAAACGGAGCTTTAATAAGATCTCGCCTGCATGCCTTAAGTTCACAAGCCCACAAATCTAGATCTTGTCTGCTTCAATCAGATCTCCAAAAAATCGTCTGTTTGGAGGACTCACTGACAATTCTATTCACAGGAATGTGTGAAAACGGTAAACCGTTTTGCGATTCTAGGAGAAAAGTAGGCTTGTCAGAACAGAGTCTAGGATACGATGCAAAGTATCACAGTGTTGAATGGTTGTAATAATAGGATATTCGTTATCTCCCTGTTTCTACATCAAGTACGGAAAATGCCGTCAGAAACTTGGGCATCTCTAAGAGAATGTCTGCTAGCATGCAAACCAGAGGACTGTCCGTTTTCGCACTATCTGAAGTCTATACGGGCGAACTCTAGACTTCAACTAGGCATCGTTTGTACATAACGAAATCACGTCTTCCATATATTTGACAGGTTGGTCCACAATAACATTCATCACTAAGTTATATTCCAATAAAACTGAACTACTCCAGAAAGAAGAATATGAAGAAAAGGAACAGTTGCTTGCGGCTCACTGAAATACCATTCAGGGTATCGGAAGGCTCGGAATGATCCACTAAACCGTGGTCTCATATATGTGTGCTGGGTTCATTTTGGAGTTATAATATCTCGAGCTTCCACGTGAATATTTGTGATCATCTGATAGTTTTCGGTGACAGTATCAGCTTCCTTCTTGAATCCCATCATGTGGGCGCAGTCCCCGAGTTCCCGTCAACTTAATGTTCCACTTGCACTCAGATTACACGAAATTCGACATACGCACTCATCTGCATACCATTTTGACTTTGACGAAAGACTCCTCTGGAACCCAGCTGAATCTCTCGTTTGTGATGTTCCTTTCGGCGACTGAAACCACTTGATGAGCCCCAAGAAGGATGAAACCGGTTGTCGGCTGCCGAAGAACTTTCAACGACCTTATGAGTAGTGTACCAAGTCTATATAATGAATTGTAATATCCCGAATATTGTACCATCTTAAACACGTGGCGGCCCGGAGAAGCAGATTCAGTTGCTTAAGAGCATCATAAACGAGAGATTAAACTGGGTTCTAGGTGAGCCTTCCGTCAAACCAAATTGGTATGCAGATGAGTGTATAAGTCGTAGATTGTGACCGTGTTTTTCGGATAGTCTCTGTGCAGAATTTGCCAATATGATCTAGCAAATAAGAACTCGTTCAGATGTCCACTAAGAGTGATTAGATGCAGTGTTCCTCAAAACATTTGCGTTGCTCACTGACAATTTCCAATTTCTCAGACGTTGTGAAACTTCGCAGGGAATTTTCAAGAACGCATGTCTGAAAACCATCTCAATTATGCTCTTGGAACATTATCGTGGTTATCCCCTGGAGGTCAAACGTCAAAACGCCACTCTGCTTTGCCTTTTGCCAAGCACTTTGTGCAAGACGGTCACCAAGCATATACAGAAAATTCGTTCCAAATACTGTCACAAAAAACTCGATTATAAGGCCTCTGTCGATTAGGGAGGCTGAGGTAACCAAAGTTAACAAGTCAGGTTTGTGTCCAGAGCAGGATTTGAATCGACGCCTTTGGCTGAAGTGGTTCATATCACGTGAACACGTGAATTGAACATGACAGCCGATAACGAATATTGTTCATTCGTTGGTGCTGGCGAACTTTTCGACGTCTATGAAACTGCCTTTTGGACTTGTAATTACATATGTTTCATGTCCCGCATGAAACCCTCACACTGGTTTCATTTCTAATAAAGCCCATAAATCCAAATGCCACGTCACAACTGGGTTCTTTCAGGCTAACAGTCTAGTTTGCATTTTCAGACAGAAACATTTTTAGCAAGGTTTGTGACCATGAAGGGCTACATTTACGTTACTGACCATTCCGGAAACCCGTGGGACTATCTGAGTCTTACAGTAAATAATTCGTCTTTTGGCTTATTAAAGTAAATCAACCGAGAGAACTCAGCTAATATAATGAAGTTAATCTCTGCAATTCCTACGTTCCAGTGGTTGTTCTGTGGTTGAATATTGCACCCTGCAAAAAGAACCACCTAATGCATGTGCGTCAGTGTCTCGCAAATTGTCTCTGCGCCAAATGTGACGTAGCGCGTAAGGAACAAAGTAATGTATGGGCAATTAAGAGATTGACCAGTAATCTTTCTTGTTTGATTAGTAATTATGGTCTAACAGGAGCCTACGGAACGCCCTTAATTTTTTCGTCTTCCAAAAGTGTTCACACTACATTGTAGAGTATAATTTACTTTCAGAAAATTCGCTATATTCTACATCCCTGGCTGCTCATCAAATCCCCTTAGCATCCAATTCACTCCGTCCCACTGAAATTTGTGCATTAAATGAACCATAGCAAAACTACCCTTCTTACAAAATCTCTACACTTTTGTCGTTAGCTGCTAACCGGACGTTACCCACTTTTCCGTAAAATGTACTTACTGCCAGTCTGTCGTATAAACTGGCGAAAGGAGCAAACGTTGGTAATAATTCCCATTACTAAATACTCAGCAGCTTAAACAAATAAGTTGTAAGTTTTTGGTAACTTCGTGTAGGCTACAATATGCTTTTTCAGAACACACTCTATGCACATACACGCATACAAATAAATTTATGGAGAAATGTACAAACATGCAGCCATAAACCTCACAAACCCATTTTGGTCTTTACTCATGTCTACTATCACAGCCGTGAAGCAGTCAATCAGTACGCAGTACGGAAGTGGGGACTACTGACACTGCGCTCTAACAATGTTATCGACATCCGATCGTGCGTGCTTTCAAATGAACTGTGCTTCCTAAGAAAGGTTTATCGTGTAGAATTTGCTCTATGTCGACAGTCAGCATTATCCCCACCACCTGTACTGCAACCACCAGCAGCAAATTCAAACCCATTAAATCCTATGGAGCTGGGTCCAAATCGTCCCTAGTTCCGGAAACAAGTGTCTCGTTTTGTGACACTAACTTGCAGACGGTCCTTTTGTGGTTTGAGTTGCCATAACTATTATCGTGCAAGTCATTCCACTATGATTGAAACTTGCCTGAATGCGCATCCATCTGCACTCATATGATGAGCCAACCTTACCTCAAAGGATTTATTGTTGTTTGAAGAGGACTTTTAATTCCTTCAGCAATACAAATTCCTAATGAAACAAGTTGTTGGTTGTCCCAGGTTTGTAAGATATCTTTTGTATAAGATTCTGAGCACGGTCCAATCTATGGCTGGGAAAACGAGTTTAAAAATTTGCCATTTTACGGAAAGAACTAACACAGTAACTAAAAATACACATTTAAACTGAAAATGAACAAGAGCATGAACATCACCGGATGTGAGGTATCGCTTGTTTTGGTTAGATGAGCTTTAAAAAATGTACAAATATTCCCTTTTATGCTCAAATCAGGAGGGAGTGGTAGAAACGTAGAAAACAAAATGTGAAATTATGGAACGTTAGGTATGTGAACATAACGCTGATTAAATAATACACGTGAATGTGTATAAGAGTACGGCTGTCAAGGTAGAAGAAGAAAGGGACGGAAACTTAGCAAGGGTGGGAGTGCAGTGTTGAATGGCGACAACTAAATTTTTGTTGCATCAGAATGGGTGGTATGATAAACTGCATATAGAACGTGATAATGAACAAAAATGTCACGCGGCTACTATGAAAATGTTCTCAAGACGTTTAAATGGTCATAATATTTCTCCGTGTTTTTCTAAAATAAGCACTTCCTTGTGCTTCAAAAATGCCAAAAAAGAAAAGCCGCAAAATGGATGCTCAGCTTGCATATTTGAATTAACGACTTTTAAAGTGATAAAGCTTTAAATGCATTCTATGGTACAATCAGTGCGAAAAGGTGGCAGAGCTATTCTTGATGTGTACTCGGTAAATCTTGTCACATCCAAACCAATAAACGTATCCGGATATAATCTACAAATTTCATTTGACAAACCACATTGACATAAGCAAACTACGGCCCAGTGGCCCAGTATGAAGATTTAAAATCTTGCCATTAATGGGGTTCTGACAACATTCAGCAGAATATCTCTTGCTATATGTTGTCAACCTTATTCAAGTTGTGATCCAATACTGATGACCCATAGTCTTTCGGAAAGAACCTGAATTTGAAAGATGCTTCATGGCGTATAAAAGGTCTTACTCAAAAATTTTTAAGTAATAAACTAGGTCAAATTACTTCTCTTGCTGAAATAAATTTTGCCTTACTTTCCGTACATCCGTAAACGCCTGTGGCAACATACAGTTTTTTTCGTAGTAGAACGTTTTTAATTATGGGTTAATACCTTCTGATTGCCGACTTATTGAAAGCAAGAAATCGGTCTGTTATTGGGATATGTGTGAGTCGGTAACTTCAGCCCCGTACTAGGGTACAGGTGATTAGCATCCACCAAGTAAGATATTATAAAAATGGTAGATTAGGGAGGAAAGCGTTTGCAAGCTCATCTCAAGGTTTTATTAGGAACGTTCTACATCATGTCACAAGTGCATTACAACATCACACGTATCCGACCACCGTTCTAAGAATGACGATATCCTCTGGACAGGTGTTATGCGTGTCAACATTGTTAAACATCTTAAGGCCCACAGGCCCATCGCACAGCAAAGACAATCTTAGCTAGACTCTTTGGCCAAGTGATGGCTTGTTTTCTTATTAACTTACACCTCTTTCAGATTTCTCCACTCTCGCCCAAGCAGTAACTATTACAAGCTATTGTGACCAAACATTTCATTTCATATTATTGTGTCAGGTTGAACACTACAAGGTGTTTTCCGAATGCTGATAGCGGAAAATGTAAACAACGTCTTTCCTGGACTATGAGGAACAAGGATAGCACTTATAAATAATACATTTTATTTGCCACTGTGAGCTGGCTGACTGATCGCCTCGTGCAAATGACAACATGCATGTCAGTAAATCGATTCCCAGCGACATCTGTATGGTGCACGCCAATTAAATAGTAACTGCATGTTAAAATTTACCACCCATCCGTGATCTCGAAGAGTGTCTACCGTAACATTACTGAAGTGGCTAATCAATTTCCGATAGGGTTCAGACGTGATAGGCCGCAACATTCGCGGTAGTCATTTGGTGACTAACTAATGACCCTCGCAACACTTTGTGCAAGTCCCTACTCAGAGGGTTTACATTTATTTGACTGCCACCGTTACAAAATAAATCTAATCGCAATTCATTTGAACAGTAATCAACAGCACTCACTTCGACTGTGACAAGAAACATTGTTTATTTCTGAAGTCTTGAAAATAATATTTGTCAGTTTCAAGCAGAAAACGGCGTCAGACAATTTCTTCTGTTCATATGTAACGACACTTTCATATTTGATATCCCTCACATTTTACCGTAGTGCATACATTAACATAAAGTGTCAGAATTACTTTCACAAACAACTTGCATGCTTATGCACCTAGTGAATGTGAATAGTTATGAAATGCTGATTGACAGACAACTGGCACGTGCGCGGAAAACAGGCATTCCGGTTCTGCGGACATCACCGTTCTAAAAGATATTGTCCTACCACAACCGGACGTGAGTTAGAATATTTAGTAGTCCAAAAGCGGTGGCATTCTTCGGCTATTGGGCTAGCATTACTAGAGTCTGCATACATCCACGCACAGAGATTTTGGCATACTCGTTCAGCTTGTATTTTAGTGAATTAATGAAATGGCGGAGGCAGAAGGATATCTGTATATTAAATTGTGCCGAAAAGCAAAGCTGAACTATCTAGGTGTGCAGTAATAATAGAAGATGTAGTCCGCCGTACTACAAGTTTACATTCTATCATAAATGTCACATAATTCAGCGCAAAGTCTGACTACGGAACCACCTGGTTATTTTCGCAGACGGTACATTTTGAAATTTGGCTACCAAAACAGAAGAGATCTTTTTGAAAAATTAGCACAAACCTTCTGGAAGAATAGAAACTAACCCGTTGTGCTAGCGAGATTTGACCAGTAAGTCTTCAGGTTCAAACTTCACATTTATGATCCCGACCAAGCGGTTGGTGGCCTGACTGTGACTTTTTCCTGTTTTAGGTCATTCGTTGAATTTTGTTAGGAAACCAACTGCTGGTAAATGCTGGTCCCCAACGGTTTCGCATTCCTCGAAGGGTGAACGAATAAATCCTCCATGTATATTTTATTGGATATAACTGAAGGGTAAATTGCCGAGACGTCTCAGTTATTTGAACACTCTGGTCCGGTTTGAAATCCAAAGTCACTCATTTGCTATTGCGTAAATTTCAGTCCTTCTTCGTAGCCATTATGACCTTGAAGCTTTTTTTACTGTCAAAAGTGTGGTGACGACTCGCCGTCTAAATTCCATATCAGAACGTATGGCATGTAAGTTAAGTGGTATTTATTTTTTCATAGAACTTATATTCGGCAAATTGGCTGGTATTTAATGAAGAACATAATCACTCAGAAGATGTCGGAAGGTCTGACGCCTAATCAACCTAGGCAACACTGTACTTTGTGGCATTATAAAAAGAGGCTCCTGATTGTCAGAAAGTTCCTATGGGAATTCCGGTGTGAGATCCCTTTAGCTTCATGATCAAAATTTCGTAAGCAGGCAATGCTCCATTATATTCATAAACCACACGATCATGCTATAAATATTTGTTTCTTGTTCATCACCTATTGTTAACCGCATACAAAAGCACACAGTGAAAAAAATGCAGCAGCATGACTATCCAGATTTGGTTTAGAATTGCTCATAGCTATGTATAGCAATTTGGCATCTTGCACAACATACGTTCAGGAGCAACATTCACGGAAAAGTTTATTTCAGAGTTGGGAACAGGCCTTGGAGACAACACTGTCCTTGAGGTTAGCGAAACAATACGGCTATGCTTCATGTATCTTATCCCATAAAACGGTCTCCAAATGACTTTAGTCACACAGTTTTGCCTCTAAAATTTAACAATTGTCGAGGCAAACGTTTTCCCGCTAAAAGGTTTAACAAGGATTGAGTTAGTGGAGTTTCCTGTGGTTATCACAATCATATAGGATAATTTAATAAGTGACTGACACGTCTGTAGAATGAAATAAAACCCAGATACCATCTACCTGAGGATTTCGGGTCAGTTTGACCCAGTTGAAATTTTTAAAGTTTTCGTGCACTCTTACAGTACAAAAGATTAAGCTGTAATAAATGAAGTGTATAATTTTGAGATATCACAGACGTGCAACAAATCTGTTCCCGAATTTATCTATCCACAAAATGCCACAAAAAAGATAGTTCTAGGTAAACAAACGAGGAAGCATGGGCTTTGAAAATGGCAAGTGCGGACTGTGCAATGCAGCCTAATATAACTTCAAAGATACAAGAGTATTGCTGAGATACCATCAATGCAGCAATTCCGGTTACCTCTACGGGGAGTTTATCTGTTTAAATATTTGCTAGATCTGAGCTTTTACAACAGTTTGTGAAATGCCAAACCGCCCAGTGGAATAAAGCTACCTTGATTACACATTGGGTAGGTGTTTGAACAAGCTAAATGTGGCTGGAGTCCGTAAAACAAACGTTTTGCTAAAATATTATGCTGCAAATGGTGTTATCAGGGCAACATCCGAGTACGCGGAGCAAGTTGCAGACATAATGCGAAAGTTGCAAGACCAGAACCGAAAGAATGGAATATATGATTGATAAAGCTCCATTGATCATCGTAGCCAAAGTGGTGTTCCCTTGATTCGCCAGATGGGAATAAAAATAGCGCGAAGGCTGAACACGACGGAGTATTTTCACATGCATACAGTAGACCATTTCGTGATACAGAAAAATTTCAGTATATCCACTTTCATGCAACAAAACTGGCAGTGTACTGGTACAGCCCATTGCATGCTCCAGTAGAATGTGGTTCGTCTGCCAACATACGGACATATGCCATTTATATAAAAAGGAATAAGATATTCAGACATAATTATTGTTGGCTAGCTTAAGCAATGTGTGACACCCACTGCAGAGGCTGCACGTGGTGCGTTCGAAAAACATTGATTGAGCCATTTAAGAGATAAATTTTTTCTATTGCCACTACATCCCCATTTGGCCAAGGCTTAGATGCGCTGATATTGATTACTTCTGTTTCAGGCAATCTAAAACAGGACACAGCACAATAATCCACATTTTGTAAATGTAGCTCTCGGATACTTCAAATTGAGAGTGGGAACATAGGTTGTCGGATCCCGAGTTGTGTCACATGACCATGGACACGTCTCTTTAGTCTCTCAATTAAAAAACAAAAATATGGATACAATCGGTATCCCAAAAAAGCATGCAGAGACTCGACCGAAACCCGAGTTCACTAATTGACCCTTTGGTGTGGACTCATCAGAATAAATACGCCAAGACAGAAGGACGACTGTTTAAACGAGAGTGATGTGAGTAAGAACAGGTTAATATTCCATGTCCTACAGTCTTATTAAAGGCTAGTTCAGGTACCCGGAAAGTACAAAAGGAATAATTTCCTCCCGGTAAAGTCATATATCTGACGAATTTCAGCAGTCACATTCCTCGCAGGATTACTTTGAGAGAAAATGGAAGAAATGATGAAGCAGAAAGGAATATTGGTTGGATGGACTTTAGTTTCATTCTGAGGAAAGAGCAAGCCAATTGAAAAACACCGTTCCGATTCGGTTGTACGTGCTGTTTGAAATTGTGCGATATACTTCAGCAAAACGCAGTTCATTGGTTAAATTCCAGTAAAAAACATCATCAAGAAAACTACCGTATTCTACCGTATTCTACTACAGGTTTATGCCACGAAAACGACCGACCGATAACTCGACGGAACACATGCTCGCAGAGTAGATGTGGAGGTGTTAGTATACAAGAGGATTCGTCGAAATCTGCTGGTTAATCAGACACTTATGATAGAGCAGCCAAATAAAAAATAGCGCACTTCATCTACTATCACACTGCTCCCGTCGTACCAGCACAATGCATCAGCAGAAGATAAGACTCATGAGTCACGGATGGAAGCACAAAGTTGAGTAAATGCATACATTTACTCGTCAGTCTGATCATAGTTCCAGTGATTTACGTACATCGCTAAAACACTGTTAACTTTCCAACCATGCTTCAATTCCGATTATCCAAAACCGGCTTTTCCATAAAGTTCGACGCAACACACAGAGAATGTTGTCTGAATACTACGGTTCGAGATGAAGACGAGCGAAATGTAATCTAATTTTCCCCACCAGTCTGCACTCCGCTCTGACACTCGCCACATTCCTGGAGAAGGACAAATAGCCCCACTCATCGACGGCTTAGGACGGTCTAACTACCCAGACTCGTTTGAATAAGCTTGTCCCTTGACGGTATTTTATATCCTCTTACGCGCCGTTGTCTAGCTCAACTTACCTACAGTTTGTAGCCTACATCATCCTGGCTAAGCGGTTTCAGAAGGAGCTGAGTCTCTTTCTAATTTGCCGGTCAGCACCTAAATGGTACAATCCGTGAATCCTGAATTTGTGTTGTTCATTAAACCTTAGCCGATCAAGTTTTAATAGTATTCCATTCGTGGTCAAATATATTTTATACACAGAATTACTGCATGTCTCTCTTTTATCACGTTCATTCAGTATTTCCATCTGCTCTAGAATACGCTTCATCATCAGTTTAAACCAGCAAAAGTGTCTACCGTTTGAGCAACCTGTACCAATTTCTCTACTTATACTAAGAGAGAATTTTGCCTAAGTGGAAACTACTTTGGAACTTCCATTATTTGTATGATAGATATATGTATTATATTAGGCTTTTTAAGGAGCGTTTATGGCATGATCACATCCAAAGTTATTGTATGTCGTTCCGTGGTACAGTGACTTTAGATTCGGTTGGCGTGTCAAAATTTGTTGTTCGTCACGACAGTAACCGTTTAACGAAACCCACGGGTGAGGAAGATATGCCTAGGGGAACCCGCCAATTTTAAATAAACGCGGCTTACTCTCGTGTGTACAACGGTGTGCTACTGATTACATATCGTGAGTATGGTAAGACTACCTTAGCCTAATAAAAACGATGGTAGAATTTACTGTAAATTGTAAATGTGTTTGAAATGACCATTTTAAGCTTACTAAATCTCTGTGACTGACGCGCGAATTTAATGACCTAAAGGTCTGTGCTTCGAACCAAGTCCCAGCATTCAAAATGCTCCTGTCTGGGCTTAGGCAACCTGGCAGCATCTCATGCCTCGTAATACGTTCGGGTAGCACAGTCCATAAAAGGTATTTCATTTGACCGATTACTGTCATTTATTGTCATTTAATTTGAGGATAAAATCTATTTAAACCACCGTAACTGTAGTAGAAACTTTAAAAACTGGAGATAGCCTTTGACTGGTTCTAGATAGTGCTTGGAGCTATGTTTCCCATGGTAAAGCCGAAGTATGCTGAAAACTCGAAAAATATTGCAGTGCTCTTTCATACCTAGTGGGAATGAATGGCAGTGTGCAAAAGGGGGGCCATCACAGCCAATTGGATCCGCGACGTTACGGATACTCGTTGGTGAATAAACTGTTCAGCTAAGATAGGTTGATCAGCAATGCAATCAAACCGCACATGGATGATATATAGTGTCACTCATTTATCAGTCGCTGAATTCACATCGCGTGGTGATGATTTGACTGGCCAGTCAACTGACAACATTTCAAATGGAAGGTTGGCGTAACTTCTGAATTTTACCTCCTCCTAAGCAACGTAAAACGTTTCTATCCGATTTCCATTGGGTAGTTTTTTTTACAGGAATTATTTTCTCATTTAAAAACCATAATTAGGATCTATTTTACTTCCCTATTCTCTCCGATGAGAGGTTTGTAGAGTACGGTTATAATTGGTCCTGTAATTTAATCGCAAACTTCATGAACATCGTGCTTTTAGTCGTCCTTTTTAGAATAAATAATCATTCAACTGTTACTAAAAATGAGTTGTTGAAAGGTGTCACCTATTTTGGGCGTTCACGCCGGTAGACAATACGATTCATTTCAGGTTCTTCAGAGATGTGTGAGTAAAACACTATTGGTCTTGTATAACAAAGCAGTTTAAACAAAAAACCACTGATTTTTCCTCTCTTGTTTACCATTATTGTGAACGTAAATAGTTTGAGAGTCAATCACATGAAACATATGTCGCCGCCTAGCTGGCTTGAGCATTAGTGGATCACAGTCGTCGGGACTAATGCATACGAAAATCTTGATATTAGTGTTCGCATGAATGTCAAAGGACTTTTTTAGCCTGACCGTCCGAGTTAATTTTTCCGATGAGATATCAACCAGTTTTGCTGCCGCAGAGGAAAGCCTAGCCAGGATTATTCTATTTTGTGCACGTATATGCGGAATGTTTATGAGCTGAGTTTGCCTGCATTCTCATAAATAAGATGCGATGAAAACTTTTATACAAATAGTCTGCACGGTGCAAACATTCGGTGGATTTAGACATCTTCTAACCGCCCGTGAAAATATCCGAGACGTGATGCGCACGCTCTGAGCGTCCGGCAATTTGCAACGATTTGCAGAAGCTCAAGTGTTATAAACAGTTTTCGCCAATGACGCTGCGACCCAAAAATACAGTCTTAAAATAAATAAATTGTAAGTATATGGACACAAAAATCTGCGAGATGGCAGCTTAAGTTTTGTTGATCAGTAGGAAGGGAGTTCAGCAGTTTCCTCAATTGGATGGTTTCCTCACAGGTGGGATAAATTAACCAACTTGGTACCAAGTACTTGACGGAAGCCTCTGGTTACCGAAGAATATAAATCCAAATGACTTCGTGCATTTCAAAAATGTCCCTAAGTTATTTTGCCTACTCTTAAAGCACATTACCTAACTATTCCACTGCATTAATTTAAAATCCTGCGTGGCCTGTGCGGCTAAAGTCGAGCTTGACAAAAAATCCGTTTCCGCAGCAAGCGAGCAAGTCCGGAGCACTTTGCAGACATAAGCACCGAAGCTTCCAACATAAGAAAATTTCAGAATAACCACAAAAAAGTGAATAACTGGCCATTAAATGACCAAGAATGAGCTCAATGTAGGACCACGATTTTTTCAGTAGCCAAGTAGAGACAATGTAAAACTTTCACTAAATCATGTAGTATATTCACACCACAACCGTCTTTGATCGCCATCCGATATCTTCAGAGTTACTGTGATGTATTATTCGTGTTTCATGTAGATTAACTTCTGAGTAAAATCAGAGTGAAGACGCCAGTTGGATTTCACAGTCAGTGAGTTGCACGTTTTTAATGTAGGGCTGTCCAAGTATCTTTCCGTTATCAGCGGTCCTAACGAGATATGAAAATTGCGGACGGTAGATATAGTTTGGTTGCAAAGGAGCCATAATATTTCCATTAAAAATATTTAGATTTTTAGTGGTCACAGAGTACTTGTTTGCACCACACGTACCTGAAGTATTTGACCGTTACTATGGCACGGCGTGATCTAATCTCACGTGAATTAAAACCAGAAGATTCGAAGTTTACCAGCGACAATTTAACCGTGGGTACCTCACGTGCAGGGCAAGTGTTTTCAACTCTTTGCATGGCCAAGGATGTACACTGATGAGTAGCCCTAAAAAGTTAACACTTGGATCTAGTTTTCAGCAACGTTTTTGTCAGTAATCCTGAAAGATCACATCTTTTGAATGTGGGAAGTAAACCCTACTGTGACCCCAACTACTCATCAGAAAACAATCAGAATCATAAGGATAGGTTTAAGTATTTTGTAACAACCTGGAAGGAATGATTTGCATATAATTGCCGTAAATAAGATACAGAAACAGCCGTATAAATCTGCTATCTACTAAATGGATCAGTGACAGTCCTTGTAATGCGGCTGCTGTATGCATCAGAATGCCCACTCCTTATTTAATCAGACGTAAATTTTGTTCGGAAAGATAAATCGGTTGATGTTATGTGGGTTGTAATGTAAAGCGTAAAACGAGATTGTTTACTTGAATATATTTCTTGAATAAACTTGAACATCCTTTAAGTAAGTAAAAGCCTACAAGTATCGACAAAATATTTTTGTGTTCCGATATATCTCCTTCCAGAATCATGTTCAACGATGTTATAATTGTATTCATTCTGGTTCTTATTTCCTTGTTATTTTCTTGTTAGGTTAAGTTTAAAGGGAAAGCGATTCATTTATGTCAGTAATCCAAGCCCATTACGGTTAAAATTTGTTCAAATTGGTGGGCAGAATTCACATATCGTTTATTTGCCTCCCGTGATTAAAGTATCTGACTTAGTAGAAAGATCAAAAGTGCTTGTTGCAGCTAACTATTCGCAATCATAAATAACAAAATACCTAAGCAGACGCAAGTCGAATCAGACGGAAAATTACCACTCCGGCTGATGTTATAAAATATCCAGTGAAGGGTTTCAATCACTTCACACATAAACAGTTAAAAAACTAACAATCTATCATAATGTTCGTATCTATGGTGCGCCTAATATTTGTAGATATGTTGGCTGTTGGTCCGTTTACGATCTAAAGTCAGCGAACAGATCAGGAGTCATCTCAGCATAATACAAATAGTGTGCTTCCTTTCAAAGGCATATAAACCAGACTGCAGATGCTAACCCAGCCAAATTATTATCCTACATGACATTGAGATATACCCATTATCCACTTTCAGGCATTCTGAAAACCGCAGCATATGCAAACCAGTTGAAAATGAAACACTAATATTACCTGAAGGTTCCCCGATTTCGTATGGTGTTGGTGTCATTCTGCACTGCTTCGTTGTCAAGTAGTGCTCTCTGTCCACTCTACCACGGGTGACAAGATTTGTCCCAACCAGTGAAAACGTCTGCGAGTCACTAATTATCGTCACAAGCGGACCACGATCACTTGCTGCCTCCTCTCTGGTATCGTCTCGTGTCTGCACGTCAATACCAAAATCTTTCAATAGAGGACTCATATCACATACAACTGTTCCAATCGCACATTCTTCCGATACAACACAGACGGTGTGTAATCCAGCGCCTCGAGCGACCAGTCTACGTAGCTCGATGCACGCTATTAGTGTGATTGTGTTGATAGCAAATCCAGCTTGCAGACGGTGCATGATCAGGACTGCACCACTACGGTTTCACACACATTGCTGAGACCGTTCAGTTAGCAGAATAACATCCTGGAATCATGTCTGATTCAGTGTTATTTTACTCTTTTCTGATGCTACTATTGAGAACCAAATGTCACAGTAGACTCCATCCTCATTCTGATTTGCTTGTCATTGGGAGAAAAGCGTGGGTGGCTATTTTCCCGTTTCTGATTGTCCCGAATCTTAAGGGTAACTTGCGGTTCAATTTTGGGGTGATAAAACGCTAATGATTATGAGAATGCATCCACGTATACTCGTTGCCAATGCGCTTCAAATTATTAAACGGAACTGTAAAGTTCGCCTGAATGATTGACAAAATGACATTATCCTTTTTTGTACTTCATTGTCTATTTCGAACAGGCGCTAATCCCACTAGTATTTCTGGCCTTTAATTCAATCTTTTGCTTACTTTTATACAGAATCTGGCAAACCTTTTTGCGGCGTCATTTCTGGATTGTTTAAAATCTGCTGCCATTTTAAGACCAAACTGTTTGTTGCCTCTGAATAAAGCATGGCAATAAATCATTTAGCGGTTCTCTCGTTCAGGCTAAATACGAAAGGAGGGTGGTTCCCGCCGGATTCGAAATAAACACTGCTAACATTTTGGAGATCAATGTCAAGGAGGTATTTCATTTTATCTGAATGTTTCACGTGGCACCCGTTTTTACATTTTATTTTGTTTGTAGCTGCTATAAACTACAAAATAACATGATCTGTGATTAAAAAGAGGTGAAATATTGACTGTAAGTTTTACTGAAGGCATGTTATACTCAGGCATGGCTTTCTTACCAGTGAGCTTCATCAAGCCCATATGAAATGTAAGTACTCTTTGAATGTCTGATTCGCATCCTCAAGAAGGAATCAATCAGCCCAACGCATAATGACCAACGACGAATCAAAGCTCTCCCATTCTTCCTGGCGCTACCCTTTCACAAGGAGGCATTCAAGTATCAAGGCAAGCAAAATTGTTTCGCTGACAAGAATCCGTCAAGAAGTGTTCTAGTGGTAAAATAACTCACTCCCGTAAACCAGACAACAACGAATTAATGCTGACTGAACGATAATTCTTGGCTATCTTTAACTCATCAAGACCCTAAAACTAACGCTACAAAAGCTCTGGTTCTGTGATGACGAAGCAACTGGATGATGTATTTATACCTTGGTATTCTTCAGTCACTTCCACATCCGGATATGATGAGTGATATTTATTTGCGGAGAGAGTGTTAACTTGCATTCGTTCATTCATACATTCACATGTGTTTGCTAACTTTACTTTGATTTAACTAGTATTAGTTCGTAAAAGCATATAAGTTAAACCGTATTCAAGTTAAGTTTGTCATTTTTAGGACGTTTTCTAATATCGTCCTTTCTAACCATAATACAGCGCTGTAAATAAGGTGTTTTTTCGTTCCAGACATTAGCAGTGCAATCAGCGCGAAACACTAGCCATTTGTACACTATAATACTTCAACTGAATAAGGTTTGTGCTTAAGCCTTCAAGCAGGGAAATTGTGAAGAAATAGACATCTGAATCTCATGGCAATGCTGAGTAGAGGCGCAAAGGGGACTCACTGCTGTCTGCTGACAAACCACGCCTTGCAGAGGCTCACGAGTCCGCCTGAGACAGAGCCGCCAGTACGAAGACGAACGGACTTTAACAGCTTGAGCGTACAGTACTTTTAAGAGTGAGTAATGCCTGTCACAAGATCTGCAGAAATCTCGACTGCATTGATTCATATACATATATATATATACCCGTACGCGCTAACAAACAAGCTGTTGCAGTGTAACGCCTTGAGAAATTAAAGTGTGTAAAAGAAGAAATGGCGGGGAGAGAAATGGAGAGTAAGACAAGTTAACTAAGCAGTTATTGTGTCCAGATCCAGAATAAAAACGATTCCAATCTATAGTTAAACATGGGCCTAAAACCGGGGTTAAGCAAGGATGGAGCTAACTGGAAAATGGCGTAGTTACATGAGATTTTGCAGGCACAATCATCTAAATGTAAAAATTAGTATGCCGGCATTTGTGTTCCCAGGAGCTACAAAGAATGGGACAGGCCTAAAGCAACCACAAGGTGCCACTCACTTCTTACAAAAATGAATGAGTGTAATGACTAGTTGGAGATTTACCATGTAAAATAAGTTACGAAATCTGATTCAAGTTTATGGCTAAATTTTTTGTTGATGGAAACTACAGGGAAGTGTGTGACTAAAAGAACTGCTCAGTAGTTTTTTCCGCTTGCGACATGGCATAGGCAGTAGAAATGGCAGACTATCTTGCACAATTTTCATCTTCCTTATTGGGAATCAAGAAGAAAACTAGACGAAATGGTCTTTTTTGATGTTCATTAAGAGCATTTTGTAAATTTTATTTCACCTCAGTAGCACCACGTAAGCCATATTCCCGTCAACGCGGAGTTTTTGAAATAAGTTTATAAACTTTGACGCCAAAAATAGATCGATATTTATATTTTGCGTCGAGTTGCTACTTTCGAAATGAACAAATGAGGTGCTTGAGAAAAATTCGTTCAAAATGTCCGAAACAGTGACATATTATTAAAAATAGCCCTGAATTAACTTGGTCCAGCGTTGCTGTGCATCCTTAATGGTACGTTTCTGCCACACATTTTATGACATTGCTGCAATCACCAAATAGTGAAATTGGCATGCTCTGATCTGGAAATTACAAAAATCTCGTAGCGCTTACGTTTTCAAACATTGGTCACTTGAACAGCTAGCCTTTTGATATTTAATTATTTATTACTTCGTATCCCCTCACACGCACTCCCGGAAGTTGGCAAGTAGCTCTATTCGAAAATAAATTCTGAGACCAGGGTTTTGAGCATAAACATTATTGGCATGGAACAAAAAGATAATTTCTCCTAATTGTTTTATTAGGATATGTTGTGTCCGTCAGTTTATCCTGTTTCACAACTAGGCACACAATTTACAACGAACTGTTGACGCTGTGCTTCAAATTCTCATTGTCATTATTTGAAAAAGTGTTAGGTTCAAATGATTTCTAAAGTGTCTTTTTTTTGTCCCAAAGAAGTACTCATCATTCCAGTGAAACCTGTAAAATCCAGTGTGGCAGAATTTTTCACAGAATGGAGAACACATCTTTGACTGCCTGCATTACATAATTCTATTTTCATACACTACCACTGCAGTCCAAAGCAGATATGTCTGCTCTGAAATTTATGCTCACTTTTACCAGGAATCTTACGTATTCTGGTGTTCTTGATAGCACATTTCTAGAGACAGCATCCAACAACCTGATTATCTAAATTAATGATCAAGCAAGTTGTATTGGTCGCCTAAAATCTAATCCATTATACAAAAAGCTTTGATCGCGGCTCACGTTTTATATGTCGGCCGCACATAACAATGAGCGTTGAGCCACTCTGATACTCACGTTTATGCTGTGTGAGTACTTGCTAAATGACCAAAACGGGAAATGAACTCCAATCCAGCCAGATTAATTGCCAGCGATTTGCCACCAAATTCGGGAAACCTGTATGTTGAAGGGTGACAGGATAGGTTCCGTAGGTTCTTTCAAGTTCTCCCGTGAGCATAAACCTCACTGGCTTTATCAATAACGTAGAAACAGGTTGGCAATTAATACCGGGGTGACACCAGAGTACGATCATATTTTGGATGGTTTTATAGCTGTCTATATAGAACCCATAGTAAAACCTCACAAGTAACTTCAACAAAACGCAGTTCATTGGTTAAATTCCAGTAAAAAACATCATCAAGAAAACTACCGTATTCTACCGTATTCTACTACAGGTTTATGCCACGAAAACGACCGACCGATAACTCGACGGAACACATGCTCGCAGAGTAGATGTGGAGGTGTTAGTATACAAGAGGATTCGTCGAAATCTGCTGGTTAACCAGACACTTATGATAGAGCAGCCAAATAAAAAATAGCGCACTTCATCTGCTATCACAGTGCTCCTGTCGTACCAGCACAATGCATCAGCAGAAGATAAGACTCATGAGTCACGGATGGAAGCACAAAGTTGAGTAAATGCATACATTTACTCGTCAGTCTGATCATAGTTCCAGTGATTTACGTACATCGCTAAAACACTGTTAACTTTCCAACCATGCTTCAATTCCGATTATCCAAAACCGGCTTTTCCATAAAGTTCGACGCAACACACAGAGAATGTTGTCTGAATACTACGGTTCGAGATGAAGACGAGCGAAATGTAATCTAATTTTCCCCACCAGTCTGCACTCCGCTCTGACACTCGCCACATTCCTGGAGAAGGACAAATAGCCCCACTCATCGACGGCTTAGGACGGTCTAACTACCCAGACTCGTTTGAATAAGCTTGTCCCTTGACGGTATTTTATATCCTCTTACGCGCCGTTGTCTAGCTTAACTTAACTACGGTTTGTAGCCTACATCATTTCGGCTGAGCGGTTTCAGAAGGAGCTGAGTCTCTTTATAAATTTGCCTGACAGCGTTTAGTATATCCGGCGAAGACGATGAAAATCTAGAAGTTGAATTTGATTGTTTTTCTATCAATTTACATATTCCAGTTTTGTCAGCGTTCCACTAGCGTTGGAACTGGTTCGGCGGACAAAATTGATTGTTTACCGTTTTCTCAAACATCCTCATTCCCCCGCTTTTTCTCTACACCTAAAGTATTAGTATGCTCACATTTTCCACTTTTTATCATTCGTTCTTCAACGGGATGGTTACGCACAAATTTCAGGCTTGTGTTCTCATTAGTGTCGTTATGGTCTTTGTCACCATGATTTTCTACAAACTGCTATGCCCTTCAAATATTCCGCCCGTGAAGTGGCTAATAACAACATGTACTCATGCCTAAATTTTCACGTAAAATCGTAACACATTTACCTGAAACGCTCAGATACGGTTCTGGTAAAATTACTTGTACTTCGCAACTGATAAATAGGCATGTTCAGGTAAAAGGTATGGTTAAGTCTACAGTGATCTCTTGGATGTTTTACTCAAGCCGGAGTGTGTGGATCTGAGTGAGCCTACGTTTCGTGAGAGCTTCAAGACCAATAGTAAGCAATGAAAGTGTCAAATGGAGCTATTCTTGTGTAAAGAACTGTTTTTTCCACGCGCTATTTATCTAGTATAGCGCAGCTGTGCCAGTAATTTTTACGACAAAATCCTGATCCCCAGTGGTGTGAAATCATTTCGTAAGGCGTCGTCTGTAAGGATGTTTGCTTAGCCTTGTTCCGAGTATTCTGACAAATCTTGTTTTCACCCTAAATAGGCTGTATTGCTCTAGCTTTTCGTGTGAGTAATAAAACTAAGAGGATGACATGTGGTAAGCAAAACGCTTTTTAATACTAAACTGAGATTTCGCCCAACTTACTCACTGCCGAAAAGCCAAGCGCTGTGCGGATTTTTTCATCACTACTGGGAGTTACTTGTAGTGTTCATCTCGTGAAACGCAGTGTTTCGAACCCGCGGCCTTCCGGCCAGTGTTTGAACACTTAATGATTGGGCCACGAAAGGCTGGGCAGGACTGTGTTTAGCTCTTATTCGCTCGTCTTCCAATCGTCTTCCAGGAATTAAACGGCTCCTCGGGTAACTGCTTGTTAGACGGATGTTCAACTTGTCTTGTGGGGCTATTTCTCTGATGGTTTGAGGAGATTAGGGAGTTTACAAATGCAACTGTTGATATTTGTTAGCTGCGCACTGCTAGTGATTCCCAGTATGGACCAACTGGCTATATTGTGTTTTGCGGGTTTTCGATATAGATTAAATTTTTAATTGGTATGTGATAATTAGTTTGTGGGATCTTTGCATTTTCCCTACCAAGATTTTATAGCCGTCGCAGTTTTTAAAGCCCGTGAATCTTGAAATATTTTTTTCAAGATGGCCAGTAAGCTAACAGTACTTGCTCTTTTTGGATGGCTGGCCAGGATTAAAAAAATTAAGTCAAACGATGTAATCCGATCGGGTCCAAAACAGCTGGCTGTCAGTAAATGAATGCACCTTCAAAGGTTACTCATCCGAAGAGTAACACATAATTGTTCCTCTATTAACTATGCTTATTCACTGGAAAGTCAACATGAAATAACCCAATAAACCTTGGATGTTTTTCGCACCTTCCGCTTTGTGGAAATTTATTTAACCATTCTTCTGTAGACTATACTGTGAACTATAAGCCCTCGTCTATCCATCTCCCTACATTTGCGTGATAAACCTACAGTCTGAGGCACGCAGTAAGTTTCAGTCCTTTTCCACATTCTGTAAACATGTCAAAATTCCGGTCAAAAGCCGGTATATAATTTACTCTTAAAACAATTTGTTTTCGCTGCTATTCATTCAACTTCTGGCACGTAGTTTAACTGGTTGCGGGAATCGGACCAGGATGGCAATTTGAAATCACCCAATAGATATACAAAGGTGTGGTGTATGAGCACACAATTGGTATAGGCATTTGGATGCGCTTGTTTTAGATAACCTTTTACGGACCAATTATCGCGAAGGCAACCTTCAAAGAAGATGCTTCAAACATAAATTTATCACAAGTATAATGCAAAACTGATATTTTATCTCAAAGAAAGTAACCATTGTGCATATAACAACTACATGGTTCACTGTCAGGGAGGTTTCCTCAAGCAGCCAGCGAATTCGGATGCTTTATTCAGGCATTCTATGTATACGTGACCGAACGCGTAAAAAAGCACCACTAATTAACAGTCTGATGTATCAAAATGATGAAAGAGGACGTCGAGGGAGGTGTTAGCTTATCCATTAAAATTTTTCCTATTTACATTTCCCCACGTAAATTTCTCAGTAGTTCAGCGAAATACACTCATTTGCAAACAAATTTGGTTTTGCGAGAGACTCTGTATTTCTTGACTGAACGATGGTGTTGTCTTTTGATTAAACGCTGGTGAACGGCTCTCAATTTCTTTTCAACTCCGAAACACCAAGTCGTATTTTCTATCGTTGGTATCACATTTCGGCATACACAAAAGCTTTGAACTCCCTATCCAAACACGTTTTTCAGCGAGTGTTATCAGTCAGTAGTACGGTGTAAATTAAAAGCCTGTGATTGCAAGCCAAACTTGTTTAACCGAAACAAAAGACAGATTAGTGCATGAAGTTTTGTTCAGTGATGCTGCTGGTACTTCGAACGTAATTGCTTTATAATTCATCTCGACGATTTCAAACCGACTACTGTCAGATGGGGAAACATATGTCACTCAAGTAGTCAGGTTTGCATGTCCGTACGAGCGTGACAGCCGTCAGAGACGTCTGTCCCCGAAATTTGTAGGATTAATTACCGTCCACTCCCCGGAGACACCCCTTTCGGCATGGAAGTATCGCTTTCTCCAACGACATCAATCAATTGTGGAGAGTGGAACAACGTTATCAGGATCTTTCTGTTTACAAAGATACAAACTGTAGGAGTTAGGTGGTATAGCTTGGTTCGCGGTTACAACAAAAATTTACAAGACTAATGTCATGATAAAACATATCATTCGTGCACGAGGCAGTTTTGCCGACTCCCCACTAACTTTAACTTGCAGGGTAATAATAAACTGACGGGATCACTGGCTCATATATACCGACTGTCTCCTGGGCTACTAGATGCACAGCAATAAGTAGATCAGTTCGATGACTTACATCTTCTGGACGAGCTAAAACTCCGCTCACCATGTGCTCTTTAGGTCCGCTTTTGTGGCAAGGGGATGGTGATAAGCACTCCGCCAGCGCTTCTGAACCAACTGGTTTACTAATCACCCGGAGTCAAATGAATATTTCAGCACCAAAGTGTTTTCGTTGGACCATTTTCCCTAAAATTAATTGATTGTTCAGTTACTCTCAAATTAATGCATTCGTCTTTGCTTGCCATCTATATTTTCTGAAGCATGATAGTGTATTATCGGTGGCATGATATGGACGGCCCTTTCGAAGTAGAATTGAATGAAAGTTCACTGTTAAGGTATTATTAGGCTGCTTAACATAAAACTCAGCACACCGGCTAAGAAGATTTTACATACTCTCTCTGTCACACAGGTCGCATAGTTTCCTCCTATATGTCTTGATTACCTACGTGTGAAAACAAGCGTGAAGCTCACCTACATTATAGAGGTAACTATCCTTTTTCAAAGCCGGTGGTAAATGTGGGTGACGGTAAATCAAGCTTATTTATTACAACATTATGGATTTGAATGCATAGACAACACTTGTACGGACGAACTGCGGAAAGCGTCTGCAAGTGTACGTATATATTCACAAAAGAAATTCAGGAGTCTAGAAGCAGCAAATTTTCCTGGATAGATGTTAGTTTCACCAGCTGTAGAATTGATATTTACGTCACACGTTTGAAAACAGAACGATGCTTTTCCTCGACACACATCAAAGTGAATAATGGCTAGACTCGCCCTTTGTTTTGGTGAAGATTACCAGTATCGCATATTATCCGCTCATTGGCATTTAAACTGCAGTTGTGTGACATGTGAGGCAAGCACATTCAAATCGCAACACCGTCAAGGATATACACTGCTGATGAGCTACCGAACAACTGAAACTCACGCCTATTCTTCTAGAGGGCTGCTGCGGGAGAAAGATAGCAGAAGGGCCACTCCAATTGAGCTCAGATTTTGGCAACATCGAGGGCATGTACGACAAGTAATAAAAGTTAAGAGCAAACCTCAAGTCATATGCTGAATTTCTGTGGTGGTGATTGCTCCAGGTGAGGAGCGGACTGTCAAATTCGGAAATGCGGATATTCAAGCAGGGTGAATGCCTAGACCGCTTGCTGAAAATGTAACTGCGTATTTAGAGCGTTTGACGCATTTTATTGTGAAACCTGCTTTTCTCCATTACTCCGAGAAACGACAGGAACATTACATTTATTTTCAGTTTATAATAGCAAATTTCCTTCATAGCAGCTCCTTTCACAATTCGACCAGTCATGAACTACATTGCACGAGGCGTCCTACACGTGATATCCGGTGTCATCTTTTTAAGTCATTCCAGTGTTAAGATATTTATGCTTTTATTGATATTTCTAGTAAGTCTGACGTCCAATAAGGAAGATTTTGTGTGTTCATAAAATTACATACTGGGCTGTCAGAGCAAGAATAATAAATCAAGGATATGTTTTGACGTGTAAATGTTTATTAACTTAACCAATGACCACATGTGTACCACGCGAATGAACCGAAAACTGTAAGTAAGGTGTAAGGTTTTGCTTGTCATATACAAACATATTGTTAACTATAGAAGCCACTGTATCAGTTCATTGCCTGAAGTGTCAGTAAAATATGTAGAATATGCTTTATTTACTTTAACAAATCCAAAAGATTGTTTCATAGATTACATTAGATAGAGAAGAATTATATAATTCTAAAAGAAGACGGTCAACCATATTTTCATAGCCAAAGCATTATTTTGTTGGGTATTGATGTTTTTCCCGAGATTATCATTAAAACACAGCAGTAACGGCTTTTAACAGGAAGCAAACAATTAAGCCGTTTCCGCCTAGTTTAAAATTCACTTTAAAACCACACCAGTATCTACAATAAAACATGCTGCTTTTAGGTAAAAAACAAAAGTTAACAATGCAGCATGCAGTGAAGTTTTACCGGTCCACCCTCATTAATATTGTAGTTACCGCTGAATAACATCCGTGATTGTGACTAATGTTGATTTCAAGTTGAACATCCTTACGTGAAAGCAGAGTACAGTCAAATTTCGAGCTAACAAGGAACAGTGGTGGAAGGTGAATTGCATTAGTCCCGCTCTACAACATCAGGAACCAGCTTACTCAAAGTTATAATGTACTCAGCTACTCCATTGAGATATCTGCGGGGTCTGCAGTATTGCTACTTGGATTACAATTAGTAAACCCAGTTATTCAGCATTGATTCGCGGTAGTCGAGCAAAGTAATAATGTCCGTTAGACTTAGCTGAGTACGCATGTGTATTTGCAGCAGCTTATTTAGACTGACAACGAAAAAATCTTTCAAATTCATGCTAAGCTGGACATGCTAAACTTGCCATAATACAAGTCGTATGTTTCCTTTCAAAGGCATATAAACCAGACTGCAGATGCTAACCCAGCCAAATTATTATCCTACATGACATTGAGATATACCCATTATCCACTTTCAAGCATTCTGAAAACCGCAGCATATGCAAACCAGTTGAAAAATGAAACACTAATATTACCTGAAGGTTCCCCGATTTCGTATGGTGTTGGTGTCATTCTACACTGCTTCGTTGTCAAGTAGTGTTCTCTGTCCACTCTACCACGGGTGACAAGATTTGTCCCAACCAGTGAAAACGTCTGCGAGTCACTAATTATCGTCACAAGCGGACCACGATCACTTGCTGCCTCCTCTCTGGTATCGTCTCGTGTCTGCACGTCAATACCAAAATCTTTCAATAGAGGACTCATATCACATACAACTGTTCCAATCGCACATTCTTCCGATACAACACAGACGGTGTGTAATCCAGCGCCTCGAGCGACCAGTCTGCGTAGCTCGATGCACGCTATTAGTGTGATTGTGTTGATAGCAAATCCAGCTTGCAGACGGTGCATGATTCAGGACTGCACCACTACGGTTTCACACACATTGCTGAGACCGTTCAGTTAGCAGAATAACATCCTGGAATCATGTCTGATTCAGTGTTATTTTACTCTTTTCTGATGCTACTATTGAGAACCAAATGTCACAGTAGACTCTATCCTCATTCTGATTTGCTTGTCATTGGGAGAAAAGCGTGGGTGGCTATTTTCCCGTTTCCGATTGGCTCGAATTTTAAGGATAATTCTTTATCCATTTTCAGGATGATATTAGACTAACAGTTAAAAGAGTTATATTACAAGTAGATTCACTCTTATTATTTGTTTGTGGAATCTACCAAGCCTCCTGGAGAGCTTGAGAAAATAGATTAAATATGTAATATCCTGTTCCTTTGATTTAGTGTGTTTCATAAATGCGCGCAACCGAGAAATTCAGTTGAATTTTAGGGAAACTTTTTTTATAGTGGTCAGCATTCTGGTAATTGTTAGGATTACTACATAAGTAACGCCGCTGTGGTTGATCACTCCCCACGCCAGTTTTCAAAGAGATATACTCCAGTAACTGTTCTTGTTTTTTATTACCTCGGTAATCAGAAGGAGCCGTTTTTCTGGGACGCCTTTGCTTAGAGATTCCTTAATGCCACAGATCTTGAAGAACCAATGGACGCTCTGTCCTAGTTGTTATGTAATGCGTTATACCTCAAGTCTCCTCCGCTGTATGCAAAACCTGAACGGTTCCCATATTTTTGAAACAACGTTTCACGTACCACATTAAGTGCAAATCGTCTGGTAGATCTATGTGTATTGTCCAAATATGATCCGGCACAGCTGAACATTTAACATACTCTAAGGTGCTGTTTCACCCGAGTCAGCACACCCAAGTTATAAACACCGGTGGGGATTTGAAGTTTGTCGGTTTACCTCACAATCTTTGAGCCACTTCTGGAGCTGGTTAGTAGGAAGTGCATTCACTACTGCGTAACTATTAGTAGACTGACACTTATGCAAAGTAAATACATGCAAATAGGCAGTGTTGACTGAATGATGAAAACTGACCCTCTTCAGTTTGTTGAGGTTCTTCGGCTAAATTAACCATTTTTTCATTTTTAGTTAGTGTTGAAGAGCTTTCTTCGGCGAGTACGCTGTGCTACTAAACTTGAAATCAGGAAATTACAGGCTTTCTATTTGGCATTCCTGGAATTTAACATGGCTAATTCGGTCCGTCAAATAAATTATCTCTTCAAACAGAAAGTATCTTTCGTTGTTACGTTTGTTTACATATTTGCTTGTGTGTTTTGGCTGAACTGCTACTGGACTGCATAAACGCATCAACTAGATGGTTCTCAGGATACGTTACCGCTTTCCAATTTTCTTTAACTTGATGCACTGTTTTTTCGCCGCAACTTGCTCCATATCGGGGCCCAACGTACACTCTCAGGACTGACCTGCTTATTTAGCACTGTAAGTTTTTTAAACAATAGGGCTTGGCAATGCCTTAAACATCGTAATAAAGCCACTGGACAGGATGCTAGGGAATAAAAACTAATCTTCCAATGCAGGTTAATGTTTTTGGCATTGGATATAACACCGAATTTCAGTCGCACAGATCGCTGAGCTTACCGTGCAATTTTTTTGGATTGCAGAATTAACATTCCCTATGCCATCACCATATCAACCATATAACGCCTTCAACAAAGAAGATCAGCACTGACGAGTTCTTCCACTTCAACGACGGCTCTTCATTGATCTACTCACTGCTACCATTGGCATAACCGAGTAGACCGCAGTGGATGAGGACCGTCATTTGAATGCTGCTGAAAACTGTTCTAGAGTGAATTTGAATCAATAATACGGTATACTTTCATCAGAAGGAGTCTACCGCAGTATGGTGCAACAATGTAATCGCTGACCAGTAAAGATCTGACCTTAATGTTATATAACAGCTATATAAGACAAGCAGCAATGTCCCGGATGAACTTGGATGGTTGCGAACAAGCTGAGAAGTGTCAATGAACAATGAAATTACGGTAACAACACACCTTCAAACGACGTTTGGAGCATAAATGTCCCAAAATTCATTTAGGATTGGCGCTCCTTAGTAAAAACACTTCACAATAATATTTTCAATAAGTAATCGGGAAGTAATCACACAGTATTTTGAACCTTTCTGCATGTGCCGTTTTCATGCGACACTGTCTTTTCTTGAACAGGACATAAAGTACACATTTTGCCAACTCTAAAATGTGCAGGCGGGTTTTGTAACGAATTGGGAACATGTTATACCTTGTAGAAAGCTCGTGGAAGCGGATCACCCTGTACTAATTTGCTTATAGTATCCTGCATGTAGCCAATTTCGCATCCAGAAAAACACATATTAGGCCAACGGTTGCCATCAGCTGACCGGTACAGATCATGTTTGTATATGAAAAGTGGAGGCACTGACACCAATGTGAGAAGGGAAAATTCACTTGCTCCCACTCAACTACCTGTGTATATGGCGTGTGCACATTGTTGTCATGCTACCGAGGTGTTTGATATGGGAATCCATTATTCTTGTCCTAAACGTGTGGCTAGCTTGACAACAGAGTCTTATTTAGCCTTGTTTTCTCTCAAAGACGGAAGGCCCGTAGCGAAAAACTGACTCAGTCGTTTCCAGAAGACTATGCTTACCCAGTTGGACGCAATGTTCGGATCCAACCTATGGCCTGTGTTTTCCGGTTGGCATTGATGGTGCTTTTAGATAAACCTGTGTTGTCATCAGGCAGTTGTTTTTGGCAAAGCTCACGGGCGCAATTGGTAAGCTGAGGGGGATCCTTTACAGTTACATCTGAAGGAGCAAAACGCCATGGGTGAAGATAAATCCGGCTGTTTACCTTCGTTACCGGGCGCAAATAGTGGACAGCTTTTTAAGAAATACACTGTTAACACCATTGATCTTTCGAACTATTATGTTATTTGGAGTTCCACGCCTAACCAGCAGGCTGAGAAACAAGCTTTTATTCTCCGAGCCCACTATTAGATGGCTCTTGACATTCGTTTGATGTTTTCCTTGATAAAAGCCTCGGAGTATCCTTTGTCTGATGGTATGCTGCCCAAACGGTCTAAGTCCCGCCTGCCATTTGAGCACATTTGGTAAACGACCTAAAAAGGATCTGTGGGGACCTATGAGGAAAAAGACTGTGAATCGCTAACTTTATCTTGCACGCTCTACATCTTGAAAACGACTGTCTATATTTTTTCAAGATTAAGGTCGGTAATGAAGCTGAATGCGCGGGTGGGATTAAGAATATTTTCTACTATGATACTCTGTCCAGGAGTTTATTTTCACCATAGGAACTGGGATATTATCGATTAAATTAATTATAATGACGTCCTTTTAACTGTGTGCACTGTTGAGATAGCTAACGAATGTCAACGAAACTACGGATTGAAAGAACACAAAATCTTTAACAGGTCTTTGGGTTGGTGGATCTCCAACCATGAGTGGGATGACACGAAAATCAGAGGAAAAGAAACACGTGACAATTTGGAACTGACTGCGGCTCACTGTGCTTCGCACCGACGACAAAATGTTCCTCTGTTCTTTGCAGGATTATTCTTTTTGTGTGTGCATGTAGGCTTAATGTGCATACGTTGGACTGTCTAGTGAAAAAAACGGCCTGATGCTTATAGTGGGCACGTG
This sequence comes from Opisthorchis felineus, assembly GCA_004794785.1. Classification (NCBI taxonomy): domain Eukaryota; kingdom Metazoa; phylum Platyhelminthes; class Trematoda; order Opisthorchiida; family Opisthorchiidae; genus Opisthorchis; species Opisthorchis felineus. The sequence goes on from SJOL01009025.1 coordinate 485,400, forward strand.
CACCGGTTAAATGGAAAGAGTCGTGCGCAACATGTCAGCCGCTTGCAAGTGTCAGTTTTCATTGAACTGTGTGCATATATCTGTGAGCTCATGGAATCAGTAGCTTTCATCGGACATATAGAGTGCACAACTTCGAATGGTGGGGCTACGGGTTTATAAGGGGAAGTCGGTAGGTATGACTGCAGCATCGTTCTGAATTCCATGGGTTGACAAAAAAGCAGCCCGTAGTCACGATTCTGTGACTCATTCGCTCTACTTTTCCTGCTCGGATAGATAACAGACGTGAGTCATTTGCTCCAACACTGTACAGTTGTGTCCAGATTTCAAATAGTTAGCTTCGCATGGCTGTGGAAAAAATACATGAAAACCCCAGGATAGGTAACTTATTCTCAAATCCTCAAACGGCAACTAGGGCCAGGGGTACTTTCTTAGTGTTATTGTTAAACCGACAACCTCTTCAGTATATCCCGTTATACTTCACATTCACCGCAGTTCAACGGTAATTATGCGTAACTTTTGGAAAATCACCATTTTCGCTATGCCTAAATGAATATTCCTCAGTGCCGTAAGACAAAGCAGCTCTGCTTGCCTACTCCAGAACAAAAAGGGATCCGCCACGAAGGGCGCTATTTTAAGCGTCTTTGCGCAAGATACTGGATATTAGAACCAAAAAATCTTCCAGAATTTGTAACCGTGAACACCAGCGAATATGCTATCCAGCTTTTTAGGTCCTGAGCATAAAATCGGATGAGACTCGATTCGTCTCAGAAACAAACAGCCAAGCTGGCAGTCCCAATGAGACCTCCAAATTTAACAGATGGACAAGGGAAAACTGGCATCCGCTTAAGACGACATCGGTGACTTTGTAGGGCTTCGGTTCCCTATATTAGTGGGACTGAATTTAATGTTAAAATTAGTCTTCCTAACACAGCCATGAGATTGAATTCTCTCCATAACCCTTTGCAACTAAAATAGATTTCCAGATAATGATCCTTTCGCCGCAAGACTTGTTGAACTTATTGATTAAAAGATGAGACCTAAAAAGTTGGAGTATTAGGTTGTCCCTAGAGCAACTTTCTTTACTGTGTGGAACACTTCATCTGCGAGAGGGTCTGCTGGTGATATAGGATGTGCTGCTCTTTCTAGTTAACTTACTACCTTTTAAATGAGAGATTCGGGACACCTACTTGCACAAAATAATTTGGGCCTAATTACAGCGTACGAAAGCTAGCTTATGCTGATGACCAGGCTGCTATCCTCTTGAAAACACCTCGACTAAAAAATGGCCCACTTCTCGCAGCACGGGTGTCAAGGACCAAGCCATTTTTTGCCCCTCCTGGAAGACCTCTCTCCTTGTTGGACACCCTCTTGATGGGCAGCACTCTGTTAGATAACGGACTCCTGCAAATGGCTTTTGTTTTTATGTTTGCCTTGCAGTTTAAGTTCGCTACATTGGTCTTCCGCCACATGTCGAATTTGAAAAATGGCCAGTGGCTTAATGACTTGCAGACCCAGGAGTAGATGTCCGGTATCCCCGAAACTGTACGCTCTTCCTGAATGTTGTCACGTCTAATTAGTGTCCTTCGGCATATTTTTGGAACCGTTTAGCTAACTTTAATCTCATTGCCCTAGCGGCTAGCCTTATACACTTAATCCGGTCGGAAAACTTTTTTTAAGTACAGTTAACCATTCTGTCATCAGCCTCAAGTTTTATCAATAAATATCGATACTGCTTCAGAAGATATCTTTCACATCCAGCAGCCCTAAGGCTTTCAATCTGACGAAGCCTTCATTGAATATTATTGCTTGCCCGTCCGTCTGAACTAAAACTTCACAATTCAGAACCACCTAGCAACATTTACGTTTCGTGCTTTTCGCCGCACCGAATGAGCCCAAAAACTACTCATACAACCCATTAGCTTGGGCGTGGCCCGTTCTGTCGGAGAGAAGATAAAAGAGAAATCTGGAAGAAGCCTGAAAGTAAATTTCATATGATCAAACGGACTTTCTTCTTTATCTGCTCAATCCCATCACCGTCGGTTTATCTTTTTTGTCCAGTCTATAAGCAGTGATACTTGTGCTTTTATTATGAGGTGTAGCAGAGAGACCTGGAAAAAATAAATTCTACTGGATGGTACCCTTGTTGTCGATCCTGGTCAATTCATACCAATTAAGCCAGGTGGAGCAAAAAATCTTGCTATTCCAAAATGACACTTTTTCACCCCATGTTTAGATACAATAAGCTTTACCGAACACTACGTCTCTAACTAAAAATATGGAAAAAGGAGGATTCTGGTAGGAGTGTATTCTTTGTGACGGATTACTATTACTCATTTAAATAATTGCAATCATATGGTTAACCGAGCGATTATCAATTGGTATTTATTCACTGAAGTAGGCATGCACCCCATGAACAAATGTAGTTTATCACATATAAGTTTTGAAATGTGAGTTCATTTCGTGTTGGAAGCAGTGCTTTTGTATGCCGCTGTCCGAATAATGTCCTAAGTTGACCCCAGGTGACAACATTTCACCACTACTTCACCTTAGAGGAGAACTACCCCTTGCAAAATTCTTCAGCAGTAGAATCTTTCCATTGATTTGAATTTTTCGATATATAATGACCTTCATAATACCCCACCGTATTTGTGCTGAATTTCAAACTGGTTATCTCGAAAGCATGTGTCAATAAACCAGTGAGCGGCTTTTGTGATTCAGCATTGTGTTAACCGGGTTCATAGCTGACATAGAAGTGACACGGGGATAAGTATGCAATCAACTATCTTGATTCACCCAAGCTCGAACTCACAGCTGAATTTAGGGGTTCTGCCATCTGCACAATTTTGTGAAACACCAACAAAAGTGACCTCCAATAATGTGTCCATTTTTCAACGGTGACTTTTCTGACCAGTTAGGTAATTTCAATTTAACAGTAACTATTGCTGAAATATATTTCGTACTGACCCACAAAGATATTTGTAAAATATAATCGCCTTGGCCACCATGTTCAAAATAGAATCATATGGGTGATAATCAAGTTTGCGAAACTGGAATGAAAAAAATAAAACAGCTGGACGGGCAAACATTGGTTTACGCATTTTCGGAGGACTTGCATAAAGGTTTAGAAATGGAGACTGTTTACACATTTGATTTCTTCACGTTTCGTTTTTTCAATCCAATCTTTGTCTGGGTGGATATGTGTCGTCGCTCATGCTCAAACAGTGATAAGCAACGTTTTTCACTTTGGTTGTCTGAGGGCCACTATACGGGTGAAGTAATTTTATGAGCCACACCCCTGCTACTAACTCGGCGAAAATAAGCTACTAATAAGCTCGTACTAATGGACCTGAAGGATTGAAAATGCGCAATTTTTGCTCCAACTATACATAAGTGTACCATCTTGTGGCAGCTTTTTCCGCATTTCGAAAAACCAGGGCACGTGTCCTATTATAGGTCTTTTTCATCAATCACTATCATTACAATGAACATTAAGCAATATTCCTATAAGTGGAATCTCCGTCCTAACTCACGAGCAGTGTGAGAAGCCTGAAATTCCTGAATTAAACCTTAAGATAAATGGATATATGGATGTCTAGGAAACAACGTTAGAGCTTTTAACTAAGCTTGAGTAAGTTTAAGTCACAATAACTCTGATGGTCAACTAAGACTATTTATCATCCGACCAATATTTTCAACGAAAATGTGAACAAGTGACCAGTCTGTACAAATGTGTACCAAAAATTAATTCACTTACAAATAGTTTTCATTCAAAACACTTGGAAAAATCTAAAAACAACTAAAAACAATTAATTTCGGACTCCAAAAAGTGCTCCTCAGACGATTCCATAAGATTGAGAACCAAACAAGCGAGGAGAAATTTAAGTGGAAAGTAAGCACTTTATTCCTCGTAAAGCGCTCTCTTTCTGAAAATCGTTATGTAACTAATGGACCCCGCAGTACATTGTGTCAGTTATCCAAAACTACCCCCAAGTCGGACAACCCTGAACTTTCACTCACACATTATTGTGTATAAAAGGTGTGAAAATTCAGGCAAACTGAATAGCACTCAAGTAAACATATCCGTACTCTGTAAGTGAGTTATAAAATGCAAAAATTGGGAATCTACTTAATGAAGTTCACAGACACCAATCAGTACAGTGATGAGAACTGGGGTGGCCAGGATATTCCTTTCTTGCTGCGGTTCCGTAAACCCAATCTGTTAGGCAAGTGGTGACGACATTTCCGAGAAACAGATTTTCAGAAGACTCATAGACAACCAAACTTCCAGTAGTCCAATCTTATCAGCTGTTGAGTAAATTCAGGGGTTGTTTCACTGTGAGCGCCGCAACTTTATCCAGTTTCGTGATCGTTTAGACTGCCGCAAACTTTGTCTCGGGTACTTCGTTAGCTTAACAAGTGTGGCTGCATCAGTGTGATGGGGATGTTTTTCGACTGGCACAATTCTACAACACGTTAGCATCGACCTGCCTTCGAGCCCGAAACTACGCAATCTGGACCTTTATAGTAATACCGCATGACTACTAGTGCGTTTGGTTGTGTTGACACATCCTGAGTGAGGTTTTTATAAAACCTAGATAGTGAATTCATTTATGTCAAATCATCGCAACGGCTCCTTCCAAATCGAGGATGACCATGCAGCAGGTGAATAAAGCAAGGAAAATTAGCTGCCTACGGAGAATTCGAATTGTGAGTTTCTGGAAAACTAAATTCGATGCATTTCTGCATATGATCAAATTTAATTCTGCTGAAGGTGGTAGTTTTGGCTTCTAGAAAGAACAGCCACGCTAAGCTTTGAAAAATATTGTCATACTGGATTTTTGGCCACACTTGCCAGTTACCGTTTTCTTCGCTAACTGAACACTGGTGATCAGTCCGCAGCGTGCTTGCAGTCTTGTTTCTCTTCTCTTTGCGATCAGATTTTCCGACCATTTGAAGGAAATCATCAGTTTTGCGGACGTCAGCTTAACGCTGATCACAAGTGGCCTGTTTGGCGCCCACACCAAAGTTTCCGTGAATACACAGCCGTGTTCTTTGTTTTCATACATCCACTCCACAAGGTGACCATTAACTAAAATTCGTGACATTTTTTGGCAATAGATGAAGCAGTTTTTTACATCAAAATTGAAAATTACGAACAGTAATCAGCAGCTGCATCACCAGATACTTCAGGCTCAGGTTTGACGTAATTAAATACGTTATAAGCATGGGTAAAAAAAATTGAGTTTAAAAGACATCCTGAATGCTATTCAGGGCACAGGAGTTGGGATGTACACTTCAGGTGTGTGTATTAGATGTGCAACAGAATTTTATTCAATTCATTTTGTGGAACAACGGTTTCTCATAAAGATAGCACCGTGCTCCTGTGCGCTGAAAGTGAGTCACTCAAAATTTGGATTCTTTCCCATTTCGACCAACTGTTTATTTTGTACACTTACTTTGGTTTATTTGGCATTGCAGTTAAGAAACAGTACTGTACATCCTCAAGTAACCTCAAGCTCGTAACCGATTAGCCTACTGACAAATCTAAACGGCTCATTACTTTCACGCAATACGTATATTGTTTCTGCCGTCATGAATATTCAGCCCGATAAACTAAGAACCGGCATGGAAAAATTCTTATCACTTGTTCGATGCACCATTATTGTGTTGAATTATTTAAGCAAACAAAAAGGGTCATAATGCGTTAACTCATTTTAGTTTAATTTTTCTGTCCAACAACTTTTTATATATGCTGGCAGTATTTGGCAAAGAAAGTTGGCAACGCCTTGATTCGAAATGGAATGAAAAAAGGAAAAAAGAGGAAAGAAAAAAGAAAAAGGGGAAAATAGGAGAATGTGAAACACAGACAAGCCCGGAACTTGCACTCGGGGGACAAATTGTGCTATGCTGAATGACAAAGTTCACTGAAGAACATTTATACATAAGCGGATGGCAACTGCTCCCCTTCCTTTGCTCTCGCTAGTGGAGATTAGAATGAGTGACATTAGTGACCTCAGCAGTTTCACTGCACGTTTGACATTGCCAGTAATTAATCCTTCTAATCCCAATGTTTCCAGGATTTTGCCTTTCACGCACGCTTTTAAACCATACAAGCCATCACTATGCTGAATTCCTTAGCAACTATTAGTATGCTAGTAAGTATTGCATAAATTTTCTGTACGGTCTAGTTGGGCTACATCCTTTAATCGAACATGAAACTGGTTTGTAATTGGTCCAAAATGGAAGCTGATAAGACTTTATGTTTAATGTTTAATGACAAACAGCATTGAGAGTACGGTTCTACACACAAAATTGAGCCTTTGGCATTTGAACTAACCTTGCCAATTACAGTGGAAACGAATATTTTCACCGACTCGTCTACTAATTGACTTATTTGTGCGCTGCGTGTCAGGATGGGGAGTAAACATTTCTGAAAATTTCAGAAAAATCATCCAGATTTTAATGAATACTGCATAAGCAGCAACATCACTCAATTGAATTTGTCTGCGAGTACCTAGGTTTTAGTTGCAAGGTAGACGGAGAAGCATCCATCTAACGCTCATCTTATAGGAGGGCTTGTTGGTGATTAGCTTCGTGTGACTAAGGCTTCTGAAGTTCTTTCAAACCCTTCTCAGACTACGCTGATAAGTCCTTTTAATGCACCGCACAAATAGAGTCAGATGGAGAACTATGGAGCGGTTGCAAAAGTAGAAAAATTCCAATGGAATGTTCAAAGTCAAAACACGGCTTAGTAGAATAAGATGCTATAATCCGACGTTTTGGTTTCCGTGGGCTATCTTTTTTAAGCATATGCATCTTTTCAAGATTTTCCTTTATCATCACATACCTTAGTCCACCTGCGTAATCAGCGAAGTGATTCTGACCACTGTGCCAACTGAGATTAACTGTAGCCATGGGGTAGATCTAGATGTTAGCTGATCACAGATGAGAAACATGTGGATTCACAATGACAACGTCGATCATTCATTCCATGACATTTTACAGTTCAATATCTAAGCGGGAACCACGATTGTCTCCTTCATTCATCGTGCATTTCACATTATGCAAGTATATATCAAAATTGTGCAACGTGAGAAAAAGATTCAACTTGCCGTTTTCTCTTCTGGTCAAAGGAAGGTCATCATTTAATATTTTGTTTTAAACGTTTGAAGTGATAATGAAATTTCCAGCAAGAATTTTTAGAAGCGGAGGTAGAAAAGTAATGAAACATGCACATTTTTGGACACGGACAAAAACATAATTAATAATAATAATAATCTTCTGACTGCGCTGTCAACGAAATTACTACCACGGGAGTTTGAAAAAAATATTTTGTTTAGGTTCAATGCCGGGTACCAAGCAGAATGTTGATTATGATTTGACATTCTGAACGACCTTGCTCTTGGCGTCTAACAGCGTTCCAAAATGGAACGGCAGTTACCATTCCGAATGGCAGGCGGATCATGTTTAGCACACTAAACTTCAGAAAGATTCTAGAAAGCACTGCACAGTAGGCCACTCACGGTACACTCAGCTTAACTGGGATTATTAACTGTGCAATTGTTTGAGGCCTGTAAGCTCATAGGATTCATTCCTCACGGCGATGCCGATTGCATAAGGTACTTCTATTCGTTAAAGTATACCCTGACCGTCATATTGTCACACACGCCATATTTCATGTTGACCACACTGCCCTGTCATCTCAAGCACCAGCATAAGACCGTGTCCCATCCCCTTTAATAGAAAAAAAGTGACCTAGGTACATGATGAAGTTCTTTGAAAAGTTCGGCTTTCTGACGTACAACGATTGGTACGGCTGTTTCATTTCACCTCTGTTTGTAGCGTTGATATCGTTTGAGGAAGAACGGCTAGGGTTTAAAGGCTTTAGGATATAATTATATTGTTGTCTCTATTTTTATTCCCATTTCGTACTTCGATTTAATTTGCTACTTTTCTAACAATCTTCTGTCAAAACTTTGTTTCAACTCAGTCGCTAAATATTTAGAACGTTGTCCGATCCGAGGTAATTGGGGGTAAGTTTCAGCTCAACATGCCGGTTTGATCACGCCACCCAAGTTGCATGAACCACCGACGTCGACAGTCGGTTTGGCAGAGACCATCTGACTTACTTGCCGGCGCTTTTGAAGTTTCAACTACGGGACAACGTTGATAAGTAAAAACACTTCGTTTGTTCAACTCTACGTGAAAATACCCGGAATGCAAACTTTAATAGGAATTTCAACTTAATCCCTTTAAGAAGAGGATTACGTCAAAATCTTATTAGAAAATTACGATTTTTTCCATCCACATGGACGAAGATGCAAACGAGTGTACATCTGGATGTGTACCACTGTTTACGACAGATATACTGTTTTCTTTTGTTGAAAAAAGTAGATGATTATTCATATTCCCTTCTACCTTTGGAAATACCGTCCGCCACAGGTAATTTTTTATTTTTTTTGGATTTATATCCACAGCTCCCTTTTAGCAAACCAGAATTTCGAAATTGAGCATTCTACTGCGTTCACTATTCTGGAAAACAAAATGCAGTTCATCCAAACCTGGCTAATTTTCTAATATGTCTAGATATCTTTTGTGGTGTGCTTTCTTCGGAATTCCGACTTGGCCTGTTGCTCATCACATTATTTCACTGTTGCATTAATGCGCATTGGTAGCCTATCGGCAGTGAAGTATCAGTTTTAAGCGCTGATGTTACGCTGTCCGTGATGATATCCTGTTGAGTAAGCCACAGTTATTGACCTCGTGTATCAAGCAACTTCATTTGGAACGAAAAAGATCTAGGTACACGTTATGAAGCGATCGACGGAGAGTTTATCTAATAAAATATATTTATCCCTTGCAAACCCTGAGGGTTGGTTGTGTAATCTCATTTATACTTGCAGTGTTGATGATACGTTGCGCAAGGAGACCCAGACAAGACTTGAGTAAATCATTAGGCGAACAAACGGAGTTAAGCCCCGGACATGTAGAATAAATCCTTAATTATTGTCCTGCGTAGTACGACACCCATTATTGACCGATAAATAATAGCATCCACAAAGCACTAACCACAGCCACTTATATGGTCAGATAAAACGGAGATAATTTTCGGTGTCTAATTTTATAGAGTAGCCGGATGTCCTAGAAGCCTGAAGTTGACGTCAACTATATTTTGTAGCTTTTCAGGGTTTGTACAAATTTCGATCAATGATTGTTTAACGAAACCTCCCTGAGAAGAGTATGAGTTTAATTTTATGGTGTTACAAAAACGGGGAGATATGTTTCTCTGCAACTTACATTGGTTTTAACAAAAGCCCCTGCTGAACAGCTCTTTAATGATATCCTTCAGTTGAATGTGCTGTTTAAGGTCACCTCATGCTTTAGTTGGTACAATATTCGAGATATCGCAGTGTTTTTTTATGAAGAAAACTACTCACAGGATGTCCGAAAACACCTCGGTAGCCCACACCTGGCTTTGAACTTCTTTCGGCGCACCAGGTAAGCGCAATCTCCGAGTTTCCGTAAAACTCATGTTCCACTTAAATCCGGATTGCCCAAGGTCTACCAAATACACTCTTTTGTATAGCAATCTGGTTTTCACGGGGAACCCAACTTAATCCCGGATGAATCTCTCGTTTATGATATTCTTCAACTCAATGGGCTGTGCAAAGGCCACCTCATGTTCAAGTTGGTACGGCGTTCGAGATAACAGTGTATATCTTACTGAAATATTCCCAAGTAGATATCATTCAAGACAGCTTAGCTAAAACTATTTTTCACTTGCCCGAGAAGTTACAAAAATGCTCAAACGTTTCTACAGGTTAATTAAATATCCAAATAAAAGGCTATCAAGTCTCGTAAGCAAATTTGTCTCTTCGCTGACTACATTGGTTTCCCGTATAGGCTTTTTCAGGAGAGACTTACCCATTTTCTGCTGCCCGCAGCATTTCGTTCGGACGGCTTAGTTGGCTATGTTATATAGGCTGTCTACAATTTATTGCAACAAAAAACGTCAAGTCAGAATAGACTGTTTTGTCAGACCTTGTGTTACGGTGCATGAGAAAGAAGCAAATGATATCAACAGACACAAGTATTCAAATCTGTCAAAACCTTCTGGCCAGAGTAACATGAATACATGACAACAAAAATTCTGAAATTTCAACACTTTCGTTGTTTTCTCCTGGACACAAATTATTTGGGAGTATCAAAATTTCACACTGAATTTGCCATTTCAAACAGAGGCAAATCTTTAGGTGAATGGGAAGGTGCTAGTCTAAGTACCCACAACATCGACTAACATCTTGCAAATGAACATCCAGTGGAATCAATCCAGTCAGATCGCTTCAATCTCTACTACAGTTGACAAAAAGCTTATTACCTTATCCATGCTAACAGCATCAGTGACTGTCCAAAATACCCACGAATGCATTTTAGAAGTTAAACGAAGGGGGTATTATCCACTCCTTGAAACAATATACCGAGCTAACAGGAAACCAATCAGTTTGCTGTGAGTAAAACCTGTTGTTTGAATAGTATCATAGTATTTTCAAGAACCCAAATGAAAACAGTATTCTTTGAGGATCTGGTCTTGAGGTCAGCGATATCCAATGCTATATCCATATCGAGTGATCAAACCAATTGTGATCATCACTCAACATTGGTTCGGTAAACAGTAAACGGGCAATGAATTAGTCAATCATCAGTGAAAAGTGACGAGTCTGAGCGATTACGATTTTCGATCGCATGCGTAAAAAACGGGATTATGTACAACAGTAAGCTACAAAAAAACAGAACGTCATGCACAACATAAAATGTCATGTATTTCCGAGCCTCTCCCTGATTCTGGTTTAATTATACCATAAGGTTCAACCGTTTCCCCTTTATCCGCTCCTACCACTTTAAATCAGCAAGCACAGGAGGTAAAATCTGGTTCGGGGCTGCGCTGGCGGGTCCGGGCTTGACGACTGTACCCGTTACTTCCAAATCGTTCCCATCCAGTGGTGGAAATTCAGCAGTCCCTACTTGCTACTTCCAATTTGAATCCTTACAGCACCTCAACGACATCAAATTGTCCTACCTCCCAGTTAGCAGTAACCATGTCATCAGGTCTGGGTATGGAAGTGTCACAGAATAGGCACTTGGTGGGCTTATTGACTGGTCCGTAGAGCTTGTCAAATGGACTTCCGGGCGAACAGATAACTCCCTGCCTCATTTGGATGAAGCGTTGGCTCCATTTTATCGCAGCAGCTACTGGTTAGCTATGACTCGTATTGTGTGGCTCACTGTGAGAATATAAAACTCACTGTTATTATCGTGCTGCCGTATCATTCATGTTTATGTATGTGTACACATAACCTTTTCTTTTGTGTACCATTGGGGGAATATGATTGAAATGCTAACATCTCCAAACATGTCACATCCGTTTGCTTTTGAATTAGACCAAAGTAACTCAGTGTTTTAAATCTCTCATCTAATTAGACAGAGGCTGGCATAAATGCCTGTCAAGTGAATGAGTCCGACCGTATGCTTCACATGAACAAATTTCGTACTAATCACTTTTGATGACATAGTGCCCGGTCGCATAGTCGTATTGCAACTGGCCCAGCTGTGCACATTCAATATACGTGGGCTGATATTGACGACCTCTGCAAGAGACCTGAAAAGAGGTTGATCATGATCTCAGTTCCAACGATGATCAAGCTTTTAACGGTGCTAATTGGGTTTACTGACCTCCCGGCGTGAATGGTGCCGCGTACCTTGTTTACAAGTTGCCCTGTCGTAGGCTAAACAGATTCCACTTTACAGAAGCGATAAACAAAATGCGTAACTATGCTGTGAGTGTAGACCGGTGTACTGTCCCTGAGGTTGAAATCGGGCAGCGCTTCTGTGACAATCCGTGGTCGTAGTGCCGCTGCGTAGGTTTCTCTAGATAGTCACCCTTATGCTCTGATATTATTCTCCGTTTTTTTTCAGGTCTCGTCAGCAGTGAGCTTGTACTTTTCTGATTAGTCCAGGAGCTGTAATTAATTGGCACGCTTTCCCGACTGAATCGGCTGTAAACAGCCACCATCAACTGACACGTCCTCCCCACCACTGACATAACATCTAGCCATCATCTTTCATACAGACCTGCCATGCACACTCGGGGATGAACCTTCTAAAAACTAAAGTGGAGTGTACACGCTGCATACCTAGACAACAAAGCGGCTTCTTCACAGATAAACGCGCAGATTGCTGTAAATGGGCCAAATCATCACGCTCTACAGTCTTCATACACAAAAATGTTACATAACCAATCTGTCCTATCAAACGCCGTGCAGAAATCTGAACTACCCTCCTAATTTTTGGTTGCTAAACGGAAATGGCCTTTGTTATCCATGGGACAGCAATGGGCCCTTCAGTGGGTAGCCAAAAAGCAATGCACAATTGCCTTATTGACCTTCTTGTTCAAGTCAGTAAGTACCGCTCGGTTAACCGCCATTTCCAGCCTCACATTTTTGCTTTTCCCGGCTAATCACTTACGGTTTTGCTCACACCGTTCTAGATAAGAGACCAACCCTCCGTATAATCAAAAGATGTGAACAGTCAGAACGTATTACTTCCTTGGAAGCGAGGACTTCAAATAACGTGCCTGTTGTTCAGCTTTATTTTTTTCTCACCTGGTCTGCTGAATCGGTTCTTTCAAGGAGGTAGTTGATATGAATGGGATCTGCCAATTGTGCACAATCTGAGGTTCAAAAAGACTATCTGACGGAAACTTAGCTTCTCCTGATGAGCCCCAAAAAGGTAAAACCGGTCGTGGGCCGCCGAATACTTTTTCCTGGTCTTATTCTTATTGTGTTCTGTCAAGATAATTGCGTCTGCACTTGGTTCAGCATCAGGTAACGTTACACGGTAGCCTTGGACTCCAGATTACGATCGTGGCCATGAAACTGAAAACGCGGTGCACGTAGTCAAATGGTTTGGGCTTTTGTAAATTTGCGGCCCTCAATTTTTACCAGAATTTTTGCAAACCCACAAACGGCGTTGTATCTCTAACAAATGAATAGGAACTGTCATGCCCCCTTGGTTCATTCATAGTGTGAGGATTCCGATTGGATTGTTGATACCAATGCGGCACAATTAAAGTACCCAGAAACGTCTCAAAGATGCGCGCATTGCCTTTTGTCATGCGGATACCATCAAGGTTATGTTCGGTATACGCGCCTCCGGTTTACACCCCGACTTCTGTGTCCCCAGGGTGCGATTATTTCAGACACGTGGTTCGACTTCCATGTGCAACTTGACCCTAAGCATATATGAATGCATATATATATATATATATATATATATATATATATCTGTCAGTTGTGCAGACAGTGTTCAATTCATCAGTTAGGTATAATAACTTAGGGAAAACGTTTTCAAATCACCAGTCTACTCCTATCTTGCTACCTTTGAATGCCATCCAGAACAACTTTGAATTTGGTCCTGGCGCCTAAAGTCCAGCCAGAACGTAATAATTATATTGCAAAACTAGTCGCTGGACGCTGTAGCTCTTTTGTGTACGGTTCTAATACAACAATTTGGTAAGAACACTGCGGCGCAGCCTCAAAGGTCTCTTTTAGCTAGAGAGGATGTTAAACAGATACCGCCACTTAGACGATTCTTTTTGCAACTTTACACTCTATTATTAGATTGTATGCTGCTGTACACTGATAGATGGATGCAAGGACTAGGATGCAAATGATTTTCAAACGGGTTACCATAAGAAACTCAACAAACAAATTCCCAAACAATCACACCCTAGAAGCTGAGAAGTTCGGACAATTTGGCCAGGCTGTCAAATTTACAAAGATCACATTCACATTTTTTTAACAGAAGTTGAACTGCATCGTCCGGCGAAGAATGTCTTGTGCATTATGACTTAATCGGCGTAATTGGGAACGTGATTAGATTACTCTGTCTTTAAAGACAATAAATAATTACTTTTAACATCGGGGATAATCAACAGAACAGGAACCTGGAGAACGTTTAGACGAGAAGTTTGAGAGCGGAATGAGCTGAATGTTCTTCTGTTCTGGCGCGGTTTGCAAGTAATAGTGAGTTGCAACTCGGAGGTTTCATGCTCATTACATTCGATGGAAAATGAAATCCCTGTGGAAATACGCCCCTGGCAGCAAAATGGGTGCCTACAGACACAAACTCATTTGGTAACTGCAATAAATTCCAATCATTTTCCCTGTCTGAAAACGACAGCTTATTAAAATTTATTACACCACCATGTAAAAAGTTGAACCTATGTCGAGAATCAGTCTATAAAATGTTTAAAGAAACATAAATGAAGTTAACCAGTCTTGAATTAGATAGAAATCTGGCTTTTGGCTCAACATGCGGACACAATCAGCTTAAAAGATAGAATGCATGTTCGCAGAGTTTGCGCATTCGACCATTAGATATGATGTCCCAAGTAAGAAACACCAACTTTAGAGAGGAAACTACTTCATCCCCTATATCAGGTGTAAATCGATATATGCTCCTGCCGAACATTTCGGAATGTAATCATTGTTCACTTCTTCTCTAAATGGACCATCCACATGAGCAACTATAAGTTGGCAGACAAACAAAAATGGAAGTGATTGGCTTCAAATGGAAGAAAAATCGGCTCAAGTAAAAAGACGATGTTACTTGAAGCTTCCTTACACCAGAAACCTTTTCAGAAGCTTTACTTTTTCAGCAATCTATCCTGGAGGCGCGACCACTGCGGAGGGCATTCAACCAGGCTCATCTGTATATTGTGTATATAAAACAATTTAGGTAAAAGAGGCAGTAATTTTCGCATCTTCTTTCTTTCCTGGCTGAAGATAATAACACTATTCTGATTACTGTACACGTCTGGAAACACACCATCGTCAATTATCACCAAATTGCGCACCGAAGTAGTTCACACCTCTGCCTGCATTTCTTGGTCTTTGGTCAACTTACACTGGATCCGAAAGGACGCCCATGGGACTTCATGCAAATGAGTATAAAAACTGGTGACGGCAACTTTTTATCGAGCGTATGTTCATCAATAACGATGGTAAAATCCGAGTTTTTGTTGCACTAATCGAACTGTATGTACTGTATTACTTTTGGTAAGTTTAGTGAAACTAATGAATAGGTTACATACTAAATGTGTTTGCACCAGTCAGACCTAAATTCTTGTTCAGCACGTGAAGTGTAAGATGAACTTTGTACACACTTATTGTCTACTTTAGTTTCCGGGGTGTGCTGTTTGTATCCGGCAATCGGTACTCTTTCTAGAGTATGTAAGTACACTGTAAACTCAGAGCCAATCATACCCTCGGTACAGTGGCACCTGAAGCACTGCGTAGTAACCAAACGGCGATGATGCTAAACCTGCTTGACCTAAAACTTCGAACTGCTAAGTGCACACACTCATGCATCCATTAACTTGATTTGCGTCAAAAGGTCTCATAGGAAGGTTTAATGAAAGTTCTTGGCGCCAAGGTATTCACCCATTATTGTACCGCCTCTTTGTAGGGTTAACCTAGTGTTGTGTTGAAAAACAGTGGCTTGCGGCAGGTGAATATCTTATCCTCGTGTAAGGCTGAACACATTATTTACTTCAAGTCTTGTTCACCCTGTTTATTTCCCGATCATGTGCCGATTTACAAGGCACATGATATTGGATCCTCGCCTGGCGAGAATTTTTACAGGCGTTTCCTTGTTTCATCCTTCGTTTTTCACCTATAACCAAAGAGTCCGATCGTACAACAGGCACGTTGATCAGAAATAATGCAACCAACCTCACAAATTGACGTTAGCTAGGAGTTTAAACGTAATATTTCGGAATGACGCAGGCGTCCTTTTATCCCACTATCAAATAATGTAGCGGAGCAACCGTCTCCGTCGGCTTTCTGCACCATTCACCCATCAGTCGCTGGCTTAACCATGTTCAATCGTTCAGCAGTTAAGAGTTTCAGAGGAACCTTTGCTTAGGATGTGTCAACACTGGTATGCCTTCAGACTTTGTGTGGTTTTTTTCCCTCATTGTTTTCATTTTAACAGAACTACCTGAGGCACCTCCCTCGCTAGCAAATCGCAGGAAGCACTAGTAGCATTGAACTGTGAGGGCTGTTGATTGTTAATACATTATTTGGCTTGTTTTATTTCTGCGCTGTTTCTTCTGCTTCAACTCTTAGGCACTTCACGAGTAAAAATGTCGTTAAAATCTGTACTTAAATTGATTTAATTTACACGGCTGTGCAATTTGTATTATGCGCTAACATCTTTGAATAAATGTAACAGTCAAACCTTTCCGTTTTAACCTTCATGCTCCACGGTGCTGGCTACTCACAAAACAAGGTGGAATGGTTTGCACACTATGAAAGTGGTTATACTTGAAGACAACCATTTGCATTGCACGCACCCGTGTATATAAAAGCTTTTGGTCATCGTTTGGCTCAACCAAGGCTTAACAACTACGGGGTGTGGGTGCAGCGTGGAATATGAAGGCAGTATATCAGGATTAAATCTTCCGAAGAAATTGAACAAGCCAAACAAATGTGATAGCTGAAGAACGAACGAAGAACTGTCTAAAATTTTAGGCATTGTGACAGCGATAACAAGCAAAATGAACCGGTGTTTATATATACGGGGCTATGGTGTATAGTTAAGAAGAGGGGCTTAGAAAAATGCAGAGAGAATTTCATCTGAGTCGTGACTGCCGCATACCAATGCCCAGAAAGTTCATCGGGTTCTTAACTCATTATTGGATAAAACACGACTTAAATTTCACCGGAAATGAGAACTTGGATACAATATAAGGAAATGAAATGACTTTATGAGAGGTACTGCTTCGCATGTGCCACGTAATAACCATCGAAACTAGTTTCAGTAGACAGTCAGCCATTTAATCAACGTAGTCCTTCAGCAAAGACTTAGACCAGGTAAATAGTTTGAACTTCCCTATAAGAGGCATGCCTGAGAAGTAAGACGTTTTGCTTGATTTCTTTCTCATTTTCTATGTCCTAGCATACAGGAAAACTTTGGCGCAAATCCCACTGTCAAAGAAAGCGTATATTAGTTAAAAACCAGAGAATAGTATTTCAGAGCTTCCAGCAACGCTATATGATAACTATTCCTCCATATATAGTTGTGTACGAAGTACATGTAACGAAACTCCCGATTACACATGTTGAATTACAATGTGGAGTCGTATCAAGAACAAAGGAATACACAGACATTATACGGTGTGAAATAATATCCAGCATAAAAGTATTCTCAGCGGGTATCGGCGCAAAAAACACTCCCACATGTGCACTTAGGATGTTTGCAATCATTACAACACCTGTTTACATCAAATGGAAAAAATCCGAATGCTTCAAAAAGACTCAAAGTTCACACTCGTTGTTTTTAAATGAAAGGACATGGATCTGATACGATCCAGAGCCTATATAGATGGATGAGCAGTGCAAGTTTTTGGACGAAATGAACCTAACAATCGTTGAATTTTCAGCCTGTTGTTTCGCAAGTTTCTGGTTAGGTCATTTCAGTCCGTTGGTCGCCATCGGTAGATTCATTACATTCGTGTGGTACATCTCATGTAGCATAAGTTTGCACTATTTCTTTTCTGTTTAGGTCATAACTTCGCTGAACGATGTTTACCGCAATTCTTCCACAAATGTCTGCACTACGATACCATAAAGCAGATGTGAAAAACCTGACTTTTCTTTAGCTATCTTCACAGTATGTGCAGGCTTTCAAAAATAGGTTTATATTACTGGTACCATGCTAACGAAAATATCACCTGGCGTCCTTCTACATACTCCATCACACGACAGTCTACAACATTTTAATGATTGTCTCAGCGTAAATTGCTTTCTTTAGTGCATCTCCAGCACACACATCATACGTTGATGTATCGGTTATTAATCACGACGCGATACTTGTTTTCCCACTAAATAGTTGTTCACCGACCACAGCAACGCGGTCGACAATACATTCGTTACCTGGTAGCATGCAGTCTTTCTTCGAAAACTAGGTATTGTGAGAAATACTCATGGAGTCAAATGTGATTAAGTGGTCATTAACTTGTGCATAAAACCTAAAGAAGACAAACTGCGAGTTGAAACCGTTTTATACAGTCCTGTCAGTCGCAGTGCATGAGACACAATCATTTTGACTGCGCATAAGTGGGGCAAAGTTCACTCATCAAATCATGCCGGAGTAAACCAACCGTGAGTGTCAAATAATTTTGAGCACAGAATGGCGAAGCATAGCACGCGAACAATAGTTTTTGTGAAGTTGCCCATTGTTGGTGGCCATTCAAGTAGTTGCTCCCAAACCCTGAAACTTCATATTTTAATCACCTCTAATGCAGTTCACGGAGGCTACAGATGAAGCAACTGATGCCCCAAATCTAATGGACAAAACTTATAATAACGAAATAAGATTTTTTTACTGGGTTTGTAACTATGGCCATCCGGGACCTTGAGGGAATACATGTACACTGTTAAATCCTGCAAAAAGTACGTGGCTTGGATGCTGTTTTGTTCGCCGAGCATGGTGTTGTATTGTGGTTGATCACTAGTAGAGCATCTATAAATAAAGCACTTTTTTTATTTACAAAACCAGAAGTGCACAACTTATCAGGACGGAGCGATCCAACTAACCTAAAGTCCGTCAAGTCATATCTCATTTAACGAGTCAGCCATCTGGACAAAAATAGAATGTAATAGGTTCAGTCTTTTGGTATTGTTCCAAATTACCGAATACGACCACGTTCATAGGCGTGCTTGTTTCCATGCAGATATCAAATTATGATTGTACCAAGAAAGTGGGCTATTTAAACACCCTAGAATTTCATGCGTTACGGGCTAACAAAAAGGGACACAGGTAGTTAGTTTGCACAACTAAGCCTTCTAGGCCAGAAAACCCACCGCCTTTTGACTCTTCAGAAAGATTCACAGTCCTTAAATTCTTTACTTCAAAGTCACGAAGTAGGATTATTCCCTTGAAGATTTCGTCCACTCAAGAATCTAGGCCTAGGCCTTTACAGCAGACTAAAGCAACCTTTCTAGCGAGACTACATATCACTCCAAAATCTTGGAAGTAATACTTTGATTAGTAAATCTCAGATGAAAATGTTGCGGTCGCCTGCAATATTTGCGTGGCCTGCTATATTCGGTACTAATCATATTTGTTTCCACAGTGTCCAAAAGGACAGGTTGTTTTCGTTTGAAAGGTTTGGTGAAATTGAAGTTATTGAAACATCCTTGAAACTGCTTTCGATGATTGTTTCTTCAAAAGGTGTTCAAGGTAAGATGGTCTAATATTCTTTTGAGGATTTTATAGTGGTGATTCAAAGGTCAATTGTGAATTAAAGATCTTGCCGAGGGTGTCCAGTTTCGTGCTCGCAGTCTGGAGGATGGTGCTTGATTTCAAAATCCTTGAATAATATAATGATTAACTCATGTTTTTATTGGAAAGTTAGCCTTTTCAGCAAAATGCCTTAAGGTTTCTTGTAGAACGTATTCGCACAAAAACCTGATTCATATTTATACTAATATTTTGTCATGTAGGTCAAACTAGACTTCACTCGAAAACATGGAAACATCGAGCAGCTATTTCTCGTTTAGATTCATCAGCAGTACGCCCAGCTGAGAGGAGAATCGGTCCCATAGCCTCCCGATTATCAGTCAAACACCATGCCATTTAGTACTAAGTTGCTAGTGAGAGGCATGGTTAACATCATATTTAGAAAGGATACAGCACCGCTATCTCCCAAGAGTGCAGTTTGCACCACTCAATCCGGTGTCTTTGTCGACTACTGGGCATAATTAGGACCCATACAAACTACGAGATTTTCTGCCTACCTATCAGGTTACTCAGTGACTGCAGTCAATCGGTGCTGGATAGCATGACGTGCTCTGCGACGGTGAAGTATAATTGCACCATATTCTGGGAACAAATCGACCGCATTTCTTAAAACTCACTAATACCGACCACGACCTTATATGCTTGAAACGCCTAAGAGCTTTGTGAAATCCGAAGCTCTGATTAATTACAGACAGAAAAAACGCTCCACAGGGTTTCTTGGTTTCACCACACATGAACTACAAGCCGTCTTTTCTGAATGGTTGTTTCACACAGGTGGATTCTATGCTATAGTTACTTTTATAAAGTTCATCCTACTACGGCCCTTAGGCCAGTGAGAATCAAAGCCATCTAAGAAAGAAAAGAAATTCGCAGACAAGCATACGCCTCATACATTAATAGGACCATCCAAATTGATGATCAGCTTGCCAGTTAGCACTTCCATTGGCGGCCTAATTTGGGTTACCATATCTTGTGTGAAGTCTATTTATTTCTCGTGAAGATTGGAAAACCTGAGCCACGTCTTCAGGATCTTTCATAATCTGGAAAAGGTTGGGCCTAACACTTTCTGGAAATGACGTGAGACTGATATTGAGAAAATACCTTTGGTCGAAGAAAAGTGCGGGTGAAAAAACTCACTTATTCACAATGCCAACAGAAGTGTTGGAAACTTTTAATGATCTTGTGATAAAAGAGAAATTTGTGGAAAGGGGAGTTTCAACAGTTTATTAATCTCTCCCGGGCGAGAGCTTTGAGTAATTAAAGAGATTTGTCCATGGCATGCTATATGTGTTCTAATCTACTCACTTATGTGAACAATCCTTTCAGTCCAACTCTCTTCATCACAACATGTCCATCGAAATCCAGGTTACAAACAAGCTTAAAGCTCCCAACACTTAACTTGTTTCTCTAAACCGATCGCGTGTACCGCTCATTTCATCGGTCAATAATGTTTTGTCTGTTGTTGTTTCAAGATGCTGTGAATTTTCGAGTATTTTTGGTGTTGGTATTCATGTGGTATTTCTTGATTTCTAAAGAGTTTTGAAAGATAAATTTACCTTGGTTGTGTTACTTGTTTATCTCTTTCAACGAGCCGGTGAAGCCGTAGCGGAATGTAAGGGGGGACGAAATTTTAAGTACTGCGATTCTCCAGGCCTACATAACTGAGTGCTATTTTTAAATGGTCAAAGGTCGAAAGAGTAGTCTGACGTTATTGGGTGAGCCTATTTTTAGTTGCCCTAATGGCAAAATAAGCTTTAACCAGGCAAGTTCGGCCACTGTCGGTTCACTTTCGATATCCGTCTACTAACTTCAACAGGCACCAGGCGCTTTATCTTATGAATATTTTAAGTATTCGTCAGGTACGTCCGTCTGTGTGAAATGAAGCCTTAGGGAACTATTGTCCCAGTGTTTTTATGTCTCGTCCTATGTAGCATAGTGAACAGGCATGGAAATAGCACGTACACTTTGTTAGATTGGGCGTGGCCTTTGTTATCAGAACTTAAATAAGCTAGTACGTCGTGACGACTGGGTGACGACTAAGAGTAACTTTTACTTTTTCCTTTCCTCTGGTCAGCGCTATCTCTGATTTACTACCTCTCCGCTCTTGAAACAACAGTAATGTTGGTCTCACTGTGAGACCTTCTGGAAGGAAGATGCGCAGCCTGTTGTTCTGACAAGGACGTTCTAGTACTGATTCTTCTTATTCCGTCACTCTCTAAAGGTGGGGCGAGTCAGGTCAAGCAATTTCAAACATCCATGCGCATTCAGTGGGCTTTACAGAAACTTATGTATTTAATAAGTAATGCAACGGAAAACTTGAGGAAAGGGAAACTTTGTAAGAACGTTGTGGGACGTCTTCACATTATTCTGTGTTTCGGCCATCTCAGGAAACCTTCGTTCAGAACAAAATAATGCAAATCACCTGTATAACAAAGCGTTTTTCAGCCAACGCCTATATAGAAACCGTAATTATGTGTGTTGCTCAAATTTATCATATGTTCTCTTTAATGTGCAAGTTGCATCCTTGTTGGAGCACGAAGTTTAACATGCTATCGTGTTCCCAGTTTAACCGCCCTTGAGTACACAGCAACTGCTGACGGTCAAGTCGGTCGGTGCGTCATGTCATGTTGGACTTCCTCATATTATTTTACCTTGTCCATACTACCTTTCACAATGACGCTCTTCCAAAATTGTACAGTACAATTACTTAATACTTTTTTCGCTTGCACGCTGGTTAGAAAAATGCATAGAATAATGGGTACTTTAAATCTGATACCATTTGAAAAGAGTTCTGAGTAGATTGCGATTACTACTGAGGAAAAGAGTGCAGGCCCCCGGAATCTTGCGCGGTTAAATTTTCCCTCGATTCATGCAGTTTTTTGCACAATGTGTTTAATAAACTGCCGCCTTCTTGATAAATGCGGGAGTGACACTCTCGATGTGGTTCTTTTCCGCAGTGGAAGCGGGAACAACTTCGGAAGCCGTTCCACGCTTTTTCAGCAGTTACATGACTTTGATTCGTGAGATATGTGATAGTAACCAGGAGATAATTCAGCAAGCAATGCAGTCAACTGTTTAAATTTATCACCTGACGAAACAGAGCTCTCAAAATACACGTTCAAGAGACTGCGCCATTTTGTCCGGTGGGACCGTCCCTTGAAGGGTTTTTGGCCCCGGAGAGAGGGCATGCACGGCGTATAAATCCCCCCCCCCGTAGTGTGTTCCGGTTATTTAGAATCTTTCAGACCAGCAAATACCACCCGTCGAATAATCTCTGTACTGAAACACAGGAACACATCAGCAGAACAAACTACCTGCCCTTCACTGTAAAACCAGAACTCATAAGGGGTTGAGTTAGAGTTATTATGACAGGAATTGCGAATTAAGGCAAGCCTGACAACTAGACAATTCTGGACGTAAGATCAGACATGAAGATGAAAGATTAGATCAGTGAGACTTTGGTAATAACGTGACACCATCCCTAAATAAACGCACTCTGGAAAGGCACCTGTCTTCGAGCACTTTTTTCTGTTTCTCTTATTTGCTCTAAACTGACAGGTGAACTGACTTTTTTGTCCACGCGAGTCTTCTTGGTCGGCCCATGAAATGCCAGCCACATCCAAAGCGTAGACTTGGGTTACTTCTTGCAACCTTGTAGATGCGTTGTTGTGTGCACCAGTACAGAAGTCAATCACAATTATCACGTATCATTCAAACGTTGAAGTGCAAACCTGAAGCACAATCGTCTGACATGCTACGAATGTGTTAGATGCTGTTGCGACCTATATACTGAGACACTAGTGGATGTGATCACCTCTCATGACTGGTGCACACGACTGGATCTGTTCTAAAAAGGGGCGTTTCAGTTTCCCATGTCGCCTTTTCTGAGGCTGCTCTTGAGTGATGTTTACTGGTCAGTGATTCATATGAACCAGTCTCATTATAGCAGGAGAACTATAATCGTCAGACCACGATTAGGGGAGATGTGGATGCTCAAAAGCACTAAACAGTCCCTATTAGATCACAGATGAAAGCACTAGATGAATACTTCTTCCTAATCCACCAGGATGCTGCTTGAAAAGACCAAGTAAAATGAGGATGAAGATCTCAGAAAAAGTCAGAAATGCACTGAAGTTAGAAAGCGTTGGAAGCTTCAAAACCGTCAGCTTAACAACTAGGTCAGTCTGCTTTGCACTTGAAATACATGGGATGAATGAGGTTGCTTTTTCAAACCGAAATTCACTTGTTGAGTCAAAACCGGACAAAGAATCAAATCACTTCAAACGTGCGTGGTCAGACATGAGAAGACATGAGACTCTAAAAGGTCCAGATGGACCAGTATGGTAATCGCACGACAACAGGATGAAAGTATCCAAATTCCTCAAGATGGCTCCGGACTAGATTTTTGGGCAATTTATCCACTTTATATTGCTGTCGAAAACAAGGTGTCAGATTTGGATGCAAGGAGTAACTACCGCTGCTGTACTTGTTGGCATTTCCAAAAAAGACTTGGTTTTCCAACACAAGAGCACTGAGAGATTAAAAAAATATACGGAGACAATCTAAACACCTCTGCAGAGCAAAGTGTTTCACCACTCAAGAATGAAAGGCATTCGAACACATTATAAGGTAATGAGTTTTATGCCAAACTTACTAAAGCCTTGGCAGCACTTCGCATTCCCACAGTATTTTGTGTAATATTTAGACGAAAAATTTCGAAAATGCACTCATGGGATTGAGGGTATTCGCCTCAAACTCTCAGGTTTGCAGTAGGAAGGACATGGACACCTGTTAAGGTCTGAGTGACAGTAATATCATTGTGTCAACTGCCAACTCATTAACCCACTTACTAAATGGGTAAGATTCGTGGTATATGTTAATATATTGAAAAGATAGATTTTTGGGGCAGGCAAAGGTTAAGAAATCTTCCAACACAGTCGTAGCACACATGGAGTAATTATAATGCTTACCACGAGTGAAAAAAAGTAATTTAACATGAATCCGTTGATCGTCTTGCCAACTTCAAACTTCGTCCCATAAAGTCCTATATGGTTAGCAGTGTGAGGAGATTTGGGAGTTTTTGTGGGGATTTCATCCTGCAAGTGAAGCCGATCTAAGCTGAAAAGCCGAGAAGCACCGTACAGCTGTTTCATCCTTATTGGGAATCATCGACAGTGCGCATCTCACGAAACTCCGGAGAGTCTCGAACCCGCAACCTCCTGGCTAGTAGTTTGAACACTTAACCGTTCGGCCACGAGTGGCTGATCAGCAGTGTGATTAACTGGCACTTAGACAGGATATAGGGCCGCTCATCCGTCAATCACGGGATCCACATCACGCGGTCACACGTGTTGACTATACGTGTTGTCCTACACGTGTTGTACTACACGTGTTGTCCTATATGGTCCTGTATCCTATTGTAACATGTACCACGATGTGAGCTTGTCTCAGTGTCTCAGGGTTTTGACGGGTTCATTTTCAAATGAAATTTCATCCCGTAGGTAGAGCTCTGTACAGCTTTTTCGTTCTTGTGCGAAATCATCAGCAGTGCGCTCCTCACAAAATTCCAGGAATCGTTGCGCCCTTGACCTTTCGCCAGGCGGAAATTCAGCCTCAAAAATGCAAGTCTGATTTTTTAACCACGGTACTTCTTCCAAGTGCATTGAATCTTGTGAAAACCACACTAACTAATGAAAACTAATCCAAGGTTAGACAAACACACTCATTCGCATATCACAGGAGACTCAAATGAATCTCTCGTTTATGATATTATTCAACTGAATGCGCTGCACAAAGGTCGCCTCATTTTTCAGTTAGTGCAATAATCGAGATATTGCAGTATATTTTCATAAGGGAAACTACAAAAAATGTTACCGAAAACTTTTCGACTACCCAATAATCCAAGTTTTGTTATCAAGGCGGCTAGTGAAAACATCCATTGAGGTCAGGAAAAGTCCTCCTCAAACGGATGACTCATTGAAATTCACAACAACCGCCTGACTATGAGACAGCTGACCGCGTGATTTCAGGTAGGGTGAATAGGACGCATTCCTTCATGAGATTGAGTTTCGCTGTTCTCAAAAGCTTTGTTTTGGTCGTCTGTAATGAAAAAGCACCCTAATTTGTAATTGTATAACTGAATTGAAGCCTCGATTCAGGCGTCATTTATCCGTTAAATAAAGCACTGGGATTGAATTATTCCTTGCCATGCAGTCACACAAAAACACAATGTGCAATCATCCGAAGGTAGTTGTTGGTTCATCAGAAATGATACTACCATCCGATCATGATCGATGTAAGTGTAAGACCCCTTCCAATTTCCAGATGATTAGGTAGACTAAAATGAAGCAATTACTTGTTCGTTTCGACAGCTTTTGGCCACTCTAAAAGAGACCCTACAAAACCCGTACATTTTTGTCATGAGATGAGGGCAGTGGTTTTCCGTACATCTAGGTCCCTCTCTATTATACCTGCCTTTCCAATCAGGTTCAACGGATTTAGTCGATTTCGCAATAGACTGGGAGTAATGTGAAGCCTCAAGTGGCGACCAATTATTGGGCCTTCTGAGGAAACTGTCTCTCATCTACACTGAATTAAATGTGACTTTACTTGGTCAAACCACTTGAAATCTGTACCAGTTACTATATCCAAGTGTGAAATCATCTATAAATTGTTTGATAGGCGGTCGTTTTCTTGTATCAGTTTACAGACGCAAAACATATCAGGTCAGGACCTAACTTCAGTTCCTTTTGATATCAGTTAAAATCATTTGGCTAAGAAATTTGAAAACATGGTAGATTTCCTCTCAAAGTGAAATGAATGAGAAACGCTCTGAGTGTTGTCTGAAAATTGCAGACAGAACCGGAACCCACACTCCCTACACAGGTTGTGCAATGCTGAACGGCATGGTTCTTTGAACAACACACATTCATAAGTTGATAGATTTCACTTCCCTCTCCTTGTTCTCGCGTTTTCTAACCTCAGAACTACTGACATATTAAACCCGAGTACTTTCATAATACTGTAAACTTTTTCAAGTAAGTAGGACCTACAGTGTGTTGCACGTCACCCGCTGCCTTATACTATCTACCTCTGCACGTTATTAATTAAAAAACATTAGCCATTTTACTAAAGTCACAAACTTATTCACATAACCTAAGTTGCTGTGCAACTTTTGGTCGTCCCTTCCCCTTCTTCAACTTGCCAACTGATACATTTACCTACACACATTAGGACAGAAACTAAAAACCCTGTGGAACACAACGGAAATTTGAAGGAATTTACAAACCCTGCTTCATCAGTCTAAACAACTTGTGTGTGAGACTGAACTGTTTTCAGATTCAGGGTGAGCAACGAACTGACAGACAAGAAATGAGTTATCCAACTGTCTATCATCCATCTGATAAGACACAAACCAAGTGGGAATTTTCTTGTGACCTGGATCACCGAAAACCACTCAAACCCTCATTACTTAACACTGCAGCAGTTCCTTGCAGTTGGCTGAGATATACCAGGCTGATAGGGCAACTTGTGGTAGGGCATTCCTCTAGACGACTGAAGACCACAACGGTTGTGCATAGAACTAGTGGATGTAAGGAAACGTGATGCACTCTAACTAAAGGTATGTCGCAAATTTGTCTGATTAAGCGGATGTCATGTTCAAAATGGGGCTGTCAGCCGGAAAGTTGCACGAAACCACAGGAGCTGGACGAAGTGGCAACCGTGGCTTGTCAGTCAGTCGCCGCTAAGTAAAAACAGCTTTGGTTAGGAGAGAATAAAGACATGGAACGTTGACGAACTGCATTCCGGTACAAGGAAGTTGACTATAAATACTTGAATTGTAACAATTCAAAATTGTATCACTCCCTTTCACTTCAAATAGTTCGGACTCTAGACAAACGATCTGAAGTTGTTCCATCATTTGCTTTCCATGCTGCTGTGCGCTAAATGCTGGGATTTTTTTCATTTGGAGTGGGAAGTTATTCGGTAAGTACTTTTTGCTAACCCATAGGTAAGTCTAAATTCCTTACTATTGCACTGCACGGACGCTTTCGTAAATGCTTATCCGCGCTGTTCCTACCAATTTCACAGATAATCTGATCTTCATATCAGGTAGTGGTCATCATTAGGTTGCTTGTTTGGGTCCGTATGGCCATGGAAACCAAAGATTGTCGGAAAAGTACCCAACGAATCACTAACTGCTTCAACTGCTGCCACTTACAGGATTAAGAGTTCTTTCAGTTACCCAGACGCTTTCATCGTTTGCAATTCTCTAGAACAAAATTTGCGTTATTTATGATCTCTCAAAATAGTTTTGTGGATGGAAGCCCTGTGAATGAGCCCTATTGGAAAGCATGCATCTCCCCTGTCAGGTTAAAAGCTTGTGGTATTTGCCCCGTTCTTCTGATGAAATTCTTGTGTTTCTGCCATTTACCCCTTTCAATAGACCTTTTCAAAAATTGGTGCCAGCATTCTAGTTAATTTACAAGTGAGGGAGAGATGCCCTCACGGAAATTCAGTAGAACACATTGCTTGGAATTTTACGAACCCCCGCAAAGCTGTCTGGCTTGGAAATCTCGACTGGTGGATCAATCTGTCAACTAGGCTGAAGCAGCTGCCCGATCGTCATATATATTATGGCCATGCGCAAATGATAGTTTCGGTGCATCCAACGTAGGCCGGTGGAAAAGGCTCACAGCATGTGCCCCGCGCATCAAAATTTTGATATTCGATTCCAATCATGACCGAGAGCGAGCTTTGTTGATCAGCTCCGCTAAGAGAAAGACTGAAGGCAAATGTTCCCATCCTTCAATGTACACATTCAGAACAATATCAGCAGGATCATAAAATGGCCATCGAAAATGAGGTCATGTGAATACAAACTCTACCAAATCTGTAGACACTACTGCTACTACAGCTAACTGGTTCCACAGAAAATTTGCGCGTTTCTAGCAAATCCATCCATGCACAGGTAAAAAGAATATAACTACACAGATGAATTCATCTTTTCAAGGGACGAACCGTAATCCTAGATAAGAGAGGACACGATAAAATTGGCCCATCATCTTGTCAAAACAAATACGTACTGACTTGGCAACAGCCTTTCACAACTACACTATCCGCTTACGAATGTGAACTCTCCTAAGACAACATAAAACCGCATATGAATAAAACATGACACACAGTGGTGCAACGCAAATACTCGGCCATTTTTTTAGACGCATATCGAGTTGTACAAAGGATCAACGCAGTTTCAGCGACATTCACAACGCATGAGGAGAAAATCAAATAAAGGTCGTGGACTGATACCTCATCCTTGAAGCTGGTGGTGAGCAAGCGGCCATCACCATAGTGAATTCTAAGCACAAAATAGTCCTTTTAAAGAAAGACTTGGTTTTCACGTAATCCGTTCAGAGCTGCAAGGCAGAGTTTTAGGATCAATGGGATTCCTCTCCTTCGTTACGTAATAGTCTTAGGTATCTCTGTACGAAGTTATCTGGTTACCTGATTATTCTCACTTCCTGGAAACTCATTCTGACTTCAGTCATCAACGCATAATTTGTAGGCCCAGTGGGCGAAATTGTTGTTCTCATTTATACTTTTGACTTCGAATTCGCCGCGAACTCTGTGAGTCGCAATACTCTGTGCCTGCCTCAGAGAATGGCTGTGTCTATCGTTTCGTAGCGGGATCAACAAAATCAAGCAGGTAGTAGGTGCGATGGTGGCTCATGTATCGATACGAATTAGCATGTCAAAGCCGCATCAGCGTTCAACACGATTCCTTTCATATATCATCCTTAAAATTGCATTCATAACCGTAGAAGTGATAGCTATCGGACTACGTCAGCTCTCCCACTGTAAACATAAAGGTCATAGTAAGGCACTGACCAATAGATTATTCTTCTCTGACCAAATTTAGCCAGCCAATATAAGTGAAATTGTCGGCTTTGCACTACCGTCTATAATGTCTTATTCATTTTTATAAATGTGCGTTCCGGCGAGGTTTTATTGAACACATGTGTTCACAAGGCGACTGTTGGAAGCATTTACGTTTTAAATTGATTTATTATTTCACTTCTATTTAAAATGACTTACTCTATGGCAGACTCTTCCGGCTGCAACCATCCAGTTCCTTCCGCTTAACTGTGCAGGGTTTATTATGCGTACCAATTCTGCTATCCTGTCACTGTTTTCAAGTAAGAATTATAAAAATGAAGGGTCCCTCCAATTTGTATGGATGCATTCACTAGCAAAAATCACAGAATTTCGTTATATATATAGATATATAAATTAAGCGGCCCATAGTATCATGGAAGCATTAAAAACTATATCGACAATTTCACTTCAAAATGGGTTGTGGCCTAGATAGCAGTATATGAAAGCGAAGAACCTGTGATGACCGTAAAACGCACCCAAAACCGTCCATCATAAAATACAAGTTTTATATAAACATATATAAGCATTAATGATATCTAATGATATATAAGCATTAATGATATCGAATGGTGACGAAACGCCTACAAGTCACTTTTCAAATCAGAAAACTGACCAAGAGCCACCCGGTCAATTACCAGGCATAGGCAGTCATTCAACTTTGCCGGTTTCTCGGCCTCCATATATTCTGCTTCGATAAGAAAGCTCTTTCGCTTTATCATTACCGATCCAATTTGACCTATTAAGCAGCGAGAGTGGGCTAGGCGAAAGGTTAGGAAGACTAGTGGACTACGCTCTTTTAAAGTATTATTTAGCTACTGTCCAACACCATTTATTCCAGTATTTGTCATGCAAAGGCAAGAATATTTTGGAATTCATGCTATTGGATGGGTGGCCGATGGGTCGACGATGCACACTAGGTTCCTTACCAGGCCACCAAAGTTGTTGGGCTAATAAGTACGGGAGATGCATCCCTTGCGCGTTAACAACTCCACAGAGTACTTTTACTTGCGTCTTACTAATTGCTGACAGCCTGGTGAAACAAATGAATTTCTTTACTTTGTGGATGACAAAGCTGTCCTCCGGTCGGAAACACTATTCTAAGCCAATGTTCCATTTATCGCAACAGAAAAAAAATTATGACTGATCCATACGGTTTGCTTCCTTAAAGCATCGCCATTCTAATATCAGAAATGCACTATAGCAGTTCCATTATTTTTGTGTGTCGCATACCACACTCGGAGTGAAATTTCTTGAGAATAAATGCCTTGAAGTAAGGTTTTGTAGTGAATTTCGTCGACCTTCAATTTCGTTTTGTATGAGGGTTTAGCTTGTAATGTGTGTAGAAAGCTTTTTCCAAAAGTTTGTTGTCAAACATTGTCTGAGCTGAAATAATTATGGGTTAGATTAGGCCCGACCAGCTGGTTTGATGACGCCATTCAAGTTCCAGCGAACATCGACAACAACAGTCGACTAAGAAGAGAAAAGTCGACTAGCGTGCTGGTTCATTCCAGATATTTTCACGAAAAACGCAATGGCATAAAGCAAAATAGGTAGACTTCTGTATTACTCCCTAAGTTATTATGTGACAATATCCCTGCACTGCACCGAACATATTAAACCCGCTTCTTCAAAAAAGACTACAGTCCCATTGGAAAGGCATGTACTTTTGTTGTCAGTCTAAGGTGTTGGAAATTTCAATGCAACTGGAATGAGTTCGAATCCCTCTGAAAAGCCGTGATATGCGTCTCGATGATGGTTTCGTATGAGACTGAAACAAATGTGCAGAGCTTTTCGACATTTCGGCATAGAATAGCTTCACTTACAGGACAAAATCTCCACTGAGTTTGAGCTTATGTCCCTTAGTATGGACAATGGCACACCTTAATTTTCCTTCAGCGGTTTAATAGTATATCCTGATCTACAGAGGAGATCTTTGTTTTCCTTCAATTTTTTGACTTTTTGTGCCTAGGAAATGCTCTCAGTTGAACCCTTTTTAATTGTGCTTTTCATAGCCAAAATGTGTGTTCACAAGCTATTCACAGTGCCATTTCATCAGGAAAGACAAACAGATAGGCAGTTTCTCTCGTCCTTTTTTATTTTTAAGAGAGCCTTGATTCCGATAAATTGGATAACATTTCGTAAACTTGCTTCCCCTGTTTTCTGACTACTTTTTGTGGAACCAAACACTGTGATGTCCTGCCGCGCAGACCATGGTTACTAACTGTGTATATGGATCACATAATATAGGTCAGCAGCTCTTTGTCCGATGGTCACATTGGTAAACGTGCTAGTTGGGCAAAATTAGAAGGAAACCTAGTTTTACAGAGTAAATGCTAGACGTGTGACAAGGCAAACAATAGGTTGATTATTCTGGCGCGTGACTTTCGGTTTGGTTTTGTAATCTCGTATTTTCAGAGAGATGTTGACGATGTGCTGTACGAGAAGAAAAATCCCTATATGGGAATCAAGACGAAAAATTGATCAAGAGATCAGAAAAGTAACCATGGATTTTGGATGTTCTTTATGTCAGGGGGTCGTCATTGGCCGGTGTTACGTCCGGTACGCAGAACGCAAGGATAAACCGTATAGTAGAGGGCCATCATGTGACTAAAAAAACAAGAGCACGACAAACATCACTGTCTGGCTAGGCACTGAGCTATGAGTAGAGCCACGCAGCGCGTTAGAAAAGTCCGCTGACTACAACACTTTGTATACACCGTATGAGTAACAGCGACTGGTGTGAGGCAGTATGAAAAGACAACAGTCAGTAACGAGACCCACTTACAAAACACCTACTCACAATGATCCTTCACAAACCATTTATGCTATAACAATAGAATATAGTATTCAGCCTCAAATTTACTAGGATGCGCCACACTCAAATGACCTGAAGCAAACGACTAGTTTGTTCCACCGGTTTTAAATTTGACCGCATCAGAAACAACAGGTTTAGTACTGAAAAACATCAAAAAATGGCTCAAAATCGGTTCTGCAAATAGATGGAATATTGAAGTGGAAAAAATATCAAGCCTGGCAAACAGATCTGTAATTCCCAGTTATTTTGATCTACACTCTGTGTAATCACTTTCCGAAGAAGTTAATCGTACATATCCTAAAACGACATTGGCCTACAGCTTGCCACTTCCCTTCCAGTAGTTTGGTTGAGTAGAGTGTGTTGTTCACCTCGTTATCGCTACTATTTATTTCATTTCTCGCACCTGTGACTCCGTATCTGTTTCACATGGTTGGTTGGTTCGTATCTCGCACGGAATTTTTTTGTGAACATAGAACGGTCCACTTCAGACCTGAAAAATGTGGAATCAACAGAGGCTGCTTGAGCTGTTGTGTTGTTGTGGTTGGGTAGCTGCGACAAAAGTGAGCGCAGTCACTGAACAGACGCGTAGAGTTTTGCTGAGCCCATTCAAAATGAGGATACAAAAAAGGAAATCGTCAACTTAGTTTTCCAACAACAGACGCACTTCGTGGTCTCTTTTTCACTACCTACTGCTGATTACGACCTCCCCGGAGAATCCCAAAGAAATGTATTTAGTTTAACCTTTCAAAAGGCTTTTTCTCTGTTAATTTTTGTGCAGATGCACTGTTGAATGGGAACTCTGACTACTCACTATATCTGTTCACATCCTGTTACCGAGCATCCTAACTTCCTCGTCCAGGCAAATAGCTCAAAACTCATCTCTGAGTGCTCAAGACTGTTGACTTAGCCATGCGAACGGTTTCAGTCAACAAAATACCCTCAAACGCGTCATTGCAGTTGAGTAAGGACGCTTTGTTCTACTGGATATTAGGGACTGTACCAAGCTTACGTATCCAACCAACTGCTGTTCTGAGAATAGGAACAAGGACGTTCCATCCAAAAATGTACTCACAAAATGCATTTTCACGGATGAAGTGACCATCAAAGGTTACAAACAGTTCGCACCTATACCAGACATCTGGTCTTGGATTGATACCACCTCCATCTTGGTTTCAGATGTAACAAGCGCCAGGTCAGGAGTGAACAGTCTGACAAGTTCACATGTGGCTCACACACCTAAACGAGCGCGTCCTCATAGGTAGACAAGTCCTCAAATGTGCGCACTGCAGTAGCCAAAAGATCGAATAACACTCCAACTGCTTCAACTACAGACACATTTGGTTCGCCGCTGTAGTAAAATCTAAACGACTGTCGTGATTTTCACTCGCCGAACAGAGTAATCGGTGTGATGGAAACCGATCCTTTAGGAAGCCAAAAAAATCACCAAAACATGTGGATTTGTTCCCTTGCCGACTCGTATATAGATACGGATAGTAGGCACTGATTAGTCGCACGTTTATCCTTTGTTTCACTGGTCCCTTGCAGTTTCACCCAGCTATTCTAGACTGAAAGTACAGAATCCTCCACTACCAAAAATTGTTGTTTGCTTCAGGAGCAAAGAAAAGCACTCCATATTAGGAGGTGACTGCTTCAAATAATATTCCGCGCTGCATCTTAAGTTTTCTTCTTATTTAAACGCATCCCACATTGAGAGTTTTCTGGTTCAGTTACCTCCTTTTCTGCAGATAATTGCTCAGAAGTCGGCAATTTGGAGTGATCCCCACAGGTTTTGCATGTCATTCACAACCGTGCGTCCATGCGTCCTAGATGTAAGTCTATCTTCCTTCGATACAGTACCGCACGACAATGATCGGTAGTTTAGGGTGGCTTCAGAACACAACCGCTTCAGACTTACAGTACGAAAATGAAGCGACTAAACGCCCTGTGGATTTGACACGCCCAAGTAATTTACGCGTTCAGATAAACGTATTCAAACTCCAACCGGAGTTTCATCCACCATCAACCATGCTGAGAAGCACCGTACAGCAGTCTCATACTTGTCTGGAATATTCGGCAGTACAAAATTCCATGGATATTCCAACTCGCGAATAAAAATTTGCCGGGGAATGAAAAGGATATCGGAAGGGTGTTATTACTATCGATATTCACGGGGAGTCCAGATATGTTACTAAGGCTGTGAAGGGTGGAAGCTGAAATAAACATAGCCTTTTAAAATCGTACGTAGGTGGATAAGTCTCTACATCAGCCAAATCACATACGCACATAATTTAGGGGCCTTCTTAATTGGAAATTGATGTCGCCAAACTTACGAAATTTCCCTTCGTGCAAGAAGTTCTACACGGTGGCCACAATGCTGTGTGAAGAGGAATGTTCCGTGTAATTCAGCTAATGAGTGAAACTACTCTCCTTCAGGAGGACAGCGGGTATTCAATCCGAATGATAAACACCAAAGCTGAGAACCGGAAAACCATTATATCAAACGCGTCGGCAAGGAAAACACCTGGTGCCTCCTCCCATGGCCCCACATAGGAGCAGCCTTGCATTGGAATATGCATGTAGATAATTTGTTCGCTGAGATTTATACAATCTCTGTGAGATTATGTCTTAAGCGCCGATGTAATCATCGACTGGATGCAAGGCTGCTTGATAATCACATTAAACTTCACATATTTTTGGTGTTTAAAAATGAGGCGCACACTAAAATCCAAAAAATCCCTTCAGAATACTCAAGGATACACAACAACTGGCCTTAGGTTTTACTGATAGATTCGGTCCAAATACGATCCATTTGGAAGAAAATCATGTTGTTTAAATTGCGTGCTACGGTGCCCAAACTGAAGGGCACTTTAGGCACAAAACAAAAAGATTTTGATTAACACATCAAAAATAAACCCAGTAATTCAAATGTCGTTTGCTGAAATAAAATAATGTTACTTTACTGACAGATTACTTGAGCAAGACAATTATGAATCTGGAAAAACCCGAGTTTCTTTGGTGACAAAAATTGGGCTGTGCGAGCTTTTAGTGACTTTTGAAGGCCTCACGGTCAGAAAGCTTTGACACGGGTATCGGAGTATTTGGGAATTTGGGTTCAATTGGAACATTTGTTTGACGGAAACTCGGGGACTGATGGGGCCTGATGAACTCCAGTAAGAGCGGAACCTGTCATGAGCTGTCAGGCAGTTTTCGTCAACCTTGTGAGTAGAGTTCCGTCAAGAGAACCACTCTGTTTCAAAGTTTTTTATGTAACACCCATCTACAGCAATTCCAACGACCTGAAAATTTTCACTGTTTGCTTGTAGTGTTCACACTAAATAGGATATATTCTTAGCACTGTACTAGACTTCACCATCTTGCGCTGTAATGCGGCTTTATTACTAATCTTTATTTGTATGGTTGCGGGGAGTATAGACTTTCACCCGCACTGAACTCGTTTAGCCAGTCCTCCTTCTGTCCTAGAGCAATTATTCTGGTAAGTCCAAACCGGAGAGAGAAGACCTAACAGTCAAATCATTCGATCGATGCAAGTGGGACAGCTACTAAGTCATTATTGGAAACATATGGAAAAATAAATCACGGGGCTGTACCGTGAACACGCTCGTCTTCTTAGAAATGGTAATTCAGGCACATTCTACAAGTGCATGTGGAGTAGTGGCAACATGCTCGCCCGGCATGTCAAACGTCATTGGTTCAAATTTCGAGGCGGTCAGTGGTATGCAACACGGAGGGGTTCTAATTAGAGCGAGCTTCGAATCCAGCTCTTCCCCTCTTTTGTGCGACTCACCAGAATAGTTGCACCATGGCATCTTGAAGACTCTCAGTGTGAATGGTAATATTACTTTTCTTGATGCAAAGTGGTTAAAAATGAACCTCGTTAAAAACAAAGTGTTGTGAACACTCCCGTATGCCTGACCCATCAAATAGTTTGTCAAAAGACCAATGTGAAGACAAGCCAAAACAAAACACAAAGCTGTAAAACTGAGTCCACCCATTTAAAAAGACCTACACCTTTTCTCACCTGAAGATTTTGGGGTTATATCGAATGGTCTTCCATTAGAGGAAAAACTTTCACTGCTTTATACAACCTTAGGGGAAGTATTTTCGTAGCCAGTCGCGAAGATGGTGTCTTTGCAAGTTTCTTCAAAGACACTGCCTATTCAAAACTTTGACATTGATTTAGAGCTGATGTTGAGCAGGCAATTCTTTAGAAACGGCTACATACTAAAACAGTTTATGAAGAGTATTTCCAGTTACTGTTGAAATGAAATTTGTAATAGATGGAAAACAGACCGTTTTACGAATACTGATTTTTCGAATTTGGAGTTCTGTTGTTCAACTTTGTACCCTATGATTAAATCTGTGGGTTATACCAGAAATAACCGCAAAATTCAGCTACCCTATTTAAACCAAACGAGATTTTTGTGATTTGTTGACGGTCCAGATATTTAATAACTACCCACACACTGGTGATAAAAGCCCGGTAGAAAAGACCCCTTCGTACATCAACAGCAGTATAAACGGAGCATCTCATTGTACTAATAATGCTACAAGGTGTTTCGGTTTATAAGGATTATATCTTGGGCTGATCGGTGTTTTGCGGAACGTTCTGAAGGTTCACTGTTGGTATTTGGCAAAGGTTGCAGTTTGTAAAATCCGCAGATGCATTCTAAATCCAAACGCTGGCAAGCCCATCGCACACTAGCACTTCAGTCACCGCACGATTATCGAAAGAAGCCGGATCTGAATGATTACCATATATGCGTAATCAATCCTGCCAAAACTTCTTTTCGGGAAACCCTTTTGAAAATCCCACCTTATTTCCACGAGCCGAGAATTCTCTCAAAAATTCCAATGGTGTCCTAGTCGGTAAGTGTATATCTTGTGCACCGTGGAGTTATGCCCCACGTAAATTTCATTTATTATTTGCTTATCGATGGGCAATTAGCTCAATTCTGACTACCCGTTTTTGTTTCATTCCTCATTTTAGATGTGTCAACAGTTTTTGACTGTGCAGACACCGATACTGCTTATTGAGATTTCCATCATTCTCCTGAATATAAGTGAACATCTGATAGGAGGTATAAATGGATCCCTCCAAAGTAACAGATTTATTTTCTTCAAATCTGGTCATGGTTTATTTCGAAAAAAGACGCAAAAATATCAGGAAAACTACTTTATTTACTTTGAGCTAGCAGGTAAGGCTTGATGACTTCCTGTGTCAAACCGTTACATGCCTGGCGCCATTCGGAGCAAATCTAGTCACGCAATCACATCCAGCTTGAAGCCCCTCAGTTCACACTGGTAACGTCTACCATGTTGAGTGGCAGACTGTCGATCAGTAAGGTGCGCATTATCTACTCGTCAGAATTCAGTTTTGAGAAGATCAATGTGTACATCCTAATCTTCCTTTCGTCAGCCGATTCCATAGGTGATAACTCACCTGTTGTAACATGCGAATATTTTTCCAGCCCGCCTTTCCGTTCTGCGCGCACCAGCGGTGTGTGATTACACAGCTAACTACTATTACACGCGCATTTCAAGAAATTTGACAGATATGCGCGAACTCGTTTATTTTTTTCCACACTGCTAACTCCAGTACAATTCTAAATGATGGTCCATTTTACACCATTTGACAGAAACTCGCTTCCGTTGACGAAACGAGCCGATTACTTCCGCTTCTAAACTTTCTCACCAGTGTGTTTGACGCTTATATTCTGGTGTTCATCATGGCAACACAGGAATAAGGCTTCTTGTCCATTCACACATCTGAAATAACGGTTAACTACCACCCCGTCCCTCGACACTATGACTATGGTGTCGACGCATAATTGTGAATCATTTTTTCTGATTTGGCTATTGCTTTCAATTATAATTGTATGATATAACCAGTTTAGTAGTCAGTAGTAACTGTTGTTTTTTCAGTTGTCAGTTAAAGTATCAGAATCGATAAGTTGAAGTAACGGGTCCAGTTATTACAAAACTGAAGGAGATTCTCAACATGATTTTGCTTGTGTTTACGGATAAACTCCTATGCTGCAACGAATTTTTAAATATGGCATAAGCCCACATCGCCCAAAACCACCTGCAAAATTCAATGAACATTCAGCCGTTTAGTTTATCACAGATAAAATATGCTGCAAAAGGATGGGAAAAGTGCACTGTGATGGCACAGTTAGAATTCCTGCAAAGATATACGGAGCTGTGGTTTAACTGAAAAGCTGAACAATTAGGTCTCAATGAAATAGGGCTCGATGACTGGCAATGCTTTTGAAACTTATAGGAGTTTGTTTTGCTTAAATAACTGACCGCCAGATTAGCATTTTCTGTTAACACTTATTCAGTCAATAAGCGTATCATCATTGACGATTTTTTCCAGTCTTAAACCCAATTGCGATTGATATGGAGGAAGATAATTTAAAATCTGAAAACTAACTTTGGGAGCCTATATTAACATGGTCTGAAATGAAGTTCCTCAACGTAACAAGCAGTAATTCTAAGATCGACTAAGCCATTACAAGAGCGAAAAAGCAGCTTGGTATAAAATTGTTTGAAACTGCGGGTTACGGGTTGATTGGATGAATAACTAACCGAAGGATCAAACTTTGATGGATGCTGTTGTCAAACGGACATCTCAAATAAGTCATGGTGAAGTTTCTCGTTGTCTACTGGCGAAAGATACCATCAAACACCACTCCACCACGTACACGATGTGAATCGTGTCGATTTATGCCGCTTTCGCGGTCAAAGAATTACGGGATAAACCAGCGGTCGATTTGGATTCCAGAGATTCATTGATAATTTTGCGCAAGCGAACTTAATAACCCTCTCCTAGGAGGATTCGGACACTTATACAATATCATTAGTCCTTTCGAGAAAAGCCCTCAGATCAGGCCGCTCCCACTCGAATTTGGAAACCGCTGTATATCACCTCCGCAGGCAACGGTACAACTGGGTGAGATTAGTTTAATGAGTTTCCTGTTGGGGACCTAGGCATTCTCCTGGCTCTATAGAAACAGGCAAATTACCATCGAAGACTCCATATGAGGTCTATGAATGGAAGTTAAATTACCCTGGAAATATATAAAAGCTCGAACCAGTAAAATCGCCGTTGTATCTTCATGCTGCCATACGAACTTTTATTCTCGACCTTAATTGTTAAGAGACTGTAAAAATAAAATTAGGATAAAGATATTTTGCATACTGCCTGGGTAATATAAATGAATAAATATTCGGTTGGGTTTACATTTCAGCTTCTATAACAAGGCCGCTAGTCTCGCATAAGTGTCCCCATTTTCAAACTAGTCTAGAAAAAAGGAGCATCAAAACAGGATATACTGTATTTAAATATCTAACACTCCCTGTTTACATGAAATCAGAATCAAGGTCAGGGCGGGATAACGGACAAGTAACTTGACGGAGCAGTGAAAATAGCACATCAAAGATTATCAGACCCCGGATCAGGTTGGACAAAATTACTATAGCTGTAGACATGATTCCTGCCAGCTCTACTAAGGAAATACAAGGCTAATCACAAATTCCAGTTGTTGTTGTGCTATCAAAACGCCTGCGCTTAAGCAACCCTTATTAAGTTATTTTCTGGCTCTCCGTTCTCGTTGTAATCCAACGCGTGACGAGCAATTGTGCTGGACGGGTAATTCGAGTTATTAGGGGCTAAGATATTTGGGCACGCTCAGAAGCCCATGAAGATAACCCTTTCCCGGCTCTTCAGTGTACTTGCTACAGCAAGTAATTGGGACGAGGTAACCAGTGTCCGGTTTGTTTACGTTGATTTGTTTTGCTGAATACGAGAAGAACCACAGGGCTGAATGCTGCCATGATAGTTCGGCTGAATCGGTGTCACCATTTTCTGTCACTTTGGTCCCCTTTGAAGGATAATGTGACTAAATCTGTTTATAGAGCTATTCTTTTGTTTACATTTCTGTTCAGAATCTGGCCATACTTTTTGGTTCAACTACTGGAATAGCCGTTATTCTACGGTAAGACCGAAGTGTTTTAAACACCTCTTTCTAAAGTTTCATCAGAGCGAATTTTCCTGGCTTTTCTAAACAGACCTTGTACCAAAGTTTGTTTATGATTACTTGTAAAAAGGTTTTGGGGATATTTGCCTCTCCAGCTTCGCTTACGTAATCTCAATCTAATGAGTGATTCGTCTTTGTCCCTTACCACCTGAACATCTACAAAGTGAAGAGGCCCTCTTTATTCACGTTCAACCGCGAATTCGGCGTGTATGTAGTGCTGATTCAACAAGTTCAGCATTCACTGCGTCCGTAAATCAGCACAACTGTCTAGAGTAATGTGATATTGTATGTCCCAGGTGACACATAA
The DNA here is from genome assembly GCA_004794785.1 of Opisthorchis felineus. NCBI lineage: Eukaryota > Metazoa > Platyhelminthes > Trematoda > Opisthorchiida > Opisthorchiidae > Opisthorchis > Opisthorchis felineus. The sequence continues at coordinate 525,883 of SJOL01009025.1, forward strand.
AGAAATCAGATAAAATTGGCCAAAACGGATTTCCTATTGCCATGCCATTATTTCATCTCTAGAGCCTGTTGCTAGAAAGGGACTACTTAACTTTGGAAGGTATTGAATCATCATCGTCACCATCATTGTTCAGCACTGATGCTTCGTTGCCGTACAACCATAATTCATCTGATAGTCTTATTTTGAAGAAAAGAATAAAGCCAGATGCGGAAGAACCTTAGTGCCTACCACAGTCATTCCGATGTGCCTACATCTCCAGACAGTCTTTCAAGCAATCTCGATAGAAACTGAAGACAGCAACGCCATTGAAATCTATTAGCAGGCACATCTCACAGTATCGTCAACTAGGCACAATGCGGATCACGCGGTCTCCATCCTAAAAGACCAGTCTTATCGACAGCATCCACATTTTTCGCATTCTCTTCCATACCACTCTACCGGGTCTAAGAATGTCCACCCTGTGCTTGTGTCACTTTAAATTGGGTACGAGAAACAGGATCCTTTTTTCGGCAAATTATGGTTCGGCATGCGCAATACATGGACTAAACACAGCAGCTTCTGGCGCTGGACACATTCTTCGATTGAAATCTCAGTTGCACAACTCAACACTCATTTTCTAATTACATCGTTGCGGGTTACCCAACAGCAGCCTCAACCAGCTATGGTTCTGAGAAAATGGTTGTCGAAGACCTGAAGGAGTCTCAGTTCCGCTGCTCGCAAAGTCCACTTCTGACAGCCATACAACAAAACAGTCCGAGCTGATACACAGGGATTCAGGGATAAATATACTATCAGTAAAAACTAGGGACTTTTTAAAGGTATCTTAACAGTTAATCGAACACTCTATCCATTAACGTTGCCTCCATTTATTCAGCCTTTAAATTGGAAATATAGCGTGGTGATGCTCAGAGAAGCGAACCCGTGGAGATTGAACTCCTCGAAAAGCTAAGCAAATCGTTGTTTTCTGAATCATTCCATGTCAGAATAGGAGATACCCCCACCCCATGACGATTACTCAAATAAGGGAACAATCTGTCATACAAGGCTGGAATAAATTTCCCTGGATTTACAAACCAACAGTAAACTTGGGACAGTCAATTTCCTTTAGAAATAAGGCGTTAGTCACAAAGTAATCTTGCATTACTTGTCATTACCGGGAGCTTATTTAGTTGATATGATTTTTATTCCCATCAAACGAACGAAGAATTTGTCCGCTCGTATCATTTTATCAGTTCATCACTAAGGCATACAGGATGATCTGAAACGCTTCATCATCCTGCTGGAAATCGCAAGCTTTACCTTAATTCTGCACATACTGGGCTCTTTTGAACAGTCCTCCGGGCGCAGTTATTCTCCTGAGTCCACCACAAAAGTAGGAAGCACTGGGTTCTGGTTTGGCTCTTATTAAGGCTTATCCGCGGTAAACATTCCTGGGTGTGCCGGGTTTCAATTCCAAACATCTGAAATGACGGCGGAGCTTGTTACCGACACCACACCAACGCATGTTAGACGTACCTGACTTATCACGTCTGCAGAGGCGAAATTGTTCGCCCCTAGACGACCTTTGTTCGGTGCCAACCCTCTGATAAAAAAAGATCAGCTTTCTACGCTTTATTCATTTGTACCTATTTCAAATGTTTAAGCTGCTTTGCCTACATGATCTAACAGTTCTTCCCCTCACATCCATGGAATTCCTTAGATCAGTTTTCTCTAGACATTGCTTGATTACTCTTACGTTTAGATGCTGCTCGTTTGGTGTAAACGAACCACAGTGAACCAAGTGATTGAAAGCGGTATGTTATAGTACTTCAGGTTTACGCCCATCCAATATGAATATCAGAATTCCCGAATTCTGTTAACAGAAACAAAGGAACTAAAGCGACAGCACTTCTAACCAATCATTCAGGCATAAGAAGGAAAATAAATCAAAGGTATGTATGTTTCTTACGTGGACGTCAAGCGAAATTCTTTGAATTTCTTGTAAGGGTATTCGCTCAGATGAATTTATACACGTTTTGCTGAACGCTTCACTATTCGAACACGCTTTCAGCGGCCATAGCCATGATTCACAATGTTATACATAATAACAAAGCGCTAGAACTGCTTCTACCGTAGGATTTATGTCTCATATTTCATAGCCGTTGTGTCGCATCCGAGCTTAAAAACAGGTTTTCACCACATGAACACCAGCAATCGTGTAGAAGAGCGACAGCACAAAAGACCATCCTTCCTCAACACAAAAAAGAAAGATGTGATTGAGGGCTCATAAGCCTGATGGAATTGCTGGAGCTGGAGACTCGATGTATTCCCTCATTGTCAGAAGCATGGTGAAGTTTTCATGAAGGAAACTACTCACAAGGTTGCTGAAAACTCTTCGACAGCCCACGACCGGTTTCGCCCTTCTTGGGGCTCATCAGGTAGGCACAGTCCCCGAGTTTCCGCCAACCTTATGTTCTACCTGAACCCAAATTGGACTGATTTCGACAAATACACTCATTTGCATGGTGAAGTTTATTTTTGCTCCCTAATTAAGTAGTACTTGATGATTGCGGATTTTGAGCAATCATCCCATCCAGTTAATTCGGCGTAAGATATGATCTTTAGGGCGACAAAGTTTTCAAGAATTGACCCCTGTAACCACCACCTAAGACGGTCCACGACATGTCTGTTGGGGGCATCATTGTTAGTGTTGTATGCCAGACGTTACGGATTGGCACAGCAACATAGCTGGTTATGTCGAAGAACTAATAAAGGCGATGGTCGTTTAGTCCAATCACTTCAAGGTTTTAAGAGAAATGGCTGGTCAACAAAGTTATGATGTATCCCCTAACTTGTTGTTTCTGGTGGTACACTGAAAGTAGGCCTTAGTTCAGTGGCAACTGTGTCGGCTGCCGAAACAGGGTTTTGACAAACTAACCTTCTGTACTTGCTACAGTGGGCTAGATGAATCAGACGAATTGATCCGCTGATTTGCAACGAACAGATGGACAAAGCTGGTCGATAAACAGAATTATAAGCTTTCCCTTATGTACGGGTTTCGTAGAAATATGGCTTTACATCGGTCTACAGGAACAAAATGCCTCCACTGGGTTAGTCGTGCCGATATTCCAAGCGATTTGGTGAGAACTCATGCTTTCTTGTATCCTACTGCACTATCCGTCCAGTAGACAACACAGATTTATTAAATTCCATAAGATGCCTTTTTAGTATTAGGAGTGCACAACCGAATAAAGCAGGGAAACTTGATACACCCAGTGGACGCTGAGATTAAGCCTCATATTCACAAGTGTGACCGATATTTTTGCCAATACAATCCTAAGGAAGTACTAGTTCCCTCGTTCGTTTACAGTAGACAATCTCATGCAAAATTTAGGATTTTCAAAATCTCACATTCCTATGAAAATGACAGATGAATCACGTTACCAATAGAAACAGATTTGTTGAGTGGTTAACCTGTCCAGGATAAGGAGTTCTTTCAGTAGTCTGTTCGTCGTAGTGAATTTCCACTCTGTTCTGTTCATTTATAAAGTGGTGGCTTGATGACAAGCCGTTAAAAACAACCCACTTGTGCAAACAATCAATTTTGCGGCATCCCAAACTATATTAATTAACATTTCAAACAAAGAATGCCAAGTTTGTCCGTTTTATTATCACGGCGCAATTCTATTAGTCACCTATTTCATCGAATCGATCATCTGCCACATCCCTGATATATGAGAGGTACGCACAGAAAATACGCCGAAACTTATTCACTGGAAAAAAACTGAGTTACACTTTATCTTTCCACGACACATTGCTACGAATGTAGGGAAATATAGGAAAAACTAATTAGTCTCACGTCAAGCTACTGTCATCCAACCGACTGGTTCACTAACCACACGCAAATGCGAGCAAATAATGTTGTGGCGAAAGTAAGCTCGCTAAAGACTCATCCATTTTACTCTCTACTCAAATGTGCGCACGTAACTGTGACCAAACGACAAGTGGCCGCAAAATAATAGCACATTTAGGCTAGGACGAACTTGTGCAAATCTCCAGAATGTTTTATTTCGGGGGAGCTTCGTGAAGAGCGAACTGAGAGCTACCAGAAGCTAGTAAACTAGTTTGGAGACTTGGCTTACTTAGAATCGTTAACCGCCGCTATTTTCAAACAGTGTAAAGATGAAGACAATATGGAATATCAAAAATAACACCAGTTTCTAAAAGAAAATTCAAGACTCAACTTGCGACTTCACAAGATCGGGACCCCACCCCACAGTTAGGTTTTTAAAGATGAAAATTGTCTGCCATCTGTTGCTCAGATAGGAGGAATGCGTCTTATTTTGTGACCGTATTGTTGCTAGTTTAATTAAATAACGACAGCTTCAGCCTTATATTTCAAGCAAGTAGTATTTACAAGATCGACGACAAAAGTGTCCTGTCCGACGACACAACTCACCAAAACCGCCTTACCCCGGAATACTTGGGATGGGCATTAAAATCCAAACGCGAAACTTTTTATCCCCAGAAGTATGCGACAACGAAAAACTCATCTGGAAATAGTCTTCACAACCAAGTTATCTACTAAAAGTAGTATGATAGTTTATATGAATTTGAGCAAGGAAACCATGATCGTGAAACCTCAGCACAAAGCTCTAAGGAAATCCACTTGACTTACTCTGAAGTCAGTGAAATTCACGAAGTGGCTCAAAAACTATGCACCATAGTAGAAAACATTGTATTTGCGGTACTTTCTTGGTGGTCAGACTCATTCAAACCTTTCTCAACTTAGGAATAACACGTGCTATTATGTGTGAAATTCATATCCATGTCATCACAGAAAGATTAAAACAAGGAGAACCAGTTCGGAACTATATTATTTTCTGTGCAGACACTTAGTGTTATTGTACCCTTTGTTATTCATAAAGTGCTGGTGTAATTCACCATGCCAGTTTCTAAGAAAGTCTGATAAAAGTCCAAAGGCATAACTAGGTGAACATAAATTTTCCAGGTGTCTTTTATTTCTTCAGTACGAAACTAGTGTTCTCATATCTACGTTTATTTTGGTCTAAAAATCTTGACATCTCGACTTCGTAACTTACGAATCCACATGATTTTACGGAAAACTGTATCGGAAGACGCATGGTCTTCATAAATCTAAAGAGTTCATGCTTATAACAAACATAACACTAGGTGAAAAACGCTTGAAACCGACTGAATAATTATCGTTTTCGGAAACGTTTGGTAACAATCGGTAGATTTATTGCTGGGCAACGTTTTGCTTTTGACACAAAAGCTTCGTCAGGCCAAGTGACTAGGTTACGAGGTTGGTCGAAATTTGATTAGGCGTCAACTAAGAAGGATATTGGCTCCGGTATCTAGACCCAGTAAGGAATGGATTGGCACAGCAGTCATTCCATATAAAGCAGGAACTTCGGAGGTTATTCGAAGACCGCTGAACTTAGCTAACATTCGAGTAGCTTTCCAGAAGGGAAAAACGCTACGCTCAGTTTTGGTGCAATTGAAAGATCCCCTCCCGGTTGAAAGGACTAGGGACTGTGTATAAAATTAATTGCAACGATTGCACTAAGGCTTACATAGGACAAACTGCTAGGGAATTGCACGCCAGAATTGGTGAGCATAAAAGGAGAATAAACAAACCACCAAGGAATGCGGAAGAATACCAAACGCCGGTCAAAGACTCAGCGATGGCGGCACATGCCTTAGACACGGGACATAGAATAGATTTGGATAATGTGGAAGTTTTAAGACGGGGACTGCGATTCACACCACAGCGGCTGATAGCCGAAGCGGTGGAAATCACCAAGCATCATAGCGTGAACAAAATCGAGGGTGTGGAACTGGCGAGCGTATGGAAAGCGGTCTTAGATAAGCCGAGTTGACACGTGACTGTGTGGTTGTCAATTCACTTAGAATCATTAGCAAAAACAGGGGGTGGAAATCCCAACCCGACCAAAGTTCACAGAATCCCTCTTACACAACTATCGTAGCACTAGCCCGTCCACACAGACGGACAGAAAGTGCAAACGACGTTCAAGAGGGATCATTAAGTGAACCGAACCAGAAGAACTACACCCTAGGCTGGACCCAAATCCAACTAGGTTCCCCCATCGGTCCAACACTTAGTCACCCACCCTAACACACAAAATCCTTCGGCCGACACCCAACAGAGATTTAGCTTGACTTAGATGATTGGTTCTCCTTCCGCCTTAAATCTCGACCAACCTCATAACCTAGTCACTTGGCCTGACGAAGCTTTTGTGTCAAAAGCGAAACGTTGCCCAGCAATAAATCTACCGATTGTTACCAAACTTTTCCGAAAACATAACACTAGTTTACGGATGAAACCGACGACGTGATTAAAGAAAGAAGTGTCGTTTTAGGTCTTCTTGGGAGCACCAGGCGTACAAAGATCTAGGACGGAGCTGATTGTCAGATCCAGGGCGCTCACCACTAATCGAAACTGAAGTGTCAAATGTTTAACCCATAATCATATCCACTAATCTACCCCGGCAATCCACATAACATTCACATGAAAATGTGATACAACCACAGCACAGTGCCAAGTAAATCGCTAACCCGACTGGTACCACTAGCGTACACCTGTCCACAGTAAATGTATGAATTCATTCTGGCCGAATATCTGGGATAACATCTTGACGAGTTTTCTTGAGTAAATAATCCTAGTTAGTGTGAAAAACATCTTTTTTACGGACCAGGAGCCCGACCAAGGACACTGGAGCGACACTAATTGAATGGTACCTAAAATGGACGAAACCGGTTATGGGCTATCGGAGAGTTATCGACAACTTTATAGGTAGTGAGCTCCGTCAGTAAAGTGGAGTTCTGTTTTTGTTTTCAGAAACGAGAGCGATGTGTGCACCTTAAAAGCGCAAAATCGTAAATGCTCTGTTGCCATATGCATTCACAATTCACTGTTCACTGAAAGCTGGTGTATTCTGAATCCGTCAAGCAGTTTGTAGATATCAACAACGGTCTTTGGGATCGCCTGTATCCTTGAAGCACCCATAGTTTGTTTATCCCACGCTAATTGAATGTACCTTTGATGCTGTGCCTACAGTCTTTTTCACTGATATTCGACTAGCAAGCTGAATGACCTAGTGGCTGGAAGAAAAGATTGTAAGCCACGCGTTTTTTCATAGTAGTTTCGGAAAGTTTGTTACTTGAATGTTTCAGACGCTAGAGCCAGCTTACTTGCACCAACAGGATTGTGCCTTCGGAACACTTCTATAGTGTATGACGGATACAAAACATGAAGGCATCCTCTTACCATAGTAGAACTTCTCACAAATAGATGCCATAAACGTACTACAAATTTTCCTTAGCATTTTTCTTCTGGAAGTCAGAATTTTTGCACTGTTCACTAATTTCTTGATTATTTAAATCAAAATAGACAGTTTTTTAAGGTGAAGTACCCTCGTTACGCCAACCACGAGAAAAGCGGTGTTAAAAATGTTGGGGAACGAGTAATTGTTCAGATGTGTATAGGTATTCCACTCACATAAGGCACATTTCAAACAAAGTATTTGGCAAGAGATTTGCTATTGGTTGACCTTGCACCATATGGAATTTGCGGAATAATATAATTCATTCAAATGATCGAGTAAGACACTCTGACCTATAGTTATGATCAAACCGGATCAGATTATTTGATCGGCACTAATCCGTTTAGAGGTGCTTTTTGAATCAACCATTTGCCGTCTCAAGTTTCCACGTCCAACCAAACCCATATACTCTGGCGGTGAGACTCATAAACGCAATACATGAAGGAGACCAGTCTCTCTGTTCTGTGCAACCGAGGTAAGATCATAATTCCTGACACCATTTAAATAGTCGCAAATTGACTATAGGCCGTCTGATCCACCAGCATTCTGAAAGTGACCACTAAGCAGGAACAACCAGCAAAACGTCACACAATGCACAAACAGCCTTGAATTAACTGACACACTATAACCCATATAATCACATGGTTGCTACGGTGCATAACTGATCTGACTAAATCATCTGATCATCGGCCCAACTGGTGGAGTTATGTCTCGCTTATAGACCTGGCCGCACCAAAACCAATCACGCGGGCATGCACCAACCACCGTAGCTTCACGTGTTCGTCGTTGCTAGCGCATACGATAATACTGTTACTGGAGATTATAGAGGTCACAAAACTGGTGATACAAACCCGTATGAACGGTGGATTAGAGAAACCGTCATTCCTTAGATCGACAGATTACGGTTGTCCTATTGTGAGCACGGTTTATTCGCAGTTAGATGCCTTAATGTTCTGAGCCAGCTCTGAAAATATATAATTTTCCTGCGGTAGGTTTTTTTCTCGTTCGGAGGTTTCCCATAGGAGAACCTTTACATTATCAACGTCTATAAGGAAAACTGACTGTCGATAGGGAATTACTGCATCATAGCGTGTATGATGTAATCTCTTCCGAAACTATTAACTCAGGACTGAATGCAGCCGCAGATAAATAGTTGAGAGAAATTTATTGTGCAGCTATTTTGAAAGGTGTACTGTCTTCGACGCATACAATCATTGGCATATCAATTTGATTTTCACGGGAGACTCGACTGAATCTCTCGTTTATGACGAGTTCTCAGCAGCCCTGTGAGTAGTTTCCTTTATGAAGAAGATACTGTGTCTTTACATAATCACTTTTTCAAATGACAATACATTTGTCAAATGTAGTGTGTAAAAACAAAGCACTTCTCTTTACAACGACACAGTTAATTGAAGCAACCATATCTATGGTAATACGATTACAGCCAAAGGCTCATTTAGTTAGCTCTTCAGCTCAAGCTGTCTTAAATAGGCTTTTGGCTAGTAACCGGATCAGGGAGTAGACCGAAATGAAGCGACCAGATCAGCATAGTCGGAAGTTCAGCCTTCCCATACAAACCAACTGTTGTGATCGCAAGGCTGATAAAATTCCGAAGTGGTCTACTGTGATCATCCCACTCGATGAAGAATATTCATAGTGTTAAGAGATTGTGACGGTCTAACGATATAATTGCCGGTGTAAAGTTCAACCTCCGCGTTCCTCAGAAAAAGGTGAATGCAGCAGGAAGAACAGATAACCTGTTGGAAAAATTATGTACGAAAAACTATTTTGCAACTGCGCAATCTCAGGTTGGTTGTAGCTGAGGGACTTCACAAAGGACTACTAAAGATATTGGTATCTGTTATACACTACAGCCGACGCAAGTGCACTTGAACGTAGCTCACACACGAACAAACATTTGGTTAACTACTACATTCGACTTACTCACTGAAGTTTTTGTGACCTACGCACTTAACTAGCGGACCCTTAATTGTACCAGTACAAATCCATTACATCGCCGAATCGATCTTTCCAGCGCAGGTTGATGAGCGTTTCCAGCAACGACGCCTAACCACACCTACATACTAAACCGACCTGGTGTAAATCAAATTGCAACGACCTCTGTGATAAGACATCAAAACCGTACTAATAAGCCCTCCGTATACTGTTCAGTTTGCTGCTGAAATCAGTCGGTGAGCATTCGGTTACCCCTTGCGCGTGGATAGGTTCCTTCGCGCTTCTTGTTCCACGAGGTCGGTCCTGAAAAATGAGGTGTTCGTTACATGTGGATGGACATCAATCAGGGCACATTCGATAAATTCCATCCAATCTAGGATGAATCACAATTTCTGCTTCAGCTCTCACGCCCATCACTGTTCACCCCAAAAGTTATCAAGTGCTATTACATGACCAAATGACACATTGGTCCAGGGGTCTCAGAACTGAAGTACGATTTCGATGTGGAAATGACAGTGTGAAGTTTGAAAGCTGCATACTGCCCTGGTTTGAACGGGCACCGTCAACGAACAGTAGGATCTTCTCCCGTTGTAAAGCCATTTGTTGATTTACGCCACTCAGTCTGTCACGGAAAACGCCGATGTAATCCATTCATTTCATTCTGGCTTGTATGTATGTCAGGGCAGATTCTTGTCCATTGCCCGAAAGCTACGGAAACCTTTGTGCTTTTCTTCAGTTTGAATTCTGGAACCTGACTATAAAAAAGAGATGTCTTGTTGGGAGAAAAGCACCAGTACTAAGTAATCCTTATCAACCGTAAGCACCCGTGTTGTGAATTCCTCGGCAGTTTCGTAAGAAGTACAACAGCTCATCACATATCCCTGCTACCTTCGTAGCCCGTTTTGCTTACATTACAAGATGTTCACTGATCGGACAAGAACTATAGGATAAACTTTCTCGTTAACTTATTTCGATATGCACATTGTCTATCGCTTTAGAGCCATCTTCATCAGTCGAACAGCGAGTCAGTGGTCTGAACAGTTCCGAACAGCCTCCACCGTACATAGTTCAGCCCTAACTCACAAACTAGACACAAGACACCACGTGAACGGTGGAACACCATTTAAAACGAACCACTCGGGTAACACAAAGGCTGTCGAAGTTACTAAGCACAAAATAATGGCCACTGTGGCCAGCCAGATGAGGCCAACATTTAACCACAGTGGGTCTTAGTTTGCATATAGGTAGGCTTTCATTGACCTCTGACCAGTCATTTTTAATCCCACAGAAATGTCACCAAACTTAAGTGAATTTCACTGCGCTACCTGTATGTCTTAGTCCAAAGAAGAGATATCGAGAACGTTATCCTAGTGCAGTTCGTACTGCCGTTATCAAACCTGAATTGTGAAACAAAAATATGTCGCGTTTATGAACCTTCGGAATTTACACTTCTTCCCAATAGGCAAAACAATTCTTCGATGATTTCAAGTATGGTATGCCACACGGGCATTCTTGCACGAACCGCCCTGCAATTACTACATAAAAATCGAGATTTTGAGTTTTCAGTCGTCATTCCATCGTGCAAATGGAATCACTTTGTGCTGAACGGATGAGGAAAGCGCCAGGGCAGGTACACTTCATTAGCAGGATGAAATCTCTATTTCGTGTCGAACCTCCTACACTAGCTGAATACCTCTCAACTCACAGGATCCTACTTCTGATCAACTCTAACCTGAAACCTCTGATCGCCCAAGCTCATTTTACTCATCGGATTATATTTTGAAGCGTTTTTCGGGAAAAACCAATGGCCTTTGTTGCTGCCTACTATGATGTTCACAGTTCGTTAAACTTTTTCAAGGTACCACACTTCTCATGTTCAGACACCATGGGAACCGACAACTAAAACCAAACGGACTGTTCTGTGGGGACACGAATGCGGATTTGTATGCAAACCACTGTAAACCCCAAGATAGTCCAATCCAGCCGATCAAAGTGACGTGCAGCTCCACCAGTCAGGAGAGGACAAAGGGAAAAAACGTTTTGCGGAAAGTAGGGACATTTCAGAGGCGGCATTTTAAAGTGCTAAATTTCTAGACCTGTCACAGTGTTGAGGAATGGTTTGAACAAACCGCCCAGCGGAAGCCCTTTAGGAAACCCGACTGATTAAAGATACCAATTTCTACATGTGAGCGTATTAGAGGGTCCCACGTGCCAAAATATTCGGACGGAATCTGACGAAGGCGACTTTTCCACGGTGATTATCATGCACATGGGCAACCCGTGCAGGTGAAAACATCGTGTTTAACATCCCGTTTGGTGGGCAAAGGCCTATCGTTTGAGTTAACGTAAGAATCCGGGACAGTTCACGGGACCGGAAGAGGGGCAACAAAATCAATTCAAATCAATCAATCAAGGATGCGAAACCTCCAGATGGACGCTGCGCCACCAAGTGGTGGATTTGTGTATCTAATTTCTCGACCATTAATCTCAACTCGTGAACAGGTTACTGCTGCGTTGATAGTGTTATAATCTGACAACAAACTGGGAAAAGAACCACGGCATGAACACTACTCACGCTTCAAACTGATTCACCTAGTCTCAGACCGATGCTGTCGAATGGTCGTATCAAGGCTCTTGTCAGAAACCAATCATCGGTGATTATTCATTTGTTATGAGTTTATTCATTCATTCATTTATATTCACTTATTTTTTGTCCTATTTTTTATGTATTTCGTTTCATTACTTATTTATTTGAGAGGGCCGGGAATAAACGGCAAGATCTTGTCACTGTTTGTTTTAAATTAACCTTTGTGAACGACATGTGTGGTTGAAACTCAAGACCTAAACCACATAACGTTCTTAGTTCTGTAGGTCTGTATATGGCAATTCCCGCGAAAGTTATCGTGGAAAAAGAATTGTGTCAACCTCTACTGAGGAAACGGCTTCCTCCTCTCTCTCTCTGCCCATCTCTCTGACACAATTGTTCGCGCAGCATCAAGCTGTTGAAAACCACAAACAGATTGTGTAGACATCCAGGGATGCCTGAGACAAACCAGTAAGCGCTCTTTGGTTATATTAGTATGATTCAAACGGTCATTGATTGACTTAGCAAATGTTGAAATCTGTTGGAATCTATTGACTACTGGTGAACAGTTATAATGGTCCCGGAATTCACGATCCTCGATAAGGACCTGATAGCTGCCAAGCAACCAATTTGGAATTTCTTTAATTTGGCTCAACTCGTATCGGATTTGATCAGGTGACACCAGAAGTTATGAATGTTGTTGCAAGATAAACTTGTTGGTTACCCGATGAGCTGGACAGCCAATGTTCACGTTATTTGTGGGTCTTGCCTATTTACATCTCGTTTTATCGAGCAGTCTTAATTTGCTTTCAGACTTATTTGAGAACAAGGGGTGTGCCGACTGGTGACCGAAGCCTATTTATAGACTACCACCAAAATACTTTCGCCAGTGTTTGACTGTCATAGGTTTAGTTCCATCACATTTCGAATGCAGAGCCTCAAAGAACTTTGTTCTCTCACCGAAAAAGATATCTTTTGCGGGTACGTAGTGGTACACTAGAGTTGCGTAGAGAACTTATCTGGATTTGGGAATTCACTTTCTTCTTAACACGACTAGAGCGCGATAAACTATCCATGAAAATGTCACCTGAACATGCTAGCTCAGGTAACTACATGATGCAATGTCCTTGGTCACCCAAATGTCCAACTGGCAATGTCCCTTATTAGGTGTACTGACACAAAAAATTGCCGTAGGGCGCCCAACTTATTTAAAACCATACGGGCCTCTCAGCCACCAACGCCCAATGCCCTGCAGCTTTAAACATTCCTAGTCCAGAGGGAAACGTATGGCATGCAAATCACAGACAACAGCTTTCAACCGCACTCATGCTTCCCAATCTAAGCAAGGGAGAGCAGTGTGTACGCCTGACAGGTTCTTCTACTGAGTCAAACTGTACCCGCCCTTGACTGTCCAACGGAAAACTGTAAGCCAAAACCAAAAACCTTCTGAATTTGTGCTCAGATGACTCAGCAATCGTTGCTTAAAGAACCCTACGTCTTTTTCTAGTGAGGCTCCAAACCTGTGTCATCTGATCACCTCATTGGAAAATACTTGGTACAAGCCTACTCAAGCTAGAAATCTGAGGCCCTGGGGTTTAAACATCCACAGTCCTCGATTGAATGAACCCATATGGTACTTAGCGGGTACCTAGTGGGTACGCGCGTACACTCAAAGTCGAGCGGCAATACACAGTGCCTTTCCTCAGGAGTCCAGACCAGGGACAGAGGTTTCGCCAAAGGGTTCACAAGTGTGTTCGTCAGCCAGCGCAGAGTCCTTTCGAAGTAAGGCCACCACAGAAAGGCCAAATGCTCCCTCCTCAGTGCATTAGTGTATTCGTCATTTGACGCACAAGACTGAAGTCCCCTTCATCTCAAGAGCGGAGTTCACACAATTGATGAGTTGGTGGAAGTAAACGACATCAACTGCGACTAATCATATTATCCTTATAATTGAAAACAACGGTCTCCAGTGCAACCGAAAGTGAATTCGATTTAAGGATGGCAAACTGTAGATAAACGAGTTACATCTTAACCTTTTTTGTAGAAAACGGAATGACGTTGAGACAATGAAATTCACAGGGAATCTATCCCGCTGACGCCACTTTGGTTCACGTGACACTCAAGTGTGTGTACTTTAAACCAATCCAAAAGAGTAAAAACTGCTCCTGTCCTTTCTTCCCTAAGCCTTTCGAGCTTTCGTAAACAAGCGTTTCAAGTGATACATCAGCGTACTGATGTGTACTCTTGCCACGACCTAGCGAAACAAACGGCCAGAGACGACTGAAACAGATGGGTCACCTTCCGTGAAGTGCAGTACCGAGGCGCGAGAGTCACCGTAAAATTTAATCTGGTTTGGGATAGAGGGTAAGGTGGATAACTTGAACAGAATGTAACTGTCCTCCATAAACCTTAGTTCATTAAGAAAAAAATTCCCCTCGAACACCCAATTCAGTACTTCCTTCCGTTCATTGCACATCTTCAGATGACCCAGTATGACTAAATACACTGCATTTGAAGTCACACAAGAAGGTCCACAGAAACTCCCATCGCTCTGTTCCCATCTTGAAAGTAACGTACCAAAGAAATAGGAAACCCTCCAAAAGAATACGAAATGTTGGCCTCGAACATGGGCAACGTAAAGTCCTAACTTTTCTAAAGCTCAGATCGTCTGATCCGTAAAAATAAGTCATATACGCCATTCCGGCCCACAGAAATTGTGGTATCTCCCGCGCAGCCAGATGGTCAGGCTGTCCTAAAAGCCTAAGTCTAACGGAATACACTAGCTTGACTTTTGTAGCCTCTTATAAAATGTAGCTTTTTTTGCTTGTTTTTAGTGGTTGGCTACAGGAAAACGGTCTAGGGGAAGAAACTGAGCGGTTCAGACCATTCGTTTACTAGGTTCATTAAACATGTGCGGCGACAGTCGTAGTCTCTCAGATATCATCCCGAATGTTTAGGCCTAACTCCGTACTCATACAGAACTACACCGCTTGCGGTACCATGTCAAGTTGAAACCACGTGTCACTTGAGGAGCAGTCACAAGACCTTTGATGAGTGTTCGGACGGTCAGTTCCTAACGAACAATTCGATCTTTTGTCATATGATACTGACATTTCATTTTTCTTTTCTGCTGCAGCCAACTGAGCCGCAACGCACTTCCTTATATTGGTTCGTCCTCAATATAGCCAACCTTCATCCAGTCTCTTGTTTTCTTTCTTGGGATCCGCCCACTCAAGCACATAGACTAGTCAAGGCAACAGAATAAGTTTGACCAATTTCCTAAATCACCTAGCTACCACACAGCTACAACGAGTCAATGTGGTCATTGATTTGTTCGCTGAGCTGGGTAGTTTGATTGCACACGTTTCATCACCAATAGAGGTGACATCAATAGTGCGTTGTTAGGGAGCGTAGTGGAGTGTAGCGATGGGTCAGTGGTTGTCAATGTGTCAATGTTCTACACTGGTGTTGCAGTCAGTTAAAAAGTGAAACGAGGAGATGAGTTTTCGCATCAACTTTGTCGATCTGGCCATGCCGCTTATGGAAGACCAGAGGGAGTTGTGGTTCGCACACAAAGAATATGTACAAAGTCAACAGTATTAGTTCACTGCTGCCCACCGTATTATGCAAATACGGGAGAACAAAAATTGCTAAGCTGGTTTCATGAATCCCGGTGGATAAACAGCCCGCCATCGCCGTTACCAGACAGTGTACTGAAGCAACATCATGGACTCATCTGAGATTAGTGGATCACGTACACTTTGAGTTTACTGTTTTAAAACTAATCCGATAAAAAACAGCTGGCCTAACTCCAAGTAAACTGGAAATGGCCAATTGTGTTTTAGCTGAACGGCAAGAGAAGTAGCTTGTGATTGGCTAGTCCAACCCACAATATTCTGGAAAGGGTATCAGACAAAAGCGGTTTTTTGAAGCTGACCACTTTGTTTTCACAGCCCACTTGTTGCACCCATTTTCAACAGATACGGATGAAATTAGAGCAACATAAACGATGTTTTCGAGAAAACAAAGGGTTCAGCATATTTGGGGCTGTAATTATGAAGACGTAGGTATATTAGAAATTCGACAGAAGTTGACCTGCTGACTGATCAAACATCAGGAAATATAAGGGTAACTTGTCGCCTCGTAATCGATTTTTTCAGTTACGAAGAACGGCACTGGACTTGTGACTCGTGCTGGGATTCATCCACCCTGTTAGAGGAAAAACGGACTAGTAGGGGGTCGATCGGGTGGATGCTGTCAACTCCATCAAGCCAACCGAAACCTTTAGCATGATTCGTTGTACGATGTCTCAAAATAACAATAAACAGCGAAAGGTAGTTAGTCAGAATACATTACCAAAAGAGTACATAGAAGCAATAGCTTCAGTCTATCAGGTATATTCTCCTATCAAGGTGGATTAAAAAGTTGCCCTTTGCTGTACATGTGACGGGCGAATTATGTTCTTGGCCATAGAGGTATCACTGACCAACTTACGGAGGCCTTATGTAGTTCACTGCTTCTAGCCTGAGTTAGGGTACCAATCACAATAATTCGTCTGACGCCCATTATCACTACGTAACATACTTAGTCTTAATCACAATAACTTAGTGAACCACCACCTTTGTATTGTTCCTCACTAGGACCCAGATCACTGGATTTACTGACTCCACCCACCCTCAGTTTCCTGTGTTATTAGATTGCCTCCGTTTTGAAGATGGAGTGTCCGTTAAATCCACTTTTGTCTACCTGGATCACTGCTTGCTGTCCTTGTCTCTCTTATTTGAGGGTTTTAAACCCACCACCCACCCTGACGTAAAAGCATCGTTATATTTAACGGGTACGGAATGGTGGTGCATGGGGCTCTTTTTTGTTGGAGATAAACTGTGAACAGATACTGAGTAATTTAACATTCTCGGCAACTCCAGTGTCTTATACAGTTACCATAGACCATGACCCCAAACTTTATTCTACCACCGACTCCCCTAACTAGCTTGTCTAATTTTCGTCCTCACTCCTTCACTAGGACGGCGCTACCCAAATACTGGATTTCACTTAACCCCTAACTCGTATGACTGCGTTGTAAATTTATTCTGTCCAATGATTCTTCAGGCGGTTAGCTTGACAATCTGTTACACAGATTTTCCTATCAAGAACTTGCCCGATCCTATCGTCACGCATGCCGGCATGACCCTTCCGCCGACCGGGATGGCATGCATCCAAACTTTAATATTTATCATCTGGGTCGTCTAGTTTCTGTTAAAAACGTGATTTCTGATTGGAAGAGTCAATTTTCTCTTTTTAACCACTAAAAGAATCATCTCCATAATGTTCTATTCGTGTTCTGCGTGTTTGCGCCTGCTACAGAAAGGCCAACAGAAAGGACACTGCCACACCTCGGGTATTACTCGCTCTTCTGTGATCGGCAAATTCAAATGGGAGTTGGCCGCAGGAAAGGCCATCCAACTATCGTCAGCATCGGTCTGAAGTCGACCATTTGTGGGTCTACTACATCGGTCAACCGTAACTTCTGTTCCTTCATTTCCTGCCTATATTTGACCCGTTCGGAAATTATTAAAACCCTCTTCCTTAAATCAGGAATCCTTGCCCAAGTTTCTACATATGATTCCTCTCGTCTTCTCGAACTTCTGTACCGGAGTGCCTGGCTACACTAACCCATTTCCCTTTACTATGTTATTAAGTGGGACTCTCACTTAATAAACTCAAAATTTCCGAACCATCAGGCTCATATGGCATTCCTCCTATATTCGGCAATTGTACCGCACGAACTCCTTCCTAATGTTTTCAGGCCCTTCCGCCTATTCTTATCTACTGGCATTTTCTATGCACTATGGAAGAAACCTTGTCCTTCCCATTCCTAAACACAACTTCGACCTGGTCCCATCCACAAGCAAGCCGTTTCCATTACATTCATCCAACCTGGAATTAATTTTGGAAGATTTGTCCTCCGCAATGTTGAGTGGCCACGCCCAGCGTTTCGCGTCAGTTTGTGCGGCTATCATTACCCTGAATGCCAACCTTGCCATCTAGGACTGGGGTTTACCGAATGCAGCAACGTCCAACTGTCCTCCCATGGAGTCCCCTTGCCATGACATCCCACTCTCGATATATACCTGGTCAAGGGATTAACTACAAGTATATAATCGTCCTCGTTAATTCTCCTTGGTCTGGAATTTTCAAATTTATTCTGCTCGCCACACGTCAAAGCATTCAAGACTCCAAGATCTGGAAGTGTTGTGTTTCTGTTTGGGATACAAAAGCAATTTTACTGATCCAACTTGAATGTATGATAAATGACAATATTCGCTCAGCATTAACACCCATCCGGTTCCCAGCCGATATGCCACCCGAGGAAAACATGAGGGCTGATTGCCGGAGCCTAGACAGGAGCAGTCGAGATACCGGAGTTCGGTTCGAACCACCAACCTTCCAGCCAGTAAGGTCGCGCGTTAACCACCGAGGTATCTTGAATGTAAGTGATACCGGGTGCAACTATGAAAAAAGAACCAAATGTGAAACGTCTCAGTTGCAGGGGGCAAAATTAAGAAGACGCACCGAAACGAAGGTCATGAAAGAAAGGTATGAATAAGCTCGTACATATATTGTGCGAAAATGATTAGAAGAAACTGTCACTGTTTAGGTTTCCGGTCTCTCAGGCGGAGGACCGCAGGGTTGCAGCATTCGTTCCATTATGTTAAACCTCACTCTCGCTTTGCATTCATTCTCACATATGGCGAACAAATTGAGGAGGTCGAAATGCCCCAAATAAGATGCACAACTATCACGATGTTGATTAGTTAGCCATTCCCAACGTATTGTATCTGCGTGTCCCGTTCCTAAATTGTGAACATAGGAAAACAGTAGATCATAAACTCACCCACATACTTGGACTGCAAATGTTCCAGCTGAGTGTGTATATTGTAACGATCACCCATTTTGTGTGGTACACAGATTGCAAGTGAATAGGGACGCGTCAGTAACTAGAGGATGGCTGAAATGTGCAAACAAAAGAAAATTCGGCAAGGAGCCAAAGAGCAACAGTTGCAACGGGAGTGCTTAGTAGTTGTTAGCGAGGTGGAGGACCAATAGGGAAATGTTACCCAATGATTTGATACTTGATTTTTCCACATATCCAAAAAACCTTTGCAGCAACCGCGACGTGAAGATCATCTTCGGCAACATCCGTATGAAACTACGGCTACCCATCTTGTCAAACAACGCCAACCAGGAGTGGTGTGAAAACATTCTACAAATCCCGCAACCGCCTACAACCATGCCAACCTTATCCAGATAAAGTCCTAAAGCAAAAAAGAACGGAAGCGCAAAGGGACCTAATGCTATACTACCGCAAAAGTTTGATGTGTCTGCGGCTCCACTCTCTCAATATGGACAACACAGACGGCGGTGAAATGCCGACAGTGTAGAGGATAGGATACTGTAGAGGTCTTGACTTTTGGCAGCGAGAATAGTGAAACTGCTTAAAAAG
Source organism: Opisthorchis felineus (assembly GCA_004794785.1). NCBI lineage: Eukaryota > Metazoa > Platyhelminthes > Trematoda > Opisthorchiida > Opisthorchiidae > Opisthorchis > Opisthorchis felineus. The sequence goes on from SJOL01009025.1 coordinate 545,273, forward strand.
TGTACAAAATTGCTCAGGTCTGTGTTGGGAACTTAGGCTAAATGGATCACAACGGAAATCTGGAGATACTGGCCAAAAAGGGCATCGTGCGACGACTCCGCCACTTATGATGTCGGGCCAATAGTTCAAGAAAGTAACCTGATCCTTGCCGAACGAGAATTATGACCACAAAGTATGCTTGTATTATGAAGGGAGCAGCTAAAATCGCTTCTTTCCGGGTTGTTGCTTAGAGGAGCCACTGCCTCATTTAATTCACATTTACGGGGAAACTTAAAGCCGTCGTCACTTCTAAACTAGGGAAGTTTCTAACAAATACCCTTCCCTCAGAGTTCTTTAAATAATTATCTTTCGACAGCCTCAATTGTCACTACTAGTATCACAAGAAGGCAAACACGAAGTGTGCCAATTAATCCAACACCGTGTGTAAATTGGTTAACTGAACTCAACTGGTCGTGCCTACATTTTTTTTCGTACGGAAAAATTTCCCAGGCTTCCCGAATAACATTCACGCAGCCGCTTGCCCGTTTGTCTGACTTAGTTTTTGTTCCGGTGGTCTAAAATGCATTAACCTAAGGTGTAGTTAAATCGAAGCTGATTTTGTGAGCCTGATTGGTTTTTAAGCAAGTTGATCGCGTTACCGACAAGTACCAAGCATTTATTGTGATACACCACTCCTCCACACCTCCACCGCGGGGCCATTTTGGATGCACGAAAAAACCTTCCAGTTCAATTTCCAATCGAGGAAGAAGTCTCCTAAAACCGAGGAGGAAGCACTTTCAGTTTCCTTGAATGGTTGGTTTACTCCACAAGGAGGGATACAACAATAGGTGTCACATACCAGTGACCCAGATTCGCAGGGGATCAGCATTCCTAAACGTTCATGTCGTGAGATCATTGATATAATAACCCAGGATATTAATCAACTACTTGTGACAAAGTTCGATTCGACGCACCTAACAAACAAACCTTGGTTGCACAAACACGACCACTCGTTCGAAGATTCCACGGCTGAAATACCGGTGGAAGATGATGCAGCTGAAGAGTAGGGTGAAGCAGTGCAGTGTCTCCAGTTCCCATCAATTATCACTGTATACGACTATGCCTTCGTGATAACCTGTGTTGACGTTCTTAGCTAAGCTCAGACAGGTAGACAAACAGCTATTTTATGACCTAGATGACAGGATTTGATGACCATCATGTTGCGCCAGTGTGATCCCACATATGCAAGAATATTGAACAATCGAAGGCCACTTCAGATCAAACGGAAAATTCCCACCTTCAAAACCGACTGCTCAAAAAACCCTGCATAAACGGAATTCTTATTCATTTACTTATTTAGTCATTTAGTTATTTATTTATTCATTTATGCTGAAAGCACCGTACTAGTCAACCTCCCGCACAGAACCGTCTCGGTTGGTGGAAGAATAGGTTGGAAAAGGTTGAACCTTACCGCGGTGTGACGGTGAGTGCATCTCCATTGAGCTATGCTGGAGTGTCTCTGTGACACTCAGAGCTTCTACAACCAGGCTGGTCAACGGGTATAGGTCAGATGAGCACAGTCTCCTGGTCCTCCAGATCGGGTGTTCTAACTTGTGTGGCAACTTGCTCCTTAAAAATGCAGGGGATCTTATGCCAATCAACACTGCCTTGCCGTTAGGTTTTTGAATCAAAGGCTTAGGTTCACGACCCTAATCGTCCTCCTTTCTAGGGATGGAGGTCCTGGCAGTATCCCAACCTTATGCACCCCGCTGCCTATTAACAATCCGCAAAATAACACTTTTCTAAATCCACGAGATCCTATCTACATAGGAGTTTTTAACTTCCGTACTCTATGTCAAATTTCCAAACAGGCAATGCTCACTGAAACCTTATACTCCCCTAAAATTAATGCATGCTGTCTCCGAAACACGCAGACAAGACAGGCGTGGTCATACATCTCAAAACGCAAAGGATGAACTCAGCTTTCACATTTCTCCCTCCGTGTGTGCGGTGATCCAGAAGCGACGGCTCATGGAATATATGGTGTGGAAGTTGCATTCAGCCCCACAGCTGAACGCACTTTGCTGGATTGGATCCCAACGAATAGTCGTCTTTGCGCCGTCTGGTTATCCAGCTCATTCAAGCTCCATGCCTCTCGACATAAGAAGTGGCGTTTGTTTGTAGTGTCGAAATATGCCCCCAACGAACTGCAGTTCCGATGCTGAGGATACTTTCTATCGAGAGTTATCCAGGCTCATTCGTCAACCAAGAAGCACTGGCATTGTGATGCCGTCACGAGGAGACTGAAACTTACCGTGGTGTGACAGTTTGCAGACCTCAGCGACCCATTGAGCTATACGGGAGGTGACCCCGCGACACTCGCAGAAGCTCTTATACCAGGTTGGTCAATGGTTAGAAGTCTGACAAGCACAGTCTCCTGGTCCTCCAGGTTGGGAGTTGGAACATGTAGCGACTTGTTCCGTAGAGATGGTAATGCATTTGCATTTCCTGCCAAACACCGCTGCCTTGCTGTTAGGCTTTTGAGCCAAAGGCTTTGGTTGAGGACCCTAATCGTCCTCCAGTCTAGGTGTGGGCGTCCTGACAGTATCCCAGCCCACGTACAACCATGATAACTACGTCTAACCATAAACTCATGCCACATCGGCCGTCGCGTGGTGCCATCAGCCGGATCGCCTTACTCGCTGCATACCGCAGGGCGGGTAAGCGAAAACAGGCTACTACAGACGCCTCCCTTCTTTCGCCTTTACATACTTCTTTTCACTCTCCCCACCCCATTAATAATTCTACCCTTGTAGGCCCAGCACTTAGGACTGATGCATCAGTTTTAGGTGCAACACCTGTTCGTCATATGGCGCCGACACCCTCAGATATCTCGAAATTAATCTTCAAACCTCGACGCCCATTCTATCTGGCCGTCTTCAACATCCGCAATCTGAAGCAAGCGGAACAACGAGCTGCGCTTGCTCTCACACTGGACTCGCTTGGCATTGATGTGTGTTGGGTCTCAAACAAAAACTCAGGATACAAGCACGGTGATTGAACTAACCGCCCCATCACTCTCCACTCGCTTCGGGCTACGCACCTCTGATGGGTCACCAGGGGTTCTCCGCCTTCTTTGAAGGGAGTTGGATAGAGGCCGTCCGGTCCTGGTGCCTTCTCACGTTTTAGTACGGATATTTCGTACTTTATTTCTTTTTCCGACGGGCGATCAAGGTTTACATTCCATTCGCCTGTATGCATTATCTCCACAGGCTGTGTTGCAGGAGGCCAGCTAAACTGTTCTTCGAAGTGTTCGGCCCATCTTTCCAGTCGACGTTTTTGCGAATTAATGAGCCGCTTTTTTATTTATCGTTTCACTGACCGCTGTTCTCCTAGGGCCAGCCGATTGTATCAGTTGGTACAGGGCACAGCTGTTTCCGGCAACAAGAGCCTTCTCCATCTCCCGAGCTTTGGATGTCCAACAGAGTTCTCGGTCTTCCCTTAGACTTACGGTAGCCCAGAACAGACAACCCTTAATTCCAAGTGATATGGCTTTCTTACGCCACAAGTGACACAGACTAGCAAACATGATCCAGGCGTTTGAGATTGTTGCACTAATTACATCAGACACACTTGCGCCATAGCTAATACAACTACCGAGGTAGGTAAAGCTCTTCACAACCTCCAGTGATTCTTCTTGAATTACGATGGGTGTTCAGAGACTGCACGCTCTGAAGCACGACTTTGCACTTTGAAGGTGCAAGACGCATGCCGAAAGACGGTTCAACGGTATCCAATTTATTTAACAGGTCTTTGTCATGACTACGTAAACTATACCTTTCATACATCACAAACTGTTAATTCTCACTCCATATTTTCTGCTCATGTACTACCGTTATTAGACGATTACAGCTTACATTACACCCTTTTATTGTCTTTCAAATCTCGACCTGGAACTACTCGACTCTGGCAACAATTTAACCGTCTAATAAAGAAATGGATCATATTCTCCTACCTACGGTTTTTGATGCTGATGCTCACTCACCAGATGGCACAAAACGATGGACTTCTTGTTTGTTCCGTACCTTCAAAGTTTACAATAATTCAATCAAGCGTGAAGGTCTAAATAAATTGGAAACTCTCACACGTCACACCAAAAACACAGTGCATGACTTCATTGCAGAATGTAGCGACTACGATTCTGCAATAACCTTGATGGAAAAACTTTATATTCGCCTGAAAATATTGCGTATGCACGCAACCTTTTAGCTAAATACAAACAAGAACCCGGTCAAGATGTTGACCAGTTCGTTCAAAAACTGAAGTCACTTGCTCGACTGTCAATTCAAAGCAGTATCTGCTGTGGAACATAGAAACGAAGCAGTCCGGGATGCCTTGCAGTCAAATACCATTCGGGAGAAACTTCTAACGTGGCATTAATCGGACCTCCAAAAAGCTCACGAAGCCGTACGAGTTCTCGAACTTGCACAAAAACAATAGCAATCATACGTGTATAGACAATCCGTTACTTGTCCTGTGACTAACCCTTCGTCCTTTTCTAATCCCGAAACAACACCTGGCGTTACACAACGAACATGTGGGAATCCCAAGCAACCTCGTTATAGGTGTCCTGCTAAAGAACCAGTGTGCAAACGTTGTGGGAAAATAGGGCATTTTCAACGCATCTGTAGGTCCAAAACCTCGAAATATCACGTGGGTTCAGCTCAAGACTCCTCAATCTCTTCGCTATTCTGTGCCGCTACTCCGGATTGCCTATCTAAAACTATAACGGATATTTTGGTCAACGGCGTTTTTGTCTGAGCTCTTATTGATGCCGGCAGCTCCAGAAGTTTCGTTTCTTCATCAGTCCTACAAACTCATAACTGGAATTTATTTCCGTACGATTCTGTGATAACAATGGCGTCGACGATACATTCATGTTCTACCAAAGGGTATTGCCTTGTATCCATTCTGTACAAGGATACTACATAAGAACTGCTCAAACTTTGTGTATTACCGAACCTATGTGCAGAAGTCCTTCCCGAAAATAAATTCTTGGGGTTACATGATAAAGTTGAAATTCCATTCGGTGGCCAACGGGGCACCCCAAATGTATGTGGAGCAACATCCACGAAAGTGGAATCTCCATCTTTATCCACTAATCTTGCTACGAATTACAAAAAGATACACCGGGAGACGAATAATTCATGCTAACCGAAGTAGACCAATGCTCACCGATGGCATAATTCAAGCATCAAACTGCCCATGGAGAGCACAAGTGCTCGTAACGCGCAATACGAACCACAGGAATGGGTGCGAGACATGGCCTCTGGGGTGATGTGAGGCGTCTTCAGGTTTTCGGCCACCGATTCCTCAGAAGCGTGGCTGGTTTTGGATGGCGTCAGCATGTTAGCAACGAGGTGATTAGAAAACGGGTATTTGGTTGGGCGGCAGGTACTTCAATCGGGGAAAACATCCAGCATCACCGATTACGATGGCTCGGTCATGTGCTACGGATGCCGAAATACCGTCTACCGAGACGAGTGTTGTTCTTCGTGCCTCCTTCAAAATGGTGCAAACCGCGAGATGGACAACGCATGACTTGGCAGAAGGGCGTGAAAGAGAGCACGAAGAGTTTGGGTGTTGTTCGTGTTGTACGCTTTCCAGGATGGGGTCCCCGTGACCCCGCCTGTGCCTGGCTGGAGAAGTTGCAAGAAATGGCGGCTAATCGATGTCAGTGGCGTTCGTGCTGTCAGTTTCTTTCCAGATTGTCTGATTGAGCGCTTCTCTTTTTCTCTTCCTTTCACTCTAGGGCTTTAAATACAATTTGACGAACCTTATGGTTGTACGGCAATGAAGCATCAGCGTCAACACTGATGTTGTTGTCTTTGATGATGATGACGATGATGAGCACGGTCATAGACTACAGCCAGACTATCAACCGCTTCACCTAACTTGAGGCTTATCCTTTATCAAGGATCAAATGACTGAAACCATCGCACGCTATACCGTCCATAGTACACTGGGCCTCCAGAGTGCATATCATCAGGTTCCAACAATCGAGTCAGATTAGCCGTTTACTGCATTCGAAGACGGCGGGAACCAATACCAGTTTTGGCGCATTCCTTTCGGAGTGACAAACGGGGTTCTGGGTTTCCAACAAACGTTAAACAATATCATCAAAGCTGAACAGATGAAAGACACATTCGCCTACATTGATAACGTTACCGTATGCGGTAAAACGAGAGATGAACATGACCGTGATCTTGGGCACCTTCTCTATGTTGCTAACACATACATTACTTTGAACGACACAAAAAGAGGCTTCGCAACTGAAGAAGTTACAAGGTCTCCAAAGGTATTATAAAACCTGACTCAGAAAGCATGCACCCTATAAGAGAACTCCCGATTCCACAGAATGGAGAATTGCAACAAAGAGCCGTTGGTCTGTTCGCCTACTAGATGGCAAGCACGAAACCGTATCCTTACGCCGCTTGGTCTCTAAAGGCAACGGCATGAAACCCGACACTTCCAACACGGAACTGGAACCAGTGCATATCGCCGAACAACAGGAATCTCACCCAACACCATCAGTTTACCGTGATTGTCTAGAAACTGAAATCTTGCCTATTAACGATGCCTCGTCATCCCATTCTAGTGCAGACGCAGGAAACCACTTGGATATTCCTATACGACAGTAGCGCACTCACCCATATAATCTGCGCAACAGAGAGGCGTAAATGACTCCACGTAACTATCACAGCTTTGATTTGTTTACACTCGTTCGCTGCAAAAGTATAAACTTATTCCAAAGGGGGAGAATGTGATGACTATAGAGACCATACCATTCATACATCATTAACTGGGGGCGAGATGGCTCAAGTGGTTAGAGCGCCAGTTTACTGACCGGAAGGTCCGTGGTTCGAACCCGACATCTGCCTCTCGACTTCCCCTGTCTAGGCTTGGGCAACCTGGAAGTATCCCAGCCCTCGTGCTTCCTTCGGGTGGCATGGCAGCTAGGCACCGGAAGGGTGCTACAGCTGAACGATTATCTTATTATTATCTAACTGGTGCATTTATTTTCAGCTCATGTACTACCGCTATCAGACGATTATAGCTTACATTACGCCCTTCTACTCTGTCTTCTTTCAAATCTCGACTTGGAACTACTCGACTCTCGCAACAGACTTGTGCTTCACCTTCGTCTCCAAAGATGACGACGATTTCGTCTGCGTACTCCAGATCGACAAGGTTCTCACCAGCAACAATTTGAACCCGAGGTTTTGAAGACCTTCAAGCGTTCGCCTCATTATTTCATGGATGACGAAGTCGAACAAGAATGAAGAGAGTGGACATCCTTGTCGAACACCAGTTTTTGTAGGGAAGCTTTTGGGGAGCTCACCGTACACTCTCACACGCCCAGAAGTATGTGAATATAGGGACCGGATTATGTTCACAAACTTCCGCGGCATACCGTATTGAGCAGGTGTAGTTGACACCACTTATCGACCGACAGAATCAAACGCACCCTTGAAGTCAAAGAACACCGAAATTATGAGTCGTCTGTGTATATGGCGTTGCCCTAGCACCTGACGGAGTGTGAAGATGTGATCAATGCAGCCTCTATCCAGTAGGAATCCCGCTTGGTGCTCACGGGTCAAGGTCGCGAGCCGACGTAACATGACGAAGAATCAATAATAATAATAATAATAGTAATAATAATAATGTTACGACACTCATCGCAAATACCCTTTTTGAACACAGGCAATGTCACCAACTCAATCCGGTTGTCTGGGACAGTCTCCTTGTACCAAGTAGACGCAAGTAGACGCTCAATCAGGATCTAGACTCCGTCCGTAACAATTTACTTCTATAAGAATGCAATGGAACCGCTGCTGCGAACAAAGTATTTCGACACAGACCCAAATTCCCCGGGAGCCAATGCACGTTGGAACCAATGGTTCCGAACCTTCCAAACGTTTCTAGACACTGCCGACTGACCTAATCTAAAAAAACTCGAAAACTTGATTCGGATGTGGATGCACTTGCATATGTTTACATCGCTGACTGTCCCGATTCCTGATCCGCTATTAGTACACTTGAAAATTCGTAAGTTCATCCAAAGAATATAACTTATGCTCGCAATCTTCTAAAAGCATGGAAACAGGACTGCAGTCAAGATGTTGATCAGTTTGTTCAAAAGCTTAAACCTACGGCGAAGAATTGTTATTTGAAGGCGGTATCTGCCATCGACCATCAAAACGAGAGTATACGCGACGCTCTGATCAACGGGCCTCAGGCCCTCAAAGACACAGGAAGTTCGGGCAGTCATATATTTTCTTTGGCAGTTCGTACACATGGCTGGAAGATGTACGCTAACGATTCTGTGATTACCATGGCATCTACCCGTCCGCTGTGTTCAACTAGCGGCTATTGCTACGCATCCATCGAGTACGGGGGTAATGTTCGAAAAAAAATCAAACTATTAGTGTTGCCCAATCTGTTAGCTGATGTGCTGTTAGTCCACGACTTCCTTGGTCTACATATTAAAAGTTGAAATCATCTTCGGTAGGAGCTGGGGCCCATTCACCCTCTGTGGTTTAACTGCTGCTACGGTTAAATCACCTCCACTTTTGGCTAACCTCTCACCTGGTTGCAAGCATAATGCCACGAAGTCATGGCTCTACAACCCAGACGATGAACGGTTCATTCGCACCGAAGCTAGCCGATTATGGGATGAAGGTATAATCAAAACTTCCAGTTCTCCCTGGAGGGCTCAAGTACTGGTCACGAAAAATTCAAACCACAAAAGACGTATGGTAGTGGACTACAGCCAAATAATTAATCGGTTCATATACCTAGATACTTATCCGTCACCACGATTGGATAAAACGATGGAAGAAATTTCCCGTTATGTTGTGTTCAGCACCTTAGACCTACTGAGTGGTTAGCATCAAGTTCCAATCAGTGCGAAAGGCAAGCCGTACACAGCTTTTGAAACAAGCGGAGAAATGTTTCAGTTCTTTCGCATCCCTTTCGGTGTAACCAACGGAATGATATGCTTCCAACATACTATTAACCATATAATCAAGTCTGAAAACTTAAGTGGAATCTAAGCTTACACTGACGTCACTATTTGTGGGACTATCTAACGCGATCATGATCGGAACCTGAAATATTTATATCAAGTAATAAAGAAATATGGAATTACCCTTAACTGCAAGGAAAGCACCATAGCAGCCAAACAGATGCGCCTTCTCTGCTATGAAGTTTCTGAAGGAGTTATCAAAGCAGATCCTAGACGAATGCACCCTTTTCGTCAACTCCCTCATCCACATGACGCTAACTCCCAACGAGGAGTTGTTGGTGTTAATTTACTACTCTCAATGGATACTATGCCCCTCTGACAAAATAGTGTGCCTGTCAAAAATGAAACTTTTCCCTACCGGAATGTGTACGACAGTCCTTCGAAAATTTAAAGAGTTAAAGAACGCTTTGGTCTTGACATTCGACTACGATGTGTCCTTGGTTGTCGAGACGGGTGCTTCATTCATAGCCACAGCTGCATCTCTGACTGAGAACGGCTGACCGGTGGACTTCTTAACTAGAACACTGTTTCCGAGGGAAAAGAATCTCTCTGCTATTGAGAAAGAGAGCCATCGTTGAGTCTATAACACTATCACTTCGGTAAACACTTCACTGACCAACGGTCGGTTTCCTTCATGTACTGTGTAGCAGAAAAGTAATACAAAAAAGATAAAATCCGTCAACGGAAAATGGAACTCTCTGCCTTTATCTAAGATTTCAGCTAGAGACCTGGAACAGACAATCTGGTGGCTGACAACTTATTCCATAACTAATGCGCCAACGTGATCGGCAGTGATAAATTAAGAGAACTTCCTGATTCAACCAGGTGAAAAACGCTTGAAACCGATTGAGTAATCATCGTTTTCGGAAAAGTTTTGGTAACAATCGGTAGATTTATTGCTGGGCAACGTTTCGCTTTTGACACAAAAGCTTCGTCAGGCCAAGTGACTAGGTTATGAGGTTGGTCGAGATTTAAGGCGGAAGGAGAACCAATCATCTAAGTCAAGCTAAATCTCTGTTGGGTGTCGGCCGAAGGATTTTGTGTGTTAGGGTGGGTGACCAAGTGTTGGACCGATGGGGAACCTAATTGGATTTGGGTCCAGCCTAGGGTGTAGTTCTTCTGGTTCGGTTCACTTAATGATCCCTCTTGAACTTCGTTTGCACTTTCTGTCCGTCTGTGTGGACGGGCTAGTGCTACGATAGTTGTGTAAGAGGGATTCTGTGAACTTTGGTCGGGTTGGGATTTCCACCCCCTGTTTTTGCTAATGATTCTAAGTGAATTGACAACCACACAGTCACGTGTCAACTCGGCTTATCTAAGACCGCTTTCCATACGCTCGCCAGTTCCACACCCTCGATTTTGTTCACGCTATGATGCTTGGTGATTTCCACCGCTTCGGCTATCAGCCGCTGTGGTGTGAATCGCAGTCCCCGTCTTAAAACTTCCACATTATCCAAATCTATTCTATGTCCCGTGTCTAAGGCATGTGCCGCCATCGCTGAGTCTTTGACCGGCGTTTGGTATTCTTCCGCATTCCTTGGTGGTTTGTTTATTCTCCTTTTATGCTCACCAATTCTGGCGTGCAATTCCCTAGCAGTTTGTCCTATGTAAGCCTTAGTGCAGTCGTTGCAATTAATTTTATACACACAGTCCCTAGTCCTTTCAACCGGGAGGGGATCTTTCAATTACACCAAAACAGAGCGTAGCGTTTTTCCCTTCTGGAAAGCTACTCGAATGTTAGCTAAGTTCAGCGGTCTTCGAATAACCTCCGAAGTTCCTGCTTTATATGGAATGACTGCTGTGCCAATCCATTCCTTACTGGGTCTAGATACCGGAGCCAATATCCTTCTTAGTTGACGCCTAATCAAACTCACTGGGTATCCTTTTTCTTGAAGTCTGTTGGCAATCTCGATTTGAGCTGCCGTTCGGTCGATCTCTTCTGTACACAGCGCTCTGACTCGACGAAACATCGATGAGACAATATTGGCGTACACGGACTTTGGGTGTGCTGATGAGTAGTTTAAAACGGTTCCTGTGTCTGTTGGTTTCTCGTAGACCGTAGTTTTTAATTTCCCACCACTCTTATGTGCTATACAGTCCAGGAAGGGTAATGTGCCCGAGGTGGACTCTATCTCCATGCTAAACTTGATGTGTGGACTTAAACTATTGAGATAGTCGTGGAAGCTGTTCACGTTATCTCGTTTGATTACAACAAACGTATCGTCAACATAACGCCAAAATACTTTCGGTGGACAATGATATCCGGCCAAGGCCATTTGTTCGAAGTCCTCCATATAAATATTAGCTAAAACTGGGGATATTGGAGATCCCATTGCAAGACCTTGTTCTTGTGAGTAAACGGTTGTGTCAAAAACAAACTGATCGAGATTCAAACACACTCTTATGCCCTCAACTATTTCATCCACCGAGAGCTGTGTCCGTTCCCCAAGTGTCGTGTCTACCAGTAACAACCTCTTGGTTACCTCCAGAGCAGGGGTGTGTGACATACAACCAAGCCTTGGGGGCGAAGGCATGTTCAGTTTGTTCAGAAATTGGGTAGCTACGCATTGAAGGCGATAGCTTTAATGCCCGAGCGCCACCGACTGCGCGATTGGACCATTTCTGCTAGTGTCATTAACCATTGGTCATTTGAGTCCCGGGGTCCCCATCCAGGGAGGCAGCAGATGCCGATCCGACTAAGTTTACTGGTTAGTGTTTTCATACTTCGTTGCCAGGGCATACACTGTCGACTTCTCGGTCGCTTCCACTCAGCACAGGACTGGGCGAGAAGAGCTCTGCGAGGCAGGCGGTCTTCTGGTTGATCCCCGTTGGCCTTCCTGGCATGATTGAACGTTTAGGAACTGAGTTCCAGCCAGCAGAGCCCGCAGGATCATTGCAGCACTGAAGCCCGACCACTACGACAAGGTGACAGCTTTGTGCAAACATCAAAGGAGGCTAACTAGACTGGCCTTCATGATTTGAAGATTGGGTCTGAAGGTTGTTAATGAAGACGAACGCATAGAAGCTGAAGCTGAGGGTGATGCAAGGAGGACCAAGCGGTCATCTCTAGTGCTGGGATCACCATAAAGTGAAAGTGTAAGAAGAAAGGTGTCAGCAGTACCATCTTATCGCTTACCGCCATGTTGTATGCAGTAAGTAAGGCAACCAAGCCGATGACATCACTCGACGGCCGATGTGACATGATGATATCTTTAGTCGTGACGTCCACGGCTGAACGCGGGTTGGGATGCTCTCGGGTGCGCACACGTAGACAGGAGGATGATTAATCATCCCTCATCACCACCATCACTGACAGCAACACCAGAGAACACTGATGCTCAACTGCCATACAAACATGTTTATTTGTTTGAATAAAACCTAATGGAAAGAAAAAATGGGACGGAGAGGAAGACCTACCCTGCAACAAATACCTAAGTGTCTACACCTCCAACACTCAGTCCGACAATCTGGATAGGAACTGACAGCATGACGCCACTGACATCGGTTAGCCGGATTTATTCGTTGAGTGAAGTACCATCTGCTTTCCAAAAGACCCATGTCCTGGTTCCAGCCGATTCCAGCTATAATTCCGAGACACCAACGGCGCAAGACCTGAAGGCGTCTCAGATCCTCCGCCAGAAGTGGCCAACTGTACAAAGGAACAGCTCGCACTGTAGACCGATACACGCGTCTTTTGAGTCTTGGTCACATGCCCTCTTGATGCCACAAGTGGCACAAATTAGCAGAAAAAATACTGGCCCTTGAGATTTGTGCGTTGACATCGTCGGCCACTACGTCCAGAGCTAATGCAACTTCCGATAGTGCCGCACAACTTCCAATGTCACTTAAAATCTGAGAGGCACGCTCAATGAGTGTACTTCCCGCAACATGACTTTGCAGCTTGGGGCGCGAAGTACGCCAAAGAACTGGACGACTCTGGTCAGCTATTATAGTCATGCTTGCGCTCTCTGCTCTTTTTCAAGAATGAGAACAATGTCGTCTGTACACTTAAGGTCAACATGACTTTCGCCGGGGTTTTGGAGACTTTCCAGAGATTGTCTCATCACCTCACCAACCACGAAATTAAACAAAAATACAGATAGTTGGTTCGTTTTCAGACTTTCTTAAGACTCCAGCAATGAGCGACTGTGCCAGTTCTGTTGACATAATTGTTCTAGAGAACGACCCCCAGATGATCAGCCTGGACTCCGTCATGCGCCTGTCCACTAGAGACGTCGTCGCGGTCTTGATTGCCGCATCAGAGAACTGGATTACCCACTTCGCAGCCAAAGGACTCGAGATGAAGAGCACTAGGTATTCGTTCATGGAGGAAAGTTCGTTATCGACGTTCGTCCGGGCCGCTTCGTTTTTTGCGTCTTCCAGATCTTCCGAAAGAAGTGCCGGATTTTCCTCGATTGTCCTGATCAAAATGGAACATTTGCACTGGTCTTTCCAACTTAGAAGTGGAAACTTCGTTTCGTTATTGGCAGCTACCTTGCTAGTTGCGGAATGCATATCACCCCTAAAGTAGGGGCGGCCGGCACATAAAAAGGGGTCAAGAGAATTGGATAACTGGCTTACGTGGTCATCCTGCAAACCCGTACATTTAAAATGTAACCAGGCCTGGCAAGCGTGGCACTACATTCCACGTCTTACATTCGATGGAAATCCACTTCGTCCACATATGTTGTGGTCCACCGATAGCTGCAGAGAGCAGTCTGTAATGATCTGGCTCGAGCCAGACCATGATTGGGAGCAAGAGGGTGCACCGCAAATGGAGTGCAGTCTGACGGAGATTTTCAAGCACGGATTACTTTGGAGAGAAAAATCCAAAAAAATGACGTGTTAACTCTGTAAATAAAGTAAACAGCGAAAGGATTCTCCCACAAATTTGCACGAGCAAAAAAAAAAACGAAACCAATTTCGAACGTACTCCTCCGATTGTAATCAAAATGCAGATCACCGAGATATGTTCACGGGGATACCAAATCCCAAAGGCTGAGCTGTCACTACGGTAACTGTCAAACCGGAGACTAGTTGGAGTATACGCGACACAGCGGCTATTCAGCTTGTGAGGTCCAAAACCAACAGTCCAGTCCGTTTTGACGAATCCAACCGGCAGCATACAGCCCCGTACCCGCATTCCCCAACTTTCAATTTACAGTCCTATGGTCAGGAGAACACTCCTCCGCTATCCAGAAAAAGCACGGATTGAGAGTCCAGCAGGAAGGACATCACAAAAGGCATGCGAAAGCCAGGTACTGATTCGAGGATATCATGGGCACATTCCGCGGTGGAGGCCGTGCCGAATACCACGTCATGCACGCGGGGCAAGTCAAATCCCAGGCACAGCCGCAGCAAGCGAATCAACTTCAGAAAACACGCCGTGGTTCCCCAACGGCACCACGTTGCACGGGAAACCGGAAAAACATTATGTACTTCCGAAGTAGACAGCACAACAAGAACCGTTTGCACCGAGGCGCATATCAGCATGCTCACTACCCCGGAGATAGACCGACATGCAACAACAACTCCCTGAGCCGCCTCAAATCTTGTTAAAGCAGCATTCAGATGAAGAGCATCATCGAGCGGAAGGTGTCAGGAGCCGACTATCTCTCAATCGTTGAACATCACGTTGATTGGACAAAGGCGTCACGAGCGGGCTGCGGATTGAACGAAGCCTTGTGCTGATTGGTCAGCCTTAGGCCTAGTAAGCCTATTCAATGAGGCCGTATTAATCCCAGAACCTGAGAAGACCGGTTTTTGAAGCACTGCCAGAAATCTATCAGGACTGACTGGTCTTGCCCGGAAGTCGTTAATTAAGGTCAGGAATGTGAATATGTTGCCTTCAGTCTGCGCCCAAGCAACCTCGTCAGACCAAACCTTGTCAAGGCGTTAATAAGAACGGCCACCAACCGACTTGATCTTCATGGAGGAGGACGTTCGTCAACTCTTGCGCGATACAAACCCAAACTGCGCGCCAGGGCCGGACGAGGTCCATCGAAGGATCTTGAAAGAAACGTCGTTCACACTGGCAAAGCCTTTCCACCTAATGCTTCGTCAGTCGATTGATGAAGGCCACCTTCCCTCTGCTTGGAAGGAAGCGATTCTCACATCAGTCTACAAAATTGGTGACCGACTATCGCTTAGCAGCTACAGGACTATTAGCCTCACCGGCGTACCGTGCAAGGTAATGTAACACATTCTGAAGTGGGCCATCCTAGATCATCTTACTATCAACAACTTGATATCCCCAGTTCAACACGGATTCCTCCCAAACCGTTCTTGCGCAACGAACATTGTCGTATTTATGAACAGTTTTGTCCAAGCTAAGAACGAGGGAGTCAGATTGGATGCCCTATTTTTTGACTTCTCAGAAGCGTTCGATCGAGTCCCACACGTCCCGCTGCTCCACAAACTGGAGTCTTACGGGATTCAAGGGGAAATTCTACGGTCCACTCTTCTCCGGGCCGGTCTCCAGTGGAGTTCCTCAAGGCTCCGTCTCGGAACCACGGCTGTTTCTGATCTACGTCAGCGAACTTCCAGTCGTCCTTTCAAGCCCGTGTCTACTTTTTGTGGACGGCTTGAAATCCTGGATTTCGAATGCCATCGCCCTCCAAATGGACGTAGACGCTGAAGCAGTGGTCGTTGGACTATCACCTTCGTCTGAATGACGAAGGGCTCGCATAAAACGCCTTGACAAGGTTGGGTCTGACGAGGTCGCTGGAGCAGAATACATGCCTGCATAATTTCTCTGTAGACTTCAGATACCACTATTTTGTCACTTGTGGTTTCCCCTTCCTATCCCTCTAGGAGAACGCAGTTGACTTATTTGTGCGGACACGTACCATGTGCTTAAACGGCATATTTTTCCGGGCGAGGTCTAGTATGGTTTCTTGCTTTCGTATGTTCCTTTGACGGATTTCTGACTTACATCGTTTCCGCAGCTAGTCTTCTGTCTCCTGTATTCAGCCTTTTGAAGAATAGTTGAGACCTCTTTTCCGGAAGATGTTGAATCGTTTTAGGTAGTTTAAGATCCATCCGACTGCGCGCTGGAGTTTTCGTACAAACATCTCATAAGCCTCGTGAACTTTCTGTACAATTGTCCCGTATAACCCTACCTTCGAAGCTGATCCCAGTGTAAACTGATCAAGAAAGATGCGCATTGCTGAGAAGTCTCCACGGCAGAAGTTTCGAATCCACGGTTGATGTTCGGAAATTCTGGCCCAGTAGCAGACGAAATCAAAGACCAGCACACAGTGGTCACTATGTCCTGAGCAACGAAGTGTCTTTCGATGATGATGACCAAATCCAGGAGAGATGGTAGTTGATCTGCGCGGTATCTGGATGGTGCGACGACATGTTGAGTCCGGGCGCTCTGTTGAACGACTTTCGTCAGCGCCGGTGCAAAGTGTCCTCTAGATCCGAAGCACCGGAGCTAAATCCAAAGGGCCTTGGGAGCGTCAAACTCACCTACCAGCAAGAGGCTTGTGATTTGGTAGCTGGAGGAGAGTTGCTCAGAGGGTTGTATGAGGAATTTGTCATCTCCCGGAGGACTCGAGGGCAACGGTAGACCACGCCAAGAAGAAGAGAATCGGGTCCCACGCAGCTGGATTTGAATCCACAGTGCATTGCAAAAAGATGCGGAGTGATATCGGAGGGGACAATCGGGATGGTTGGGGTTGCGTGTAATGTCGCGAAGTTTGTTGAAAATACTGATGCAGTCTATGGACATGCAATCCGACAATCTCCGCTGCCTCCAAAGGTGATGAGCAGAGAGGTGTGCTGCCAGAAAGGTCAGTAGCTTTAGTAGATATACCCCGGATCTGCGTCCAAGTCTCAGAAGGGGCCTTGAGGCATACTTGTCTGTTTCCTTGGTCGTTTCCAGGGCTGCTATTCGTTAGCAGGTTTTTTCGCCCCTTGGGAGTCTAGTTTGCGCGAACCTTCTAACTTCGGGGGACGTAATTCTTCCCTCGTTGGTTACTTACTATGGTGTACGTTAGGATGGTGTTGGATCCTATATGTGCTACGTCGGCCGTGCACTCAATATCTGTGTGCAAACTCTCCGGATGCATTTCGACCCCTCAGGCCTTTGAGGATGGGAGTGAGATTCCCATGATCATATGGTGTGCAGGTTTGAGGACGACAACCATACCATACCGTACGAAGAATGTAACAACTCACACGACAGTCTACGGTACAATATCACGCGTCCATGTGAGTTGGCGCGCGGACCTATAAAATAGTGAACTCCTTTGCTCCGTAAACACCGCCAAATTGCCAGACGGTCAACAGAGCCAACGGTAGCTTCGAAGGCAAAAAGAAGCATTTGCTGACTGCAGGAAGAATTGTCTGTATCCCTAAACCAGTTGGAGTGCGTATATGTGACGGATACATCCTTTTGCAGGACGGAACTTGGCTTCGTTTCCACTGAAGTGCTCAGCCAAGCTTCAAAATATGGGGACGGGGAGCAGCTTTGGTTTGTGTAGAAATCACAGTACATTCTTGCAGTAAAAAAGGACTACCGATGTGCCCCATTATGTGGGCAGCTTCTGTTTATTCCACATGTCACCTGTAACCCCTTTCGAATGAGTAACAAGGGTAGCCGCCTTACCTGACTATTGCTAAGTAGGAACCGTCCAGTACTGGAGCCCTCTCAGGCTTTCGCAGGGATATTTCGTGCTCTATTTCAGCCTCTGATGGGTGGTCTACATTCACACTTCGTTCATGTCCAGGGTTGTCGTGTCAGTAAAACTGTCCTTCGTGTGGTTCGGTACACCTTTATAGTCGATGCTTCTGTATTTCCTTGCCTGCTGCTTTCTTTCAGCCGTTCGATCACACTTAGTTGTGCAGAAAACATGTGCTCCGCCTCTTTAGCTTTCATTACCCATCTAGTCTCTTGATGATCACTCAGAATCTTCAATAGTAGGTGATTGAGGGAGTTAAGTGAGGCCTTGTACTCGATGACCTCTGGTGTGGATTTCCTAACACCGGTCATGATTAGGGAACTAGATGCTAGTTTGTGGCAATTTGCTTGTAATGGGGAAGCCAAAGATGGGATTAGGTCTCGGATCCTGAAGAGCAGTGCCTCCGGTGACATCAGGTTATCAGCCGAGGGCAGAGTATTCACTGTAGTGGGGTGATCCATACCGCTTCATGGCTCAAAAGCGCGGCATATGCTAGCAGAAAATTTATGAAAGCCGTTAGTGTTTGGCCACCAGCGCCTTCGAAGCACTGGCACTCCACATGCTTTTGCTTGCTTTCGGGTGCATACGACAATGCGTGCCCATGACGGTTCTTCTGTTTGGAAAGATAGAACCAAAATGAGCAGCTATATTACTTTCATTAAACTGTCGTTTCACTAACGTTGAAACTTTGCGCCGGTCAGAAGCATTTGATGGTTAGTACACAGCCAGAGAAAGTACGCTTCATTTTTGTGTGTGACAAACGGGGTCTTCAATTCAACCGCCCTAATGCGATTCCAAGGAGCTCTATCGACAGGCCACAGCACTGCCCTTAAAGAGCACAGTGCTTCTTACCTGGTGAATGAACCCGGATAAATCCCGTCCATATGGTTTCTCTCTCGTATCCGTCTCAGTGTCGGAACTGTGGTACTTCGGGTTATAATTTGGTACTACAGAAATGCACCGTTTTCATGTCAAGTAGCACTAAGCTTAATTGAGTTGGCTAACCAAACGGGGCAGAGACGACTCTATACTATAATTCGATCCAGAACGGAGAGGAAATACAAGCGTCAAGCTGCGGCGTTAGATAGGGGGAATCAGATTGTGTGTCCAAAGCTACCGATATGGCTTAAATCTGTCAGGAGAGGGAGTGAAATTTTTCATACATAACCCACAGGCAATATTTTCGGAATAACGGTAGATCTAGTTATGAAAGTAGTTTGACGGAGGGCGGGAGCTGGACAACAGTCTCAATCGGAGAAAGAACGCGCATGATAAGACTCAATTGATCGCTCATTTAAAGGCGCGAAACGAGGGTGCGGGCATGTCTGATACTGGAAGCTTAATCCAGAACGGGTTCACTCTGGATGAGTGAAGTGTGCTATCGTGAAGTGTTGCAATGAATAAGTAGCTCGGGTTGGTGACCGTGCAGTTAATAATTGCGTTGAGTGTGAAGAGGCCATCTAAAGAACGGGTCCGGAAGAGACCGTAGGTATAGAGAGGACACTTATGCAATTGGCAGCTTTTACAAGACGTTGGTTGGAGCGCTACATCTCTGGGCGGTAGGAGCTACCGAGCGAGTATACTGATTTCGTAGACTCAGTCGGAAGTGCTGCGGCACATATTTGTCATGCTTTGGCAGGGGAAGCCAGAGGAGAGCAAAGTTCTTCAGGATGGGTAAGATAAAAGGACATTAGGTTGCAACAAATCAGTGGTTATCTGCTAAGCAGCGCAAGATGAAGTAACTTGAATATTCTGATATTTTTGTTCGGGAATTGAAACCACATCGGTGAGAAAGAAAATTTGTGTGTGATTCAAACTGCAAGTAGGGCCTTGTGGTCAAGAGTGGCTGCGGGATGGGCTCACGAAGAAGGTGGAACTTACCGTGGAGTGACAGTGTGTGTCTCCGTGACCCATTCAGCTACGCTGAAGACGTTGTGCGACAAATGCAGTGTCTGTCGTGCCCGGTTGGTATTGGAAACAAGATTTTAAGATGCAAGCGCAGTTGTTTAGCTAACTGTCCTATCATTCCCTACTCGCTTCCGGCAGCGCACCGCTGGTGATCCAGAGGCCACTGCTGCTGGATGTGCACGGGTTGTCCTCGCCATAAGTCACCAAGCAGATCGATCCTTATATAACTGATCACCAGCCGACAGTCGCTTCATTGTGATTCACCTCGCAATGTCAGTGAAGTTTTCTCACGAACGGAAGTTGATCGTTGTTTGTTTGTCTTATCTGCTTACGCCCAAACCGACTGTAGCTCTGGCACCTTCAAAGGTAGGTATTACGACGCCCCGAATGGTGTCCCCCAACGGCGGGTTGGCAACGAGCTCAAATTAATCACATTGTTATCACGCACCGATGGCGCAGATCAAAAGCTGACCGCTGCTCGTTTTGGAACACATTTGGATTCTGACTAGGCGCTGGTCTGGAGTGGCTTTTCTCTTCGTCTTCTGGGGCCGCTTAAGGTGCGGACAAGTGGCTTGGCAACTGATACTGGCGGATCCGGATTTTAGACTAATTTATCAGAACCGTCTTCTGGAGACGCTTTGAAATGCTTCACCATCAGCTGTGAATTCATGCCGGAAATAGATCGCCCTACTTCCGCACTGCGCTAGAGTTTTGTCTTTGGTACGGCGCAGTCAGATCAGCTCAGGCCCAGTGTACCAAGCAAAACATTTGGACCGTTCCTTCTTCGGAGAAGTGTCACGCCGGTCATGAAAGTATTTAGGCTGTATGAATTATTGAACTCATGTGGATACGAACTAGGCGCAGAATACCGGAAATAACGCAAGAAATTCATCCACACGACCCGTCCTCGGACGACCCCGTTGACCGAAATGATCAATAGTTAATAGCCAAGTGGTGCAACCATATTTAATAAACAACTACGAGTAGACAGGCTGCAGCAAGCACTTTAAAATAATAATTTGTGATGCCGCCTGCTGCTATATTTTCTAAACGACCAACTGCACCCGATCCCATGGTGCCAAATCGAGGACCCCGTATGGACTCCGAGGTTAATGTTTGCATGTGTTCCTTCAAGCACCGCTAATATCCTGCACTGGATGACCCCTTTCCCGGAATGTTCAAAAATGGGGTGAAGTCCCCACTCAGCTCTTGTTTTATTTGTTTGTCAGATTCCGTGACATAGACTGCCGCAGACAACTGACCCCATGGTGGCACCTGAAAAACCGAATGGGGAGGAGTTAGTGGGATTCCGACCTGGCTATTGCGAAACCAAATATTCTTACTCCGTCCTAACAACGCCTAACTATTGACCACCCCCAAATTTAGCATTCCTGGTTTTCCAAGTCGCACTGGACTCGGCTGATCCGTCTGTTCTATCTATCATTATTTCTTAATAAAGAATACATCGAAAGTTTGTGCATTTAATAAGTTGTTGATACTTACATACGTTCGGCCGATAAAGAGCATACATAGAGCTCTTCAAAAGTTGTGCACGACAACCGTGCAAGCTTCATCTGTTCCAATTTGAGTTTGTGATCAACGAGGCAGGGGGAGCGACTTTCAAAACATTGGTGTTCGAGTAGATGCTGATGACAATTTTGTCAACCTGGATTGTGCAGACGATCCCCTTAACCCATTCAAAAAGGAGGGGTCTCACATGTTCCTAGATTAGATGACCAAAGCAACCCCGTCCTTCGGCGTGCGCCCTGTTAACAAAAAGCGGAAAGTCATGCTTCGGGATATGCATCAGTCGACATGCCAATCGCAACCATAGGTAAGCCACTCCTGTTTGTGGAGCGTTTTGCACATCTTCGAAGTTGTATCGGCTCCAGTTTTAGTGCGACGGGTGAAATCAATGCGCGAATCCCCAGGGCTCTGGCCGCCTATGCTAATTGAGATACCTACGCAGCAAAGCGGCATATCACTTAATATTGAGGAATATGCGCATCGGGCAACACAGTAGGCTGTTTTGATTTATGGCCGTGAGACCTGGTCCCTGCGAGCAGCGGAACTGATATGTCGTCAGCAACCAATTTCTCCGACCCACACCTGATTTAGACCGCTGTTGGTTAATCCGCAGAAATCGGGTTTTCAACTCTGCAACAGAGATTTCAATCAACGAATGTGTCCCGCACCATAAGCTGCGGTAGTTATGCCATGTATTGAGCACGCTTAACCACCTTTTGCCGAAGGGGGTCCTGTTTTCGGTGCTCACACCAATGGCGCAAGCAAAGCATGTACTTCCTTTGATCTGGTATGGGGGCACGAAAGTGACTACGAACAGTGTTCATACTGTCGATGCGACTCGTCTTCCAGGATACGGGCCAAGTGACCACACCTTGCTCGGCTGGAGACACAGTGAGATATTGCTGCTTTGACACCAGATCATGAACTACTCGCATAGTTCATCAGTGATATACTCCAATACACACCTTCCCCTTCAAAGGTCGCGTGCATGCCACCGACGTCCCATGTGCGTCCGCTGGGTCAGCCTCAGCAGCTGGCCTATTCCGCACTTCATTGAGTGTACCATACCACTTCCAAAGCTGGGCCCTTTTACTCTCTTCGATCCCCGACCGTCCTGAGTTGTATAAACTTTGCCGCAACGGTCAGTAACAGCTAACAAGCCATGATACCGACTGACCAACCTCCGGGACCCCAGTCTAATCTTTCCAGGATTCTGATGATCGTTCCGTCTGACCTTCGTGCCTACGCGGAATAGCGCCTTCCAGCTGCCGTCTTCTGTCCAGTCTTTTCCTGAAAGGCGGTCAAGCTTCCCTTCGCTCCCCTCTTTTCCCCTCTAGCTCCTCCGTAGACAAGCGTGTCACCGGCCATTTTCATGACCAATTGGAAGGTGTGGGTTTTTACTGTATGCCAGCATGAAATGGGGCTCTGCTGTGGTCGGCTGAATTGACAAACTATGTGCTAACAACACCATTGGTAATTTTATTTCCTAGTCACCTCGTTCGGCCACGAGCCACTCCTCAATCCTCAATGCCTTTTGTTAAGTCTTTAGGTTGCGGGTTGTAGGGTGCCGTTCTTAACCGCTTGATGCCCAGCACCTGCAAACAACTACTAGACTCTTTGCACTCAAAGCGAGGCCCCTGATCTATTGTCATTTTTGTGGTTGGGTACGATATAGTATAGTACCGCTTGATTGATCATCGTCGCCCGTTGACTTGCTAGGGATGCCGCCTTGACCCACCGCTACAGGTGATCTGTCACCACTACTATATACTGATTTCCACTGGCCGTCCCAGAAAAAGGCCCATGGGGTCAAGGAATTATAAATTTCCGATCTCCGGCACAGAGGCACGTTCCATGGGGCGAGTTGCTCATGCCCTATCCCCTTTCATCAGTTGACACCGCTTACAGGCCACCACATACTCCATTACTTCACTTCTCATCCCTGGGCAGTAGGCCCTCTGCCAAAGTAAGTCGCATGTCGTGTGTCGTCTGCCGTCCGTCAGCTCCTGTCTCAAGACGCAAGGTATCACGTGTAGCACAACATCTGAATCGGTAGCGTTCCGAGATATTATGCCAGCTTCCCTCAGGCTCAGCCTATCGAAGTGAGTCTGGAATGTCTCCAGGTTGCCGTCTACCTATCCGTTCCCAATACACTGTCCATCCAACAAGGTTGTTTCAACCTTCCGTAACATGGAATCCTGGTGTTGTAGTTGAACCATCCTCCTGGGTTCCACTTGAACGTCGATGTTATTCGCGCCGGTCGTGGTTTTCGTGGCATCAGCTCCAGCCTCTGGCCAGCTGATGGCCAATCAGCCAAGTGGTACTCCTTCTGTGGCACGTACCGGATTGTGAAGGTATACTCTTGTAATGAAAGTGCCCAACGCGCGATCTTTCCGGGGATTCTGCTGGTCCTGATCCACTCAAGTGGTTTTTGATCGGTCTTGACGTGTAAACTTTGTCCATGTAAGTATGGCCTCCACCTATCTAGAGCCCAAACGATCGCTAATCATACTTTCATTATGCTTGAGTACTTCCGCCTGGCATAAGTCAGAGCATGACCTGCATATTCGGCGGCCCCATTTTTTGCTTTACGACTGAGCCTATGAACCAGTCACTAGCGTCCGCTGCAACTGTAGACATCTTTCCGACCCTGGGCAGCCTGGGAGTCAGTTGCTGATCAGCATCCGCGCTCTGACACAATCGAAGTCCTCATGAGCGCGTCTTGTCCATTCAACCCTCCTATTTTGACGCAGTAAGTCGTACAGTGGAGCAGCAACCGTACTGAAAGCTTTGACAAACCGGCAGTAGTATGCTGCTTGTCCAAGAAACTGCCGTAGTGACCGCTCTGAACTAGGCACCGTACAGTCCTGGATCTTTGCCGGTGTTTCTGGCAGTGAGCTAACCTCTCCATGGCCCACTTCATGCCCAGGTAGTGTCACAGAACTTCGAGCGACCTGTGTCTTTGTTTCTTTTATCCGCAGGCCAGCCTCCCGAGCACGTTTTATTACGGCCTTCAAGTGAACTGCAAGTTCTGGTTCCAAATTTCTATACAGGACGATATCGTCTCCGTTAACGGCAATACTCTGTATTCTCTTCGTTAAACAAAGCTTTTAGAGCCAGAACGCGAATGGTATCTCGACAAAACAAGCGGCTCCCATCTAAATTAGTATTGGGTGTCCCTCGACATTGAACGCCGCTATCTCCCAATCCTTTAACCTGATAGCTAGTTGCAAGTATCCCGAACGCACGTCAAGCACCGTGAAATAATGGGATTGCTTGAGCAAATCAAAATCTCCACAATGGAAGTGACGGCCACAACCCAATTCATGGTCAGTTTTTCAAACGCCGGAAATCCAAGCACAATCGGTATTTCCCATTCGCCTTATTTATATGCACAACCGGAGTTTTGTACGCACTGTTGGCCTCCTCGATTATGACATTTTCCTAAATCTCCTAAACCTGTTTATGGACCTGTTGCCGTAGAAGGAACGACAGCTAACAAGGGCCGTAAGGCCGAAAGCATTCGGACGACAGGTGGATTTCCTGTTCAATCTACGAGCAGATCAACAGTTTGGAGTACTCATCGAACAAAGACAGGTACGTTACAGGATAGAAGCTTTCGGACATAAGGTTCGCTCACGGTAGTGCTCGGGTAAACTTCTGGCTTGACTGCGTCCTACTTTGTCACTAGTTGTCTCTGCTTAGTCAACCACGGATTCTGCGGTGTTGAGAAAACCTGCCCTCAAATGGTCTCCTGTGTGCCTGATCAGAAGCCCTTGCTGCACCAGCCTGTTGCCCAGGCACATTGATTCTATTGACGGTCTTTCGATTTTTAGCCGGTATCCGTCAACTTCCATGACGGCTAGCAAAAACGGTTTGCGTTCAGCGTCGTTCCCTCTCTGCCACCCCTTCTCCCGTATTAATTAGGCACAGCTCTCTCTTCCCCTCAATATCGATAGCGGGCTTTATCGTAGCCTGTGTCACTTCACTAATGGCTACCTACCCGGGAAAGATGAGTAATCAAAAGCGTTATTATTTACAGGTGAGAGACAAGGTGAGGGACCACACCAGAGACAAGGCATGCATCACCTTTTTCTGTCGGGCCTCCGAGGTTCTGTCTCCGTGGCCGCAAGCTGCCTGGCTAATGGGTTCACTTTGGTCTGAAGATCCTCCGCTGGAGAATCATCTCTCTTCTGCTACGGCTGCAACGTGGTCAGTAGTGTTTTGGCCAACTCCCAGGTCATTGGCTCCTCCACACTTAACTGGAAATTTTCCCTCGCCAACAGAAACTGGGAAACAAGCGCAGACTGCACATCTTTGACGAACTTGTCAGACGGCAGCTGCTGGCGCGACACTCCATCAACTCCCAGCAAAGCAGGATCCATCCACGGTTACCGACTGCTGAGGAACACCTTCGGGTCACACCTCAGTTCATTCCTGGGTGCCCCTAATCGTCTCAAAGCCTCCTGGTGGTCGGCCGGTGTATCAAGCTTCGTCGCAAGAGGTTTTGCGGTACGCCCAGTCCATCTCCCGATGGCCATTTCTGACCGCAACCTAGCCGCCTTCGCCCGGCCTCTAAGGAGGGCCCTCAATGCCGCCAGCTTACTCTGGTTGGTGGCCCTCCAGGCGTCTCCACCATATCGTCGAAGTCTTCCAAAAATTCCATACATCCCAAACTCCAAAAGGTTGTAGCCATGGGATCTCCATCTGTATCCTGGCGGCGGCACCAAATGAAGGGAGTAAAACCCTTTACCACGGGGTCATTTATCACGGACTAAGCAGTTACACTTCATTAAACTGGACAGTAAACATCTCATATGCATGTGATCTTTGAAAATTAAACATTCCCACGCTTTCTGTTGAGCTTTCCCAGATATTCGTTGACAATTATACAATGGCAAACGATCACTGTAATGCAGTTTCACAATTTCAGTACTAAACTTCAACTTTCATCAGATGCGGGGGCGGAGCTTGGACACGATCATAGACTACCCCAATGCTACTCACATCTGGTAATAAATAGACCAAGCTCAGCATCTAGCTCTTGGACCGTTTTTTAATCAACGTCCTAAGTGGAGTCGTATAAATAACTCTGTCACACTTTTGCCCCACCGACAACTACACGGAGGTAAAGTGACGAACGACATATTCACTCGTATCTGTCGATCCAAATCTTCATTCACCAGTACACCTCTGAGAATCTTCTTACTCTTACAAACTTGTGTTCCCCCAGTTACTGGCTACTACGTTTTCATGACAGGTTAGTGGGAAACTCAGTTCCTCATCTCCATTTTTATAAAAAATCTAGTAAGTCCAGTCGGTATAACGTCAGACATTTTTACATCTTACTCATAATAAAGGATTCAGTCTGAAAATAACAATGGCGAAAAGCACTCGCTTTTAACAGCTTAGAATAACAATCGTATCTTTCTTCACATGCCTGCCAAAACGTTCGCTGCATGCAGCATGGTGGCTTATCCTGGCAATGCTTACTTTATGTTGCAATGTTCTTGTTCATCAGCACACACACAGTGAACCTTAGTAAACAGCACGGGCTATCATGTCCAAAGGATGGGGTTTATAGCGTGCTGATATAGTGTTTGGAATTCAGTTGTTGCTTTCAATCTTGTGATGAAAGTTTTGTCAGTTTTGATAGCCTTTGGTGCATGAATATTTTGGCCTGCGTGCATGCATCTTTTATGTTCCGTTCTTGCCCTAAATTTTTTAGAAATCGCAGTGTTATCGTCAGCAAAATATTCTCATTTTTAGGATCACAAATAATGTTACTAATACAAGCTTTTGAATATTTGGGTGGCGGCTTCAGGCATACAAGTTTATAGTACATAGTGCTGGCGGATCTACCCTCATCATGACTGTGAGAGCAAACGATGAACTCGTCTTTTATTTAGGCATTATTTTGGACGCGCAAGGAGTTAAAACCGTCACCGATGTCCAATGTATCATGTGTGGAGTATCGTAGATGTTGTGAAATGGATTTTTTATGGCTCATTGTGACACATCCTTTTGTGCACATCATTGGTTGTAACACCGCGCTTTGTGCCAAACTTAGTAACGAGTTGGATATCATACTTTGGAACATATTACTAACGCAGGATACTTACACTGCATTAGCAGTCCTATTAATCCTATTTGGGCATCAAGGTTTTCTGCAAATAAAAACTCCTGCAGATAATGCCTACGAGTGACATCAAGCTGAAGTAAGTATCGGACAATCAACCCTGAGGTTTAATTACAAATTCAACACGGAGATCTCTTTGGGTGCTTGCTTGCATACGGTTAATCAAATGCATGTGAAACGGCGATATTTATAAGGATTTAGTGAGCTACGTTTTACCAGCACCCGATCGCTTATGATTAGAAAAAAAGAAGACTATCTGAGGAATGAAGGCCAGCACCACAACGGTACAAATCTAACTCTAAAATTGGCACAGGTTCTGAGCTACACAGTCCTGGCTCAGGCAATGGCTGTTTGCAACAAGTGTAGCAATGGCGACCTTTCTTGCGGTGCCACCAAACAAAGGCAGGGTTAACCACGTGATCTCCTTACTGAAGCGCGAACAGCACAAACTTGTATCAGTGGCCTTAAATTCTACTAGTTTTTTCAAATTAAGTGTAGTGTTCTAAGCCGATTTATCGGCTCGTCACACTGTTCCCATGGTTACCATTCTGGATAATTTGGCGAACTCTGGCCACTGCAATGCACTTGTTTTCTACAACATGGCATTTGCCACGGGGATATAACAAAAACCATGTTAGACGTACCCGGTTTCAAGATGCAGTTCAGTTTTCCCTCCACAACCAGAACAATGCACTCTCGTCCACTCGGCCGTCTGGTGTTCTAAGGTCAGCTAGGCATGAGCAAAACGCCGGACCGTGCGTGACCACACCTGAGGCGAGATTTTCATCTAACACCTCAGGTATCTTGGGACTTTGAAACAAGATCGACCAAACATTCTAAACTTTCGCTGCCTCTGCTTAGTAACATCCTGATTCTACACAACAGCAGCAATTTAAAATTTTGCAGAGCCATGACAACAAATAATTTGCAAAATAAGATTTAAATAAGCCGTTGAGGCCATGGAATCCTGTTTGTCTGCTGCCAGCGCCTTCAGTGTATTGTTCATTTTACTCTATCAATACAGGCTGCTCATTC
Source organism: Opisthorchis felineus (assembly GCA_004794785.1). NCBI lineage: Eukaryota > Metazoa > Platyhelminthes > Trematoda > Opisthorchiida > Opisthorchiidae > Opisthorchis > Opisthorchis felineus. Next base: position 573,636 of record SJOL01009025.1, read on the forward strand.
AACCACGCAGTTTCGCTCGAATTGCGATCACAAAATAGCCCCTTACAACACGCCCTCACAACTTCTGACTCAATAGTATGCTTGATGTATTAAAATCCAAAGCCTTTATATTATTATGGTCACGTGCTTACTGTTTGCTTCCACCTACGCTGTTTACTCCCCTTCAACCTTTCGGGTGCATCAAACTGCTCGTCGAAAATCGCTGTCTCTCTTTGAAGTCATGAATTCCCCTTCACTCTTTTTCCTGCAGTTCTAGATATTTATGCAGATCCTAACCAGCCTAAGGACTTTCAGCGCCCAAGCCCATATCTAAACACGCGTTTTTGTCGTCGGTGCTCCATTTGTCCACAGGGTACTTTATCCGGTATGATTCTATTTGGGTAATTTTTTAGCCGCCGGTGACAATCTCTGTTTTCCGTCCTTATCAACAACGAAAAACGTCCATACACACTTGCCTGTTGTACAAATATAGGTAACCACTAGCGAAATCGGAGATTCTGGAGTAATGATCGTAGGCACCTTTCGTATCCAGGTAAGTTTAGATGTATTCGAACTATGGATTTCAAAGTTTTTCAATTCCAGAAAAAGCAGCAATTCTTAGTCTTCCGCACACATAGCAGTTTTCAGCCCCATGACGTTATGTGAGAAATTAATCAGTCCTTTCGGCGCCTGGTCAAGGTTTACCTGGTCGCCCTTAACTTTGCATCTCAAAAGCCAGAGTTTGCAGTCGCACTGTCATTAAGGGTTACAACAGTTTTACAGATGTAAAACCTACATTTGTGTGATTAAAACTGTCTGTTTCGGTACCTTTTCTAAACGTGCCCGTATCGCTAACTTGCCACAGCCCTCGGGAACCTGGCGTTACTTTCAAGTGAAAATGAGTAAGCAGGTTAGTGCCGGTAAACTCCCATATTTTCCAGTATGAAATTTAAAAATGGCAAGTAACAACGAAAGAATTCAATGTTAGCAACGAATTTTCGTTTATCGGCCTCGCTGTGCACACAAAACAAGGAGGTTGCTACAGCCAACTGATTTCTTTCGGTGACGCGTAATATCGGAACTTCTAAGAAGGTAAAACAAAGTCGGAGCTGTGTTTCTATAAGGTAATATTAATATAAAGCATACATTCACAGCACATACAAACATCGACGGTAGATACCTGCCCAAGACAAATGGTCTACTTGGATTATAAAGGTAAAAACCAAATGAGCAAAGCTGGTTCATACGTGCGAGCCACGAGCGCATTAGTTCGGCCACAAAATGGCTGTGACTTCAAGGTCAAACGAGTGAAGTAGCTGGAACAAACAAACGCCAGTTCATGTGGTTGCACCGAAAGCAAAGGCGATGAGAGGGTTACAAATAGGAACAGAAGAAACGTGGGAAATTTTAAATGGCAAGGCAATGGACGATGAAAAGGCCGTTCAAAACTCCCGCACAGTGGCCCAGATAGCGTTAAGGCACATGCTTCCTAATTTCGTGTAGCGCGTGGTAACACCAGGGTGCCTAACATTTCAAAAATGGCGGTCAGTATCCCACCTGAATGCCTTTGCATTACATCTTGAATGAAAACCTTGGAATAGGGCGGTTATTTCAGGAAACCAAATGTCACATGTTTCATCCCAAAATAAGAAGAACCAGTGTGGTATGCTTGTTAATTCTGTTGAAACTCTCTCTGTGTGTGGCACCTCTGTGCTCCACTACAGCTCGATTGTGTTCAGAGACCCGCAAACGGTCGTGCCACCACAATGCCCGACCCACCAGATCTGGCATACATATAGAGTAAAGATATTTCGCACTGAAGCGCCGTCGGTGTATTTTTTACTAATATGGGAATATGTTAGTGCTCTTGGTTTCGGATCAGCTTATGATCGAATTCAGACGTAGGATTAGCATCTAAAACAGGATCAGTGTATCATAACCTGTAAGCTGGAAAAGTATTCTGCTTTTTGAATGAGTGGGGATCGTTTGCTTTTTCCTACCAAAATGCTGGCGATTTTGTTGTCGACAAAATTGGCTTGACTTCGATCCAGAAATCTGGATGAAGTATACAAGTTGGCTAGGCAAGTTGGCTGGCACCCTAAAGTGGGTTACGCGTGAGTTCTAATGCAGCGAATCGAAGAAAAAATATGCCACTAGAATATTTCAGTGGATTCTAACCAGGAGGTAATCAACCCGTCAAAATGTGCTTGCAGCTGACTGTTTATTAGCTTCGAGGTATTTTCAAAAGCAGACCTAATGTTGCCTTTTTAACACGAAAGCCAGTAACTTAAACCGCAGCCTCTTATAACTTCATAAACCGCGAAGATTTTCCGCAAGTACACTCGCTATTATCCCGCGATGACAAGGTCAAAACTTGTGCGGCCAAAGAGGATTCCTTCTGTTGACTGTTAGCTGTCCTACTTGGTATTGCTCTGAAGAGAACCTTGTGAAGGCTGAAAACAAAACAAGCGTAGTCCTTAGAAGGTTCTTTAAATTGCACGGCCTTTGCAGCATTTTTTGTAACTCAAAATCTGTGCTTCGCATCTTACTCAACTCTGAAGCTCACAAAACCCCTCAGAATGCTTGTAAACGTCGAGCATGTACCACGTTTAAAAGGAAGTTTTTAGACCAGAATAAACACTTTTTTACCCTCCTGGTGGAGAAATGTTGCCATGCGGTACCTACTCTATGATTTTGGTGAACAGCTCAATTAGTCCTAATCCTACGGTTACTTGGGCCTTTGTACACAGGTAATGGTATTGATATTTCTTTAACCGCAAAAAACTGCCCACGTCTTCATCTTACAAGTTTTGTTCGACCGCCACAGCTAACAGTGTCCGTGTGACACGAAAAGCGGCCCATCATGTACCTTTCTGACGGCTATCGCCCGATAGTTTAGAATGTCAGTCAATTCAGTGGCATAAGGGCCGGATGAAGGCCATTCTCTCATCTAATACCACCAAATGTCCCTCCATTTCAGGTTCACTCGACGCGGGGATAGTTTCTTTGTTGCTGAAAAAGGCATTGTGATGTCGCGCGTGCATCCCAATAAAACCGTCAGAACTTAATTGGTCGGACGGTGTGTGGTCACACCGGTAGTGGCTACTGTCTGAAGACGGGTGCGGGGGCATCTGTTCTACGAGAATTTTGAAGGGGCCAAAATGGTCCGATCCATGAAACCGGAATTTGTGATCACACATGCAAGAACTCACTGATGACGGTGACATTATATGATTCACTGGCGATGGAATAAAATAGTTTGTATCACTGGCAGTCTCATGATACTCGCCTGTGCCGAGTCATGTCCTTCTTCGACCCTGGCATTCGGCAATCGTTTGACATCACCTAAACTGTCACTACAATATGCGCATTGCCATCTCTCATTTAAATCCTTCTCGTAGTATGATCTCAGAGGTTGTAGTATGGTTGTTGTGCGCGCAACCACCAGAATAAAGCTAGCCAGTAATGAGTCAGAATGACAGTCATTGCAGCTTTTTGAGGTGGTGAGCCCCGTGGTTTTCTTAAGATCTCTCACGTTGTGCCCGGCACAAGGCGCAAAAGCTGGTGTCACTGACACAAAAACGTCGCGGCTAAAGCCGAGTATAAGATATTTGGTTCTCTGATGTATTAGAATAACTCCTAAACCTACCGCACTATGCCACATGGATCGATAGTTAATCCATGCTGAAATAGATTTTGTGTTACCTTGCCTGCGCCTTACACTGCAGCTACCACTTATTTCACCCCAAAACCGTCATTCGACTGCGGTAATTCACGACGCACTCTAAGCAGCTATCAGTGCTACCTGTAAGACGTGTAGGCTATGCTGCTGAGGCTTCACTGCCTCAGAGTCTGTATAGGAACTCCGCGGAATGCAACATTACCTGGGTATATTTCGGCCCGTTCGTGTTTGCACTGGTGTAGTCATCGCTCCGTGCTGGGTGAGCATCAAGTTCTGTCTACCTGGAGGCAGTAATCCGCAAGCAGCATAGCGCAATCAACGAGTCAGCTAAAAACGTATTACTATTCAGTAGAGCTCTGGTTTCCCTCATTGCGTGAATAATGGTAACTTCATCATCATCTAGAAGCAGTCCGCTGATCCATCCCACCACAGTCCGGAAGTTCAGCATTCACAGGGCTACGATGGATTCGTGTCAGTTTACTTAACCAACGCCCTTTCTGAGAAGCTAAGTGATGCTTTCATTTAATTCGTGTCTGAACTCGAAATGTTTAAGCCACTTGTCTTTGAAGTCCCACACAAATACGTTATGAGATCCCTATCTTCTTATGTCGGGAAGAGTGGGGCAAAATGGAAGGTAAAGCAAATATTGTCTAGTTTAATTTGCACACGGAGCCCTGAGATTATGACACATTGCGAACAAAAATGTTACCAAGTGGTTCTAAATGGATAGACGCTAGGACGATGAACATCAGAAATACTCTAAAGCCTGTGGTTTGACCATCATAATACCGAAGAAGACCATGTAAATATTTGAGCACTTTTACTCAAAGGAACATCGCTTGGATATCAGTGCAAACGCGTCAACTGTCCCCTTGAAGGAAGTAGTCGTCAAAAACTTTCCACCCATATTATTGCCTGGTACTGAAATGTTACAGCTTCTGGTTGCTCAATGTTAAGCCAATGGAATGTTTGCTGTCCTGTTAAGCAGTTCTTGTCTAAAGTGGCGTGCCTGTCAACGCATTTTTGAAAATGAATTATATTTTCAACTCAATTGAGCTATCTTCACCTTGGGGCTCATTTTTGAGTTGTGATCTTTTGAGGGCCCCGTATTTGCAAAAATAGAGTTTCGGGGCTACCAAGGAAGTAGAAAAACTTTGAGCCTGGACGGAGACAAGTTCTGAGTACTTGAAGCCTAGATTCGGCGGGAATGGTTTATCTCCACTTAAAATCTGATTACGGGTTCTCCTGCCGTCAGTCGTCGGCTGCAAAAAGTGTCTGACTTAACGCATGGTACAGTTTGCAAATGGCGTTTCATGCGATATTATTTTGATCTAAAATGGAAGGTTTTACCTTACAAAAACAGAAATACGTTTTGATAGCAAATTCTAAGCACCTGACTCATCCACACGGGTGCCAAGTTATTTAACAACGGTTTGCAGATAAATAGGCTAGTACCTGAACGGCTTCCGCCACTGCCATATCACTAAGCCCGAAAAATGAAGACAAATGTTTGTTTTGTGCCATGCTGACAGGCGGCCTACCACTATGTGTGTAACGAATTAAACGTCAACCTGCCCTACTCAACATTTTTCCAAAACATGTGGCGGCCTTGGGTTACTTGGAATTTCTTCTTAACTAGTTACAAATTCGCTTAGCGGTTCAGATGGACAAAGATAACCAAATTAACCACGTCTATTTTACCGGACGTCAACAAATGGCCCGAACTTGAAGGTTTCCTGACGTTTTAAGCGTTGATCCTACTCGGTACGAAGTGATGCCATCCAACTGTCTGTTAGAGATAAACCTCCTAAAACTAAGCACAAATTGTACAGCTTATTGTTTTGGTACTACGTAAGCACCGGTCCACTTGTAATGCATCACCTCGTAAGGGGCAAATGTTTGCTCCAGTGAACACATTATCCGCTCATTTTAGGCGGGGTCGTGGGATTAGCATGGTGTGAAAAGTTTCATCCTTTATAAGCTTGCTCCTCAAATGCGATCTGTGAGCGTGACGTCCTGACTTGTTTTAATGGGAAAAAGATACAGAGGACTAAGCAACGACGCGGAGGTTCTCGGCTTCCATCCTCAGGCAGATTCACGGGTTTGCAGTAGCCTGCCATTTAGTGTCTCTGCTTGGCAGAGCAATGCTGTATGGTGACATTGGATAAAGTTTAAGCATTCATTTTTAGGTTTTCCCAGGCCGCCGTCTCAGTGAGGTAGACGTCATCTCTAATGTTGATACATTCGGAAAACGGTGCTTGAGGTCTTGCTTAATTTTAGATGGGAGGTTGACTAGTATTCTAGGCTGCTTTATCATACAATGACTTCAGTTCTTATTTTTCTGTCCCGGAGCACCTTAGATGCCACACAAAATACATGAGTCTCGTAAATATCCCCTTCAACAGTCGTTGTATTTGCCATCTGACCTCTTTTACCCTTTGCTTGACCAATCTATCCGATTCTGTTATCTCCGTGACTATTTAAATAATGTATCTGGTCATTTTTCCATACACAGACGACTGTTGTCAAAGTGTATCTTATCGGAGAGCCGAACGGCACCACTGCAGGTCTAATCGCCTCAGCCAACCCCAAATGACTACTTCACAGCCCATCGACATATAGGCAAGCGAAAGTAACCGCACAAACTCCGGGTAGCAGGGGCTTTGGAATTGGTGATAGTTTACAGCAACATTCATCTTCGACTGGCGAAAGCTACCGATACTGTAGAGGCGAGGGACGAAGCCGGAGAAGAATCAACTGCCAGTGCGCTAGCATTATTTCACCAAAAGTTGTGCAGTCTGTGTTGTTCGCTCACCCATCTTTCTGAGCCAGCTTTTCACAGTGGCTCAGTTTGACATTTGACATTTTCACGCAAAACAATCGGATAACTCTGTATTCGTCAAAATGCTCACTCATATGAACGAGCGTTCCACGAACAGTGATGGAGCTATTTTCCCGGTCAAAAATCGTGGAGCTTATTTAACACTATCACCAACCACAAAGATTCGCGGTGACTTATTGGACGGCCAGGTGGTCGCAGTCATTGGCAATGACCTTGGCCCAATTTTGCTTCGTAACATTGATACAGTGCTTAGGCCTGTTTAGCCGTAATCACACATGCCGCGCTGTTGTCCGAGGCAAAATCACGTCAGAAATGACAAAGCAGTATGTTCAGGTCAGTGACAGCGTGCTTGTGATCAGTTACTCCGAGGGGCTTGAAACCTGAGAGGAGCTCAGACTGCTTCATAATGAAGCTGTTGTCATAAGAAAGGACACAACCCTCAAAAAGCTTTCTCTGCAAATCCGACCTCACCGTGCCGTCAGTGCTCACAATCTGCCTAAAGCAAGGCACACAACTCTGGGTTGTAGAAAGTTTAGACCGTTTTCATTGCACGAGCAGCTGGACAATCCGCAAACGGTAAAAAAGTACTCAGCAAAATTTGATGAAAGTGAAGGTGGAATTGAAGAATGTGTTACCGCTGATTTGGCGGCGAATTGCACAATTGGTTCTATAACGCAAGAGTTTGTCTTGGCCTCCACATTGGCCCTAAGGAACAGGTGAAGTATTACCTAGTGTTATCCGTTCGCAACTTCGTAGCAAGATCTCAAATGAAAGTTGGGCAAACGATCCGGGCATAAAGTAGGTGAAGCCATTTCATATGCCTCCGTTTAAGTCTACCCAGGCGGCAGCTAGGCGGAATTGCTCTGGGATTAAAATCCAGGGCCCAATATTTATAAAAATTGTGCATACATTTACAAAGCTGAATGACCACAGACACAGACAAAATGTTACCTTGTTTGCGTGCAACTGCGATCAGTAGACCACGGTAAAAAATCTCAGCCGAACAATATTTCACTGGTGAGTAGACGCTTCGCGGTGTGAGAGGTGTGACCGAAACGAAATCACACTTGTTTTCAACTCTCGGCAGGCTGACCGAGATGTCGTGACCCGCAGAATGCCCATCGCTGTTTCTAGCTTTTCAATGGAAAATAATTATAATATTAGCAAAAGTTTATATCGCAACCTGACACGTTTCTCTTTTCAAGGTCCGCAACAACCCAAATACGACCGGGGGGTCGTGTAGGTAATTTGGGATGAAACCCCAAGGAGTCCGGTCTGGTAGTTGTCTTGAAACAAAACTGACTCAAGTGGCACAACACTAAACCCAGAGTCATCATCTTACAGAAACAGCCCAGGGCAAGTTCCGTTGCCACCTCCCACACAAGCGAGTGTGTTTCTCTACAAGGCAACGATCCATAAACCTCTGAATCACAGCGCCCATCAGGCTTCAAAATTTAAATTCACTTGCTTCAGGGCCTATAGCCCTGAAAACCTAATAAACGTCCCTAACTTTGAAGAGGCCTATGTGTCCAACCTGTTTTCAAGCGAGATCCACTGAGAACTACAATCCTGCCTTTGAGGATGTCCAGAAGACGGGCATCGTATTCTAAATAAAAAAATGAAAAATATAATATCCAGAAGAAAAAGGCTTGTTGTAGGTAAAGACTGTGCTCATTCTCAAGCGACGTCTATTCTGAAGATCCAAACAGGCAACAAGCAGAATGCAGGACCGTTTTAAGCCCAAGGCTCGTCAACTGTCCTAACGGAAATAACTTGGGGTATAAAACCGCGACAGTAATGTCGAATTTAAGTACATCCGACGCCGCCGGTAGGGCAGACAGACGATTTAACTCACTGGAGCCTCAAACGGAGGTTCCACACACTTTCCAGCTCTGGTGACCGATATATTTCGGTAGAAGTGTGCTATACTGCACCGTAGCCTCCCGATCTAGTCGGTAGAGAAATATCTCTGGGGGAGCTTTATTTTATTAGTGCACAGGTTATGGTAGCCATAATGCAATTCAGAAGGTATATGCACTGACAACAGTTTATATTATGGTTGACAGTGGTTTACAGTGTGAGTTGAACCACGTATAAAGATAAAGGTGACGTGAAATGTGGAGCAAGTCAAATGGGAACTTGTCGCTTGTGAGAGCCCCTTGGTGAAAGTCCGGACTGCTGGAACGCGTTTTCTTCACAGTATAGCTGCTACAAGTGTTCCATAATTGTCCGTGGATCTGAAGTGTTCGGCTGACTCCTTGCTCTCTGCACGCGCGAGTCTGTTTGTCGTGACTGTGTCGTGTGTGGTGTTGGCCGCGTTCTGTCTTTATGTATGTCGAGTGGAACGTGAAAAACAAAAATGTGAACTCACATTGCGCCCTTAACGAGTTCACGGAACCTGTTGTTGATCAAAGGTCGTATTCATGTCACGATGTTGTTTCGTGATGCACGCTGTGGTATGTAAAACAAAACAAAGAACGAGGGAGACAGTGGACTCGGATGCACTAATCAGATTGGGCAACCGCAGCAATTTTACCAGGATCTTATCAACCATATTTCACGACCAAATCATTGTGGGGGGTTAAGTGGAAGTAGAATTTTCAATGTTTATAGCGCACTGCCAGCGTACATCAGTTTTTCTTGGTTGGCCAGTGTACCGCGTACAATGTGATGTGGTCTTTCCAGGTGCAAGTGTCAACTTCGGAGGGAAATTCGAATAGACTCCTGGTGCTTACATGTGTAGTGGTCTGGGTACCCAAAAAAGCCACTTTAGGAAGAGTGTGTGGCAAAGAAATAAATATAATTACTCTGAATTGAGTACACAATAATAAAAAGGGTCGAATGGAACAGACTCACTAAGAATTGTTCTGTTTAAAATAGTTCGTCGTTGGCCCAGGTCAGTGAATAAATAATAATCCGATCGTGGATGTCCAGGGGTCTTCTTTCTGGGAAGCTCTCATACATAATAAACTCCGAAGACAGTCTGAAATGTTTTGATACCAGAGTTAGCACAGGAGGCTCGCGAATGACCGCTGTAAGCGCGAGTGAAATGAGAAGAGAAAATCAGAGAATGCGACCCCGCCTGTATTGTGTGTAATTTGTACAAATGCGCGTTTTTGTGGTTTTGCGTATTCAAACAAAAAACTTTTATGAAATTGATGAAATACGTAGCGTTATAATGAAAGCAAAAGAAAGGTACAAAACACCACACATGCGACACCCCGATTCGACACTCCTCTTGTCCTACAGAGGGATATCAAAGAGCAATGCCGGGCCTCTTTAATGATACTTGCTTTGCGATAATTACGCAAAGAGAGTGCGATTTTTGAAGATTCAAATCTAGAAAGATTTGGTATACTACTCGAGTGCGTACTTGCTGTGGACGAAAAATACTTCGAAATACAGGTCACAGCCGGTTGAACAAAGAAGTAGAAGCTCTTGAAGTCCAGCTGTATTTAACACAAAGGCTCAGATTTAGCAGCTTTCGAAAACGTCAGCTGTTTTAGTAACATAGATAAGCGCCCCCGATTGTGAAAGCCGCAGTAATTTCAAATTTCGCGCGCGAAACGAAAATACGGCATTCGTGGGAAGGCGGAAGTTCATGATTTTAGGACATTTACGTGTAGCATATATCTCAGGTCTCCCAGTTTAATAAGCAGTAATTGGAACTGCAAGGTGGCGCATCTAAGCAATTCGTATTGAATGGCGGGAATCCACTGTTAAGATCTAGTTCCATCTTCGCCCTTTGTTCTCTCCACGGAGTTGGATTTCCTGTACAGTTCATATTCTGTTCAAAGTGACAGGCATAAAGAAAATATCTGTGGATTTTATAGATAAGCTTTCTTCACAGACTGGCGCATACCAGATGTGTACCTCCTATGGCAGGAATAGGACAGTGAGTATCCACATTTGATTTTGTCTATCATGTTTAGGCGTTTCACTTCTGCTGATCATACTGCCCCTTGGAACACTCAAACTCAGTAGGGATATCTTTATTTCGTCACGTAATTCTAGATACACGATGGGAAGATCAGTTTTGCGCGACTGCGCGAAGCATGTTACAAACTGTGGGGAAACCCTCAACAAGCGTGTAAGCATTAACTAGTCGTAGTTTTATGGGTATTTACATGGACGTTTGCCCCGTATTTTCTGTATCTAGCTGGCTGGCTAGAGCTGGGCCATGTGATTTTCGGAAATCTCGTGCTAGATCCTGTTACGTCCTCCACTAATCAGCAGAATCCGTCGTGCTCATGTCGTATTTATATCCCAACAACGTAGGATGAAAAATAGAGATGGCGACATCAGAACAAAAGATAAAGAATAGCGGATTTAGGGACAACAAGTGTGAACCATTCATAATGACGTTCCGGCGAAGAAAAGTCAATTCCTCCCTAAAGTTATTTGACGGTTATCAGTCGAGTATCTAACATACGAACGCGGTTTATACTTGGTTTTTTAAATTTAGATAACCACAAAACGGTTATGTCGGTTTTCATGGTTAAGGTAACCACCAACGAGCCATGCTAGATGGTTGTTGGATTTTTACATAACCATCATATACCTGGGAGACTCGTTTTTTTTAAACTGCGTATACTGCAAGGGTTGTTACAAACCGCAATAACTGGTACTTCAAAGATATGCGTTAACAATTCAGTCAGTCCAGTAGCTCAGCTCACAAACCGTGCATTGAACCGCAGCGGTCCCAGCTACTACAGCTTCGTTCATCGAGGATAAGGAGAATAAAGGAATGAGTGCCCCGCGCTGGATGCAATGGCCCAGTCTGCGCATGGGCACCGAGTGGTTCCATTCGTCTAGTGTGGCAGGCTGGAGACTGGTAGGTCGACATCAGTCCGCCACCGACGACGGAAGTTTTGCGTGCATTCTTATTTCCTCAGTGGATGAACTGACCAAAGTCATCCTTTGGTATTCACTTCGCACCCGCAAAGTGTAAGGTCATGCTCCTGTACATGCAGTCACTGAACACGCCACTTACAATCCAGGGAGAGCTACTGGAAGTTGTGGAGCGTTTTACGTATCTTGGAAGTTGTATTAGTTCTGATTGTAGTGTGACAGATGAGGTCAATGCACGAATCTGCAAGACTCGGGTCGCGTTTGCTAATTTGAAACACCTATGGCGTCAAAGTGGTGTATCCCTGAACCTCAAGGGACGTGTGTATCAAGCTACAATGCGGACTGTCTTGTATTGCTGTGAGACTTTGGCCTGTTCGGGCAGCGGAACTGAGACGTCTTCAGGTGTTTGACAATCGTTGTCTCAG